>CAOCPI010000075.1:0-245000 GCA_948252205.1 Orthosia incerta
TGGTTAAAAAATATATGTGTTATTGTCGAGGTGGACTGTATATTTGTAGAGTAAAACTTCAGGCTTCTTATTTCGTAATTTATTCCTTATTCCCAGGGGTGGCTTGCTGCTGATGGTTGAGTGGCGAAATGTTGAATGACAAATGTGCAGCAGGCCACCTATCCTTTATACAATTCTGCTGGCGCAGGTAAAAGGGTGGCGTAGAGTGCAGGTAATTTCCGCTCGGCCAATCGGAGCGCGCCCCCGCCTTTAGTCTACGCATGTGCTCGGGACAGGTTTGTGCTTGTCCGATATCCGCACGTGGGGTTTTAGATCGCGCTCTATGCCACCTTACAATTATGCTTACTCATATACTTACATCTAAGGGAGTAATACACATACATACAAGGGAGTAATACTGTTATGGCAATACAGGCGATCCCCTTCTTCTAAAAATAAACTTTCATTAAAGCAATATACTGCTCGTTTAAAGAAAATTATAACATTGACCCAAAAATCTCAGAATGACTATCAAATAAATTCGGCCAGGAATAAATCTAAAGCGACTTGGAGCATTATCAATAAAAATAAAAATAAGATTAACTATCCTAGAGAAAATATACCTGAATACGTAACAATAAATGACAATAAAATACATCAACCTCGACTAATTGCACAAGCTTTTAATGACTATTTTATAGACGAAATTCAACCGAATAATTCTACTCCTTCCTATGCAAATATTGATACTAATTGTAACTCCATATTTATTCCTCCTACAGTACCAGCAGACATAGTTGCTATAATTCGCTCTTTAAATAATACCAATAGCCATGGATATGACGGCATCATTACAAAAGTGGTCAAACATGTAGCGCCATTAATAGGACCTGCTATGAGTTATATCATCAATCTTTGCATTGAACACGGCCATTTCCCGGACAAATTAAAAATTACTGTTATTAAACCTATTCATAAAAAAGGTGATAAAAGTATCATGGATAATTATAGACCTATAGCACTTATTCCTATTTTTTCCAAAATTATTGAGAAGGTGATATACAATAGCCTTTCGTCGTTTTTTGATAAGCATGATCTCATAGTCAGAGAGCAGTTTGGATTTAGAAAAGGTAAATCCATTAATATGGCGATCTATGACGTGATCGAGAAAATTGTGTCTAATGTTGATGCTAGAATTCCAGTAGCGGCCTTGTTCATGGATATGTCTAAAGCATTTGACCATGTAGATCATGATATACTGCTGAACAAATTAGAGCGATATGGGATTAGAGGAACTGCATTAGACCTATTACAATCTTATCTCTCTAATCGCACTCAAATCACAGCGCTAGATAGGCTTTGTGCGAGCTCGAAAGTTGAAAGAACATATATGTCACGTCCTAGAAAAACTACTTTTGGTGTTCCCCAAGGTAGCATTCTTGGCCCGACATTATTTAACATTTACATAAATGATATGCCTAAGGTCAGTAAACATCAGATGGTCTTATTTGCTGACGACAGCACTGTTTTATTCTCTAGTAATGACATTAATATTCTTGAAAATGACATAAATGACGAACTTTATAATATAATAAATTGGTTAGTTAATAATAATCTAAAAATAAATATTAACAAAACTAAAATAATGACATTTAATCAAAGAACAAATAAACCAAAACTGAATATAAAATATGGTAACGTAGCAATCTCTGAATGTGACATCACAAAATTTTTGGGTCTTTACATAGATAGTCGTCTGACTTGGAAACAACATATCGACGCTTTGTCAAAGAAGCTTAGCCAATTTGCGTATGCTCTGTACAAACTATCAAAAACGGTTAACCGCATTACAGTACAAATAGCTTATAATGCTTATGTGGCTTCTGGCATTAGGTACGGAATCATTTTCTGGGGCAACTCCACTGACAGAGACATTGCTTTTAAAGCTCAAAAAAAATGCTTGCGATCGTTTACCAAATTGCAATCGATTGATAGTTGTAAACCATTGTTTAAGGAACTTAGTTTGCTTACCCTACCGTCTATGTACATATATGAAATGGGAGTGTTTGTTCGCTGTAACCTGCATTTATTTGAGAAACTGCGCTCTCGCCGTTATCAGAGTGCCATTCATGTTAACTCTCATAAAACCGCATTTTTCGGCAAAAGTGTGCTAGGTATGGCCCCAAAAATATATAACAGTATACCAGAGGCTATTAGAAATAAAGAGTGTTTGGGATCTTTTAAGAGTTCGTTGTTTAGATTCCTTGTAGATAGATGTTACTACTCCATCACTGAGTTTACTGCTGATAAACGGAGGTATAACGATTCCGACTTGCCAACTAGACATTTATGATTGCATTTATTGATAAAGTATGAATGTGTTTATTAATCTAAAATTGTAATGACCTGTTTACCTATTGACATATTTTAAATTGATTTATTTTTATATATGATAAACAGAGGTATGCCGATTCCGACTTACCAATTAGACATTTATAATTTAAGTTGTTGCTAAAGTATGAATGTGTTTATTAATCTAAAATTCTGATGACCTGTACCATTATTTATTGACATATTTTATATTGATTTAGTTTTTAATGTAATCTATTGACATCCCAACCTAATTGTATTATTTTATTCATTATTTATTGTTGCTTGCTATTTCTAAACTTGCATGCATTTGTTATTTTTGTACGCCAGATATTGGCAAAACATAGTGCACTTATTTTACCAATACTATCTGTAACCATACCTATGTTTTACAAAATAAATGATTGATTGATTGATTGATTGATTGATTGAAACCTAATCTAATTATTTACATGAAAAGCCCTACTTAAATCTGTCTTTATTGGATACTTAAATCTAAACCTTAAACAATCATGCAATCCTACTTATATCTGACTTATCTATTTGCTTATGTCTATCTGGGTTATTTATTAACATCCTAATCATACATCATCATATCAAAGTTACATACTACATAGCTACGACGTCCGTAACAGTTATCTGTAAATAAAATCTTGACTTCCTTCCTTACAACTCTGTTTCATTAGGCCCACTCCCGCTAAAAATATAGTAAGAAAGAAAAACTATATAATAAAACTAAGTTCAAGGAGTACGATAAAAAAAAAACATGTCTACAAATTACTTGGCGACTGTTCCAAAATTAAAAGTCCGTGAAAACTGTTCCAAAATTAAAAGTCCGTGTTGGAGGGAATGGCGGATGCCATTAAGGCACCTTTAGCGGCATCAGCTACCCCAGCTCAGAAAGCAGATGATTTGAAGGCGAAAGCGAAACTAATATTAACAATCGAGGCTTCTCTGTATGTGCATATCAAACAAGCGAGAACAACATACGACTTGTGGAAGACGTTGAAAATTATGTTCGACGATTCATTGTATTCACGAAAAATCTGTTTGCTAAGAAATCTCATTAGTATACGCCTAGAAAACTGCGAGTCAATCACCAGCTATGTTAGCCAGATCATTGACTCGCAGTCGCAGCATGAACTGCACATAAACTGACCGGCACCGGCTTCGAGATAAATGATCAGTGGATCGGATCGCTTATGTTAGCTGGATTACCGGAGAAATGGACCTGGACTTACATAGTTAATGTAAGTCTGAAATAGCCAAGTCAGAGGCCTGTGGGATTCCCAGAGGCGGCTTAATTAACTCTGACACCAGCACCTCACACAAAAGAAGAAGAAGACCGGAGAAATTTGGACCAATGATTATGGCAATTGAACATTCAGGCATAAATATAACTGCGGACGCCACTAAGACAAAACTTATGGACATGAGTGCAGATTTTGAGGCTAAGTCGGAGGGTGGTGCATTTGCCGCCAGAAATTTTCACAAGCGTCATGTTAGCAGAAGTGATAAAAATCAAGCTCAACATGGCAGCGGCAGAATGAACGGAACGCATCCATCTGTCAATGCTACTAGTGAAAATAAAATGGCGCGGAAGAAAATAATTCGTTGTTACAAGTGCAAAGAGATTGGATATTTTAAATCTCAGTGTCCGGGTGCAGAGAAAACGAAAACAAATGCATTTAGTGCAGTTTTTCTGACAAAGAAATTCAGTCAAACAGAGTGACACTTAGATTCCGGCGCAAGCACACATATAGTTTCGAACGTGAACTTATTGTCAAATGTTTGTTATCAACCCAATATTAAGGAGATAATCGTTGCAAATCAAACAGTCGTGCAAGTCTTATGCTCAGGAGACTTGCAACTCACAACATGTGTCGGGAATAAAGAGATTACATTTGATGTTAACAACGTATTGTGTGTACCTAACCTCACCACTAACTTACTATCAGTGAGTAGAATAATAGCAAGCGGCATAGATTGATGTTTAATAACGATGGATCTCTGATTTACAACTCATACAATGATTGCATCGGCGAGGCGCTTTTAGAAAATGGCGTATACAAATTAAATGTTGTGAAGGTGGAACAACTCTTAGCAGCAGCAGTAAAGACCTATGTTCCATCAAGTACTACTTGGCATAGGCGGTTAGGCCATATCAATACCAATGATTTGAACAAATTAAAAAATTGAGCTGTTGACGGTGTAACTTTTAATGACAAGTGTGATAACGGCAAAGCCGGCTGTATAGTTTGCTACGAAGGTAAACAAACCAGATTACTGTTTTCTCAGAGCACCAGCAGAAGTCAGGAGGTCCTAGAGCTGATCCACACAGAATTATGTGCACCAATGGCGAATCTATCTCTTGCTAAAGCCAGATATTTCCTACTTTTTGTGGATGACTTCAGCCGAATGTGTACCGTATATTTTCTGCGATTGAAACATGAAACATTCACATACTTCAAGCAATATAAACAGTTTGCTGAGATTCAGCAATCAAAGAATATTAAAATATTACGGTCTGACGATGGAGGAGAGTTTTGTTCAGCGGACTTCACAAATTACCTGAATCAATGCGGTATACTTCATCAGAAAACAAACAGTTATACACCAGAACAGAATGGACTATGCGAAAGATACAATAGATCCATAGTTGAGAAAGCATGTTGTCTTCTATAAGATGCAAAATTTGAAAAATTATGTGGGCAGAAGCTGTAAACACAGCTGTGTACATTAAAAACAGGTCACCTGCGGCAGGCTTAGAGAAACATACTACGCCGTACGAAATATGGACAGGCAGAAAGCCGAATTTGAGTCATCTACGGGTCTTCGGCAGTCCGGTGATGGTCCATATTCCGAAGGAGAAGCGAAGAAAATGGGACAAGAAAGCGAAGAAAATGTACTTAGTCCGATATTCTGGGAATGTCAAGGGCTATCGCTTGTATGATCCTATATCGCGAAATGTTATTGTAGCCAGAGATGTTGTTGTCATGGAGAACACAGATGACAGTTTAACAACATCTATTGTATTCGAAGAGAACAAACTACCTGATGAGTCAGCCAATGTGGTTCCTGCGAGCAATTCAGATGAAGAAAATCAGAATGACAAGACATATGTACCTGAGATGTTCCGTATGGTGCCGGACGTAAAGAATTTCACCATCCCATGTCTTCCCGTGGGTGTCGTAAGAGGCGACTAAGGGACAAACCAGAGAATGGGCAGCAGCGTTCTCTGTGCATCTACAACAACCATACAGCGATCGCCAACCCGCCTGCCAAGCGTGGCGGTTATGGCATTAGCCCTCCCATGAATAGCACAAATAAAAAATGGCCCCTAGTGCCCGGTAGCCTGCCTACCCTCGACTACGGTAGCGGTCGAGGTTACGGCATGGCAAGGGGTGCCAATAATCTCCGGACGATATCCGGCTACCCAAACAATAACCGACGACTGTACCTGGCAACGTACAACACGCGCAAATTAAGTAAGCGACAACGGAAGAGTTTAAAAATAAACTTTATTTGATCCCAGTTACAGCAAGACGGTAATTAATTCATCTAACAAGATATTGATCTTATATACTAACTTAATTGCTAACGTAGTACATCCACAGCGTGATCAGATTGACGCATGTTCTAGATAATTATAAATGCTGATCGCGCAGTGGGGAAATTGAGAAATAATAATCTAGTAAATACTTATTGTCTGACAAAGCTAATATTGGTAGGTTGGGGTTCCTTAACTCCTCCCTCCCTAAGAGAGAAATTATCCGAAGGTGTCGCAGACGGTTTCGGAGAATTTCGACAAAAGTTTATGAACTGAAATTTATACATTATAAAGATAACTATTGCTATTACAATAACCACATACTCTAAGATGGTCCATATACTAATTTCTATTGTCACTGTTTGTGTCGTATCGTCTATTTCACCAAATTTTGCACTTTGTAACACTTCTTTCACATCACTGAAGTCCACATTTCTTAGATCCACTTTCTTTGATCTTCTCTGGATGTCCTGTTGTAGGTCTGGCATCTGGATCAATGGCAGCTGGAGACTGGAAACTGTAGTGTTTGTGGTGGCGGTAATGATGACTTCGCCTATTTGTGTCTCGCATTGTTGGCCAGGTGTCACGATGTAGGTCCCAAGGATAGTGTACTTCAGGATTTCTGTATTGCAATTCTCGGTGATGATGAGATTTTCCTCTGAGTAAACCAACCATTGGTTGTCGGTTATTTTCTGTATCTTAGTTTTTTCTATTTCAATATGGTTCTGTATGCAGTTTTTGTAGTTGTTCTTCATCAGCATTATTTGTTCAATGCAGGTCTCGGTTGGAAACTGGGCTAAATTAGTTTCAGCGCAAAGGAATTTTCCATTTTCAATCTCAGTACATGGGCTTACCACGGGCATGTATTTCAATCTATTCACCATCAGGTAAGGATATTTGGGTATTATTGTAAAGGTATTTGGAGAATGGAATATAGGGATGGGTATAACCTTGTAATAATTATGTGTTTCGTTATTTATTAGGGGAACTTCTAAAACAAAAACTAACTTGTTGTTATTTATATATGATTTAAGTATGATATTACGTTCTAATTTTATTAAATTATGTTTGTTTACTGGGTATATTGTTCTAGCATGTTTAGCAATGACTTCTAACGTATTATATAATTCTGTACTATTTATAATGGATTGGTGCAATGTATTCAGTTTGCTAAAGGCTATTGCCGTTTCAATCTCTTGTATGTTTTCGTAACAGGTTCGAAAGTTATTTAAAATTTGATACATAGTATTTAATATTTGGAAAAGTTTGTTAAACCTGAACTCATGTTCAACTAATTTTTCCATTTCATTGGTATGTAAACCCAAGTTTTTAATATTTGAATTTATTATTTCAGAGTCATTTACTAATTTATCAAAAGCTTTTTGCATTGATGATACTTTACGTTCGACCACATGCTCTTTGTTCTGTATCATTTGGATTTCTCTATCATATTTAATTGCATCGTCTTCATCCAAATTTCCTGTGATAGCTTTTACAAGTGAGCCTAATGGATTAAACAAAGCTCTTTTGTTTCTATAATGGAAAGGTAAGATTTGAAAAAATCTATCCTTAGTTAGTTTAATAAGATATTCTATTTGGCTTTCTATTCCTATAGTTTCGTTACTAAGACTATTTTCCTTAATTTTAATTTTCAAGTTAATAAAATCCCGAATATTATTATCTATTTGTAAGTGTAATGATTCTAAATCTACAATTTTGTATATTGTCCAATAACTATTCCTCTTCACTGCTACTCCCCGCTTTATCGCTGCTATCCCCGGATTCTGACCGAGGTTTTGGAGGTCCAGCGTGAGTGTTGGCACCACTAGTACCAGAAGTACCAGGCACGATCTGTGGAGGACGTTTTACATTTTTTAAGGCTACTCTAGTTTTCCTTTTCTTTACTTCTACTGGGACTATATTTCTTTCAACTTCACCTATTACTTTCGCTTTTTCATATCGAGGTTTTTCTTTGGCTTTTCTAATCCTAGTGTCTTTCATGTAAATATTATCGTCTGGTTCGAGTATCGGTGTCGTTTCGCCACCTTTTTTTTTAATTATTTTAATTTTATCGGATTCTAATTTTTCTGTTATGAATTCATAGAGTATTTTAAGGCGTTTTCTATGATCTAACAATAATTTCTGAGTTAAGTTCTTCTCTCTATCCACGTTAAATACATTTTCGGAATAAGTGTGACCAAATACTAGTTCAAAAGGCGTAAAATCTGTTGCTGAATGTATGGTGTTGTTATAAGCCATGATGGCATAAGTCATAACTGATGCTGCATCTAAATCGCTTTTATCGTATTTTGCTATACGATAAATCTCAATAATGGTAGAATGAAACCTTTCTACTATTGCCATTGAACTGGGATTATTTGGCGTCCCAATATGAAGTTCAATTTTGTAAAAGCTTAACATTTCTTTAATCAAAGTATTGTTGAATTCTGTACCGGAATCGCAACTAATTTTTCTAGGCAGACCATACCTGCTGAAATATTTAATCAATGCTCTAACTATCTCTGGTGTACTCCTATTCGGTACCTCTATGGCTTGTGCTATCTTACTAAATGCATCCACTATAGTTAAATAATATTTCCCTTCAATATATAATAAATCCATAAAAGCTTCCTGAAAAGGGGCATCCTGGGTTTGTGTTAACTGAATGTGGGGTTTAATCGGCTTTCTATCATATTTCATGCGTTTACATGTTTCGCAAGCATTTATGATTGCCGTGACTGTCTCTTTCA
This sequence comes from Orthosia incerta, assembly GCA_948252205.1. Classification (NCBI taxonomy): domain Eukaryota; kingdom Metazoa; phylum Arthropoda; class Insecta; order Lepidoptera; family Noctuidae; genus Orthosia; species Orthosia incerta. Next base: position 8,650 of record CAOCPI010000075.1, read on the forward strand.
TGTTTGCCCACCAATAATGTCTTTTAAGTTTGGTTAAAGTTTCTTTAATACCTCTATGACATGTTTTCCCGTCGTGGTATTTTAAAATAACTTCTTTTTGATCTTCTTCAGATCCTGTCAAATTTATAACTCTTTCTGTACACTCGGTTAACTTAACTGAATCCTTTTTAAATAACTTAATTACCATGTTTGAAAAAGTTTTTCTAAAAGATGGGTGTTCGAAGTATATAAAGTACTTATGTTTTGGATCAATATACTCTTTCAAAAAGTCTTTAACTAATATATCGTTATTTGTCGGTAAGTGAACTTCGAGAATTTTTTGTTTATTATTTGAAATATCTTTTACGTCTAATTTATTTTTAAACCATGAATGAATTAAAATCTGTTTTGGTTTAGTATCGACAGCTTCGTTTAAACTAGGAATGCCTTCGTGTTCTCTATTTGAAACTGAGTTGGCAGTGACCCCATCATCAGAATCCGAAAGTTCTATCGTTTCTATTGGAGTTTCGGGGTCTTGTAATTCGCTTTCTATAATTTTTTGTATACGTTCCTGCCTATCTCCTATATTTACGAATATTGAATCTAAATCGTCGTCAATTGCATTAATCTTAATCCTAGATAAAGCATCTGCATTCGTGTTTTGAGGGCCTTTCTTATATTTTATTTCGAAATCGTACTCTTCTAACCTTAACCGCCATCGCGTGAGTTTACTATTGGGCTCTTTCAATGAATACAGCCAAGCTAATGGTCTATGGTCTGTAAATATGGTAAACTTATTACCATACAAATACGGTCGAAAGTGCTTAACTGCCCATATTATGGCTAAAAGTTCCTTCTCGATAGTGCTATATTTTACTTCTGTGTCACTCAGAGTCCTGCTAGCATATGCTACTGGCTTGTCTGAGCCTATTGATCCTTGTGACAATACAGCCCCAATTGCAAAATTCGATGCGTCGGTAGTTAAAATAAAACTTTTACTAAAATCGGGATACTGTAATAAAGGTGCGTTTGTTAAAAGTTTTTTACATGTTTCAAAACATTCCCTATACTCATCATTAATAACTATTTTACGACCTTTCTTTAAACAAGCTGTTAAAGGTCTAGTTATTTTTGCAAAATCTTTGATGAATTTCCTATAATAACCAATAAGTCCTAAAAAGCTTTTTATTTGTGTAACTGTTTCTGGAATGGGATATCTTAAGATTGCATCAATTTTATCATTATTTGGCTTCAATCCTTCACTTGTAATAGTGTGCCCTAAGTAAAGAACTTCCTTTCTAAGAAAATGTGATTTGTCGAGTTGTATTTTTAAATTTGTCGCCCGAAACCGATCAAAAACTGCTCTAAGTTTTTCTACATGCTGAGTCAGCGATTTAGAAAAAAATTATGACGTCATCAAGGTATACCAGGCAATGTAAGCCCTGGAGACCTCTTAGAACGTTATCCATAGCCCTCTGGAATGTTGCAGGTGCTGTTTTTAACCCGAACGGCATCCTGTTAAATTCATAATGTCCTGAAGGTGTACTGAAAGCTGTTTTCGCCCTATCTTCTTCCTGGACCTCGATTTGATGGTACCCACTAGCTAAATCTAAGGTAGTAAAATAGGTACTATTGCCTAGCATATCAAATAAATCATTTATGTTGGGCAAGGGGTATTTGTCATCGGTAGTAATTTCATTGAGACGTCTATAATCAACTACCATCCTCCATTTTTGCTGTCCTGATGAATCTAATTTTTTTGGCACTAAATGTACGGGAGCACTCCAGGGGGAGTGTGATTCCTGGATGATATTGTCCCTTAACATTTTATCTACCTGATTCCTAATTTCTTTCGATTGAATGGGAGGTAACCTATGTGCTTTAATATTTATAGGATCTTCATTCCTTGTTCTAATTCTATGTTTTACTTGATTTGTAAACGTTAATGGAATATTCTCACAATAAAATATGTCCTTATAATCATTACATAGCCCTTCGATGGTTTTACGTTCCTCAGAATTCATGTGGTCTAACTGTAATTTTTTTAAATTATCTGTTAGCATCCTATCTATTTCTATGTTATTTTCTGTAAAATTAATGTGAACAGATGGGTTCTGCCTGTAAGGTTCGACCGTAAAAGGTCCTGTTACCACTAAGGTTCTGGTTTCATCCGTATAATTCTGAATAACGGTTGATGCGTAACCTTTAATACACGTAACTAATGCGGCGGGCATTCGAATCCCTTCCGTAAATTGCTTAAAATCTAACACAGCTTCCCCGTTCAGTAAGTTGACTGGGAGTCTTACTCTAAGTTCACTACGAGATGGTAGATTATATACCTCTCTCATAGGCGGTGAATATATGATAGGAATATCAGTATTTTTTAAATGTAATATCTGATTTTCCATATTAATCTTTGCCTGTAATTGCTTCAGCAAATTGCTACCTATTAACCCATCATACCTATCGTCGACACTATAGACATAAAACTTATGGAACTCTTGACTTCCAAAGGTAACCGGTAATGGAATAATAGCCGTTTCACTATGAACACTCGATGCGTGAGTGCTAACAACTTCGAAGGGTTCATACTGTAGATAATTTTTAAAATATTTATTCGCTATATACGGGCTTATAAACGATCTAACACTCCCCGTATCTATCATAAAAACTGCCTTTAATTCTGGTATAACTATATGTGGTAAATTTAAGCGTTTATTACAATTTATTTTTATTCGTTCTCTAGGGTAGAGGCCGTTATGCAAAAATTTCCCGCCCCGGGTTCTTCAGGAGAAAATTCTTGGCACTCATTGTACGAATAACTTGAACTCTGTTCATTATTATTAGAATTATTTATGTAATTAACACGTCGCGACCTTGCAGTACGCATGGTGACATCAGTATTCGCACCCGACGTAGATGCTTGCGCTGCAAAAGACGGCGTGCTCGGTGCATGTGCCGCGAACTGTTGGTTCGGTTGTGCAATCGGAACAAATGACCTACTTGACTGCGGTGACGCATTATTGTTGTTTGTACGATTAAAATTGTCTTGATTTCTTTGAATATTATTATGTTGTTTATAATGTCTGGGCTGATGCGGATTGTTCGGTGTAGATGTGCTGTTTGTAGCACTATTCGGTACATGTGTACTTGATATGCTATGTGAATCTTTCTTTTGATTATTAGATTCAATTGCATTTTGGTTATTAGGCAAATTGGGTCTGTTATTTCTGCTAAAATTACGTCTGTCGTTTGTTTTCGACTCATAGACTGCCTGGAAGTTTTGTTCTTCTAAAACTATTTTTAATGCATCCTCTAACGTTGTGACGTCGCGCAAACGAACTAATCTAACTAAAAATGGCGGTAAATTAAACAAGAAAGCATTCATCGCTCTGTTACTATAAATGATTTGCTTTGCCTTACGTAGAGATTCATCAATGATAGTTTCTGATATTTTAGCAAATAAAACACTTCTCATCCGCTGTATTCTATGGCAAAATTCTAAATAACTTTCACCCTTATTTATTCTACACGATTCTAATTCCATTGCTAAACAATCCTCTGTGCGTGGATCACCGAAGTGTTGGTTTAACAACTTCTTCAGCTCGTCCCACGTACCTATAGCTTCTCTTTCGCCTACCAAACTGGCTGCTTCGCCTGATAACCTACTAGTTACTACATGAAATAAATATTCATTTTGGGCTGCGGTTCCTAAGAACGTAGACAAAATGTATTCACATTTTTTTATAAATAAAGGCAACATTCTAGTGTCGCCGCTGAATATTGGTATGATGTTAACCAATTCCTGTGGGACACGGGTTACGTTTTCCATTGTGAAATGTTATGAAAGGAGCAAACGCGGAGAGAAAAAAAAAATCACACTAATGTGCTACTAAACTATCACTATTCTAAAATATTAGTACGTTTAAAATCTATGCAAATATTATTACGGCGTTGTCCAATCCCTAATAATACACAAACACATAGACTATTACAAGGTTGGGATATAGATGGAAGAGCTGAGAGGAAGGTGAAAAAGATTTACTCACAATTCCGCAGCTAGCTCCATGCTCCCTGAATTACTGCTTGGCTCCTGGTCCTCTCCTGGCTTGATGTGGCTTCTTAATGTATTTGTTTGTTCGGTGATCTCTGCTGAACCGTTGAAACGGACGTCGGCTGCTTCCCGTAGATGTGGATACGTGACAGACTGACTACAGAGATCCTACCGGCTGCGCCAATTAAGTAAGCGACAACGGAAGAGTTTAAAAATAAACTTTATTTGATCCCAGTTACAGCAAGACGGTAATTAATTCATCTAACAAGATATTGATCTTATATACTAACTTAATTGCTAACGTAGTACATCCACAGCGTGATCAGATTGACGCATGTTCTAGATAATTATAAATGCTGATCGCGCAGTGGGGAAATTGAGAAATAATAATCTAGTAAATACTTATTGTCTGACAAAGCTAATATTGGTAGGTTGGGGTTCCTTAACTCGCACACTTCGGACCAACGAGAAGATCACCGAACTCGAAGAGAAATTGAGCAGGTTGCGATGGAGTATTATAGGGTTATCTGAAGTCCGAAGAGAGGGAGAGGACTCGATAATCCTCAAATCCGGTAACCTGCTCTATTTCCAAGAGGGTGACCGGCAGTCCCAGGGTGGTGTCGGGTTTATCGTCCACAAGTCCCTTGTGAACAACCTGGTGAAGATCGAGAGTGTGTCGACCAGGGTGGCGTGCCTTATACTCGGAATATCCTCAAGATATTCGCTGAAGGTCATACAGGTCTACGCCCCAACCTCGGCACACCCCGACGACGAGGTAGAGACCATGTATGAGGATATCTCCAGAGCCATGCATGGTTTCAAAACTCACTTCACCGTTGTCATGGGGGACTTCAACGCGAAACTGGGCAAACGAGACGAGGATGAGCTGCAAGTGGGGCAATTTTTGAGTTGGATGACGGAACCACCGGGGTCACCTACTGGCTAGTTTTATGGAGAAGGAGGGCCTCTTTATGATGAACTCCTTCTTCAAAAAGTGTCAACACAGGAAGTGGACCTGGCAGAGCCCCGATGGTGCAACAAAAAATGAGATCGACTTCATCATGTCAACCAAGAAGCAAATGTTCAATGATGTCTCTGTGATCAATTCGGTAAAAACCGGGAGCGATCACCGCATGGTAAGAGGCACATTGAACATTAATATTAAGCTTGAAAGGTCTCGACTGATGAAGTCCACGCTCCGTCCAGCACAGATCCAGGTCCAAAACCCCGAGAGCTTTCAGCTCGAACTCCAGAATCGTTTCGAGTGCCTAGGGAGCTCCGTGGACGACTACGCCGACGGGTTCGTGGAAGCTGTCCATACGGTCGGGTCTAAGTTTTCAAGACCCGTCGTACAGATAGAAAGAAAAAGCTCTCTGATCCTACCATTAAGCTTATGAAGGAGAGGCGTGAGATGATCCTGCAGTCTTCAGATGAGGCGTGCAAATACCGACAGCTCAATAGACAGATCTCTAAATCCTTGAAAAGAGACCTCCGACGCTTTAATACCGAGCGTATTAAAGACGCGATCGAGCGAAATAAAGGCTCCAAGGTTTTTTCAAGGGATCTGGCTTTTGGGCAGAGCCAGCTCACGAAACTGAAGACCGACGATGACAGGATCGTATCCGCCAATCCGGAGCATCTGAGGGAGATCGAGACATTCTATGGGCAGTTGTACACATCAATCAGCAAGCCCGTTGCGAGTCTATCAAACGACCCAAGAGCTAGATTGACCCGACACTATGAAAATGAAATGAAAAATCTTTATTGCACATAAGGTGTTGTAGTAAATACAATAAAAACAGCTACACTATAGAAATGAACACTGATAAGCTACAAAAATGGTTGGGGTACTGTCCTCTTAGATAGGCTACACAATAGCCTGTAGTAAAGAGAATCAGTGCCTTGTCCCTCTAGACTGGAGAAATCAATTGCTTAGTGTTTTTGAATAATTGAAACTTTTAGTTTTACTAACATAAAACAAAATATAAAAAGGAAAATAAAAAAAATAAAAATTATTAATATTAAATATGCCTGAAAGTATTAGTTTATATCTTATTGAGTAAGTGTGGTGTGTGGGTGATGGTGTGTGGGAATATGTGTAAGGGTGAGTGTGTGTATGTGTGTGTGTGGGGGTGTGTGTATGTGTATTTTGAGAATATTTGTGTTGCCATATAATTAAGATAGTGTAGTAAGAAAAGATTCGGTTTCGTTATACGTTTTGTCTAGTAGGTAAGAGCGGACTGCTGATTTACATTCTTGTTTAGATAAACCATAAATTGTAATATTAGCATTAATTTTGTTATACAGGTAAGGGCCAAGATAAAAGAAGAATTTTTTCGTAAAGGAGTAGCGGGTCTGTGGAAGGGAACAAATTAAATCTTTACGACGTTTTTTAAGTTTAACAAAGGGAGTTACGTGATGTTGTAATAAGATTGCATGAAAAATAAACAACTGGCGTACGTTGAGAACTTTGCATTCTTTATATAAGAGAGTGGTGGAAAATAAAATTGGTCGAAAAGTTGCAATCTTTAATATTGCTCTGTGTGCAATCTCCAATGGAAGTAGTGTGGTTTTAGAAGCCCCTCCCCAGCAGGAAATGCAGTAAGATAATATTGATTGACAAAGTGAATAGTAGACATTGCGGATAATGAATTTGTTAGCTACAAGTCTTAGTGTTTTAAAAATAAATATCAATTTGCGCACTCTGCCTGTCAGTGCTTCTACGTGGGCTTTAAAGTTTAGATTATTATCTAAAATTACTCCCAAGTATTTAATTTTACTGACGGACTCAATTTGACTGCAGTAACAATTTTGTGTAGTTTTTGTGAGACATGTGTGAGCAGTGAGTGATATACGATTTTTTGGCTGGGATATTGAGCTAATAGAAAAAGTGATAAATTTGGTTTTGCTTGTGTTGAGTGTTAGAGTGTGAGCCAGAAGCCAGTCAAGGGTGCAGTCAAGACCCGTTTGAGCTTCATCTTGAAGTTCTGACCAGGAGTCTGCGAAAAAAGTTATTGCAGTATCATCTGCGTAAGTTACAATCTTAGAATTTGGAATAGTGAGATTGCAGAGGTCATTGATAAAAACCAAAAACAACGTAGGACCAAGAATACTCCCCTGTGGCACACCATATTCAATAGGAAGCTCATCACTTACGTGGTTTCCTATTTTAACGACTTGCGTTCGACCTGTGAGGTAACTTTGGAAAAACTGGAGTTGTGCACCTCTGACACCTATATTTTCGAGTTTTTGTAAAAGGGTTTTAATGGGAACGGTATCAAACGCTTTCGCGAGGTCTAAAAACACTGTAAGTACTTTTTTATTATTATTAAGGTTTGAAACAATAAAGGTAGTTAGTTCATGTACAGCGTCAGAGGTGGACTTTTTTACGCGAAACCCAAACTGCTGTGGTGAAATAAGATTAAAGTGCTCTAAGTAATCTCTCAATCTTTTATTTATGAGGCGTTCCATTACTTTAGACAGAGCACTTAACACTGCAATTGGTCGATGGTTGTTAGCTAAGTTCCCATTGTCACCCTTGAAGATGGGATGAATAATTGCCTTCTTTAGTGAAGTGGGAAAAACAGAGGTTTGAAAAGAGAGATTAAAAATATGGCATAAAACAGGTGCCAGAGTAGCTGAGTACCTCATCAAAATGGTGGCTGAGATCCCGTCCCAGCCAGTTGCTGCACTAGATTTTAAAGAATGTATGGTGTTCAGAATCTCATCATCGTCAGTTTCTTTGAGGACAAACGAAGACATGCTGGTCGGAGTATGTGTTGGTTGCACAGTACTGCCGACTATTTTATCAGCGAGCTCTTTACCGATGCTAACGAAAAAATTATTTACTTTATTGCAGGAATCAGTTGGAGAATGTGAATTAAGTAATAGCTGAGTAGATGAGTGCTTTGATTTGGTAGAGTAAGTTATGTTTTTTATGACAGTCCAGAGCGCCTTTGTATTTTGTCCTGCATTTATTAGTTGTTGGCTGTCGTATTGCCTTTTGACTTTTTTGAGTAGTTTTGTACAGAAGTTTCTGTAGCGTTTATACGTCATGAGGAGGATTTCGTTGTTTGGTGACAATTTAAGCCTTTTATTAAGTCTATCTCTGTTGCGGATACATCTCAACAAACCAGGAGTTATCCAAGGTTTGAGTATCCTTTTTCTTGCTGATTCTATCGAAGTGGATGAGTTCTCTAGTATAGCTTTTGACAGTAAGTTAACTAGGTTGTCCGTGGCAGCGTTTGCGTCCGTTGTAGAAAGAATAGGGTTGAAGTCCAGCTGCTCGTAAGATTTATCTAGGCTTTCAAAATTGATTTTAGTAACGTTGTAATTATTTTTTGTACGCGCTTTTTTAGTTTTGATGCATGCTAAGGAGGAGTAGTGGTCAGTTATAGTGGATTCAAAAATTAGAGTGGTTGCAGGACGGTTTGTTCTTATAAAAGTGTGGTCGAGGCAGTTGTTGCCTCATGTCGGTAGATTGTGAGCAGGGAGAAAACCATGAAATGCGAGACAATTTAAGTAGCTTTGGGAGCGACTATCTAAGGATGACCCAATGTCAATATTAATGTCACCAGTAAAAAGAACAGATTTAAATTCGTGTAGTGTTGGAAGTATATCATTTAGCGCACGCAAAAAGCTGTCTATGTTATCAGTAGATGGTGACCGGTACACGCATAGGACTGCTGTATCGATTTTGGTCTTGATTAGTAACCCAGATGCTGAATTATTGAAGTCTGGCTCTTCCACCGTGGGGTTAAGAAATGATTTTGTATAAACCACTACACCGTCACTCTGGTTAATATGTTTCGTAGTTTTATGACTGATGTAGCCATCTATTTCAGGGATTTGATGATTTCTAAGGCAAGGCAACCAACATTCTGTAAGAACCAAAACTTCACTGTCAAAAGAAAGGAGATTTAGAAAAGCTTGCAAGCTTAAAAAGTTACAATTAATAGACCTGATGTTTTGGCAAAACGTTTTTAGGTAGTCGTTTGAGTTACCCAAAATTCGGTTTACTTGTTCTGGTGTGCAGATATGAGCTTCAGAGACTGAAGTTTCATCGACATTGTTTAGTAATGCTAAAACGCTATCGGCCATTGCATTAGTGTTTGGGTAAGGGTTAAATGGTTGATTAATGTAATGACCGAATTTTGTATGTAAGGCCTGGAAAGCAAGTGTGAAAGCATGTATGAGATATGTTGAATGGAATGTGAGCGTGTTGTGTGTGGTCTAGATTGACATGTGTAGTAAGTATTGTATATGAATGTTTGAGTATGATAGTGTGAGTGTGAGTTAACAGAATTTAACATTAAAAATGAACACAAGCAAGCATAACCAACACTACGATATTCTAAGAGAATTATATAAGATAAGAAAAATAAGTTAAATGTAATACATGCCAGAATGATAATTAGTCACGCATCATTAGGCTGAGACTTTTGCGGTAGTTGTTGCTCGTTACTCGGCTGTGACATTTGCAGCAGTTGTAGCTCATTTTTTACCAGAATGTATTCACTATCAGCGTTTTACTTCAACATCACACGTCCATTTGACGTCCAGCAATAAGCATAGCCATTCTGCTTGGCGAAGTTTCTAGCGACGTAGAAAAGCCTCTTGGATAGAGTGGTAAGCTGTTCAGCAATGTAGATAGGGCCACTAGGTCCTTCAAGGCCTAAGTGAGTAGAATTGATTTTATTATTGGTGTTTTTGCTGTTGAACTGTTTGGCGGCCAATAAAAAAGTACTTTTATGTAGGGTGTTTTTAAATTCGATGCTGATGTTGGAGGTTTTGTTTTCCCTTTTGGAAGGCAATCTTGAAACGTCGCGAATGTCCGAGAGTTGAGTGTTAATATCCAGTACTTTGGACAGATGTTGAACCAAGGCGAACAAGGAGCTCTTCGTTTCTTTCGGACGCTTAGGCACGTTGCGTACCTCAACGCATGTTTGGATACAGGAGCGATCAATATTATATAGTTTTTCCTCAATGTAAACTAACCTCTTCGCCATGTCGTTACGGTCCAATTCAAGGTTAGCGATTTTGCTCTCCAAAAGGGTTAATTCAGATGATATAGATGTCATTGATTTTTCAATTTCCTTGTTTGTTTCTTCTATTGTTGTATAGTGGGATTTCATTTCCAATATATGCTTTTCAAATTTATCCATGCGAGAGTTTTGAGAACGCATTAAATCGTTTATCAATTCCTTGAGGTCAGATTTAAGTTCGTTCTTTAGATCCAAGAATTGATCGGCAAAGCTGCCCAATTGGCTACCATCATTAGTAGGTCGGCGACGCTTAGCTCTCTGTGTGATATTTATCGGACTTTTATCCAGCAATGAGCCTTCTTCCACGCATAGTTTTGGTAAATCAGACTCGGAGCGTGATGGAGTTGCAACTTCCATAGAAGATTTCGGCGGCGTTTTATACATATTTTAAGCCTTCCTTTTGTTGTAAAAGTAGTTCAAATATATAAATAGTGTCAAAAAGTTTCGTTGACACTATTATATCAAAACAAAAAGTGAATATTAAATACAAAAAGTGAATATTAAATACAAAAAGTAATTCACGTCGCAGGATTCGAACTCGCAGCTTCTCGGTTCCGATGGCCGACAGTGCCAATGCTTACGCCTCGACGCCAACTGGACAGTTACTGTATGTGTGCAAATTGATGATCCAACGTTACAAGTTATAGAATTGAACGTGACTTATGACCATGTCTTTTGTTTAGAGATGTTCACTTCATTCACTTTGCACAACATTGGTAGGTAACCGTATAAAATGTTTAAAATGTTTAAAATGTTTTTGACAATAACTCGAGTGATTGCTTGAGCACAGATATGGTTTATGCACTGATTTTTAGGTCTTGTTATTGGACACAAATATATACGTCTTTTATAATGGAAACAGCACTATTGACTATAATTTTAGATTAAAAATTACGGAGCGCACAAAAACACGTCCGCTCGCGACAACGTACGGGGAGGGGGGGATACTATACCGAAGATATTTCGGACGTCAGCCTGTACGAGATTAGGATGGCTCTGAAACAGCTTAAAAACAACAAGGCACCGGGTGATGACGGAATCACAGCTGAACTCCTGAAGGCGGGTGTAAAACCGGTCCTTAAGGCCCTTCATATTCGAGGGCAAAACGCCACAGGCATGGTGCAGGGGTGTGGTGGTACTCTTCTTCAAGAAGGGCGACAATGCCTGGCTGAAGAACTATAGGCCCATCTCACTTCTTAGCCAATTCACCATTAACGTTGATGCCAAGCCCTCTCCAATCCAGAACCTTGAAGAAATCCTCCAGCGCAGCAGTGAACAGTTTCGGAGAAATGACGTCTCCCTGTCTCACGCCGCGCTGGAGAAGGATTGGTTTCGAGGTCTGATCCTGAAGACGGACTGACATAGTGGCGTTCTTGTACAAACACTTCAACACTTCAATGTACCGGCAGTCGATCTGGCACCGTTGGAGAGACTGTAGTACAGCCCATTTTTCGATCGAATCGCAGGCTTTCTCGTAGAACGGATGGCCGATGGGGCCGAAAAGTTCTGGAATGGCGACCGCGAACCGGAATACGATACGTTGGAAGGCCTCCCACTAGGTGGACCGATGACCTGGTTAAGGTTGCGGGAAGGCGCTGGATGCGAGACGCACGGGATCGGTCAATGTGGCGACGCCTGGTTGAGGCCTATGTCCAGCAGTGGACGTCTTTCGGCTGAAATGATGATGTACCTGAGCATTCATCAAGTGACACAGATTACAGTTATGTTGACACTTCATCATTGTCTCCAGAAGTAAAGAACCTCATCCCTAGGCAGTGCGACAGCAATCTACCAGAAAAACGAGTTAGACGCAAACCAGATTTCTACCTGAGTGCAAACATATGTGTGCAAATGTCAGGTGAGCAGATTTCTCGTAGTGATGCAATGAGTGGATCTGATAAAGATCAGTGGCAGTATGTAATGAAAGAGGAATTAAAATCCTTTCATGATAATGATTCATGGGTACTAGTTGAAAGGCCAAAACAAGGGACAGTTGTAAAAAGTAAATGGGTATTTAAAAAGAAATATAATACTGATGGTGAAGTCCGTTTTAGGGCCAGACTTGTTGCAAAGGGCTTTTCTCAGAAAAGGGGCATAGATTACAATGAGACATTTTCACCTGTTTTAAGATCCTCTACTTTTAGATTATTGTTAGCTTTAAGTATAGAACTTCCCTTTCACACAGAGAGGAGGCCTGTGTCCCAGCAGTGGGAACAATTAATAGGCTGATCATGTGTGATGTGAAGTATAGAACTAGGTTTAAAAATGAATCACCTTGATGTACCTGCTGCTTTCCTTAATGGTTTCCTTATTGAAACAGTGTATATGGAAATACCAGAATGTTCAAATATCTAAATTCTAATAATAAAGTTCGAAAGTTAAAGAAGGCCATCTATGGGCTCAAGCAGTAAGCTCGAGCTTGGTACACTCGTGTTGAAGATTGTTTGTTAAAGTTACAGTTTAAAAGGTCAACCTATGAACCATGTCTTTTTGTAAAGGATAATCATAATTTAAAGTTTTATATAGCACTATTGGCTGATGTTTTTTTTGTTTTCTACAATTGTCAGAGTACTTATGAAGAGTTGATAAATGAGTTAGTAACAAAATTTAGAATAAAAGATTTGGGTCAGATTAAACAGTGTCTAGGAATGCATATAAATGTTAATAAAGACAGTATTACTGTTGATCAAAAGCAATTTATAGAAAATATTCTAAAGAAATTTAACATGTTAGATTGTATACATTCAGATACACCAATGGAAATTAATTTAAAGCTAGATAAAGATTTAAACAATAAATGTGATAAGAAATTACCATAGCAACAATTGATTGGAAGCTTGATGTATTTGTCTGTACTTACCCGGTCAGATATCTCATATAGTGTGAGTTTTCTGAGTCAGTATAACAATTGCTATAATGAGACTCATTGGAAACATTTAAAACGTTTATTAAAATATTTAAAGAAGACTATAAGTTATGGTTTAGTATATAGGAAGACTGGATGTAATTTGTATGGTTTTGTTGATGCTGATTGGGCATCCTGTACATTAGATACACGGTCATATACTGGGTTTTGTTTTATTATGTCAGGATCAGTGATTTCCTATGAATCTAAAAAACAAAAAACAATAGCACTATCCAGCACAGAAGCGGAGTATATGGCCCTATTTGAATGTTCTAAAGACGCAATATATTTAAAGAATATATTAAGTGAATTGATTATGTTAAATGATGGTATGCCATTTTGTTTGTTTAGTGATAACCAAAGTTCTATTAAATTAGCAACTAATCCATTGTTTCAAAATAAGCGCACCAAACATATTGACATAAAGCATCATTTTGTAATAGAATGTGTGTCATAAAGGAAGATAGAAATTAAATATGTATCAACTTTAGAAATGCCTGCAGAAATATTTAAAAAAAGCTTAAGTGCAAGCAAACGTTATAAGTTTTTGCAATTGATTGGCATGTATGAAGTTCCTATTATATAAAGTGTTATTTGGGGTTATGATTATAACTATATTAAAGTTAGAAGAAAGATTATTTCGTTAGGTCAGGATGTTATTTATATAACAAAACTAATAGGTAGGTATCATAAGTTCACTGTGCCATGTACTGTGTATGATCTGTGGTTAAAATACATATGTGTTATCTGTAAAATAAAATCTTCACTTCCTTCCTTACAACTCTGTGTTTCATTATATTTGTGGGCGAATGATGTACGAAATCTAAACATAGCTGATTATCAAAGATGTTTACATTTTTATCAGAGACTAGCACTCCGCCCGCGACTTCGTTCGCGTGATTTCGTTTATCCTATAAATGATTTTCTTATATGCAGTTAGTGAAGGCGACCAAAAATAAGCTATTAGCATAACAATAAAAAAATGGATATCGTAGATATACAGGGTTTTATTGGATTGGGACTAGTCGTTATTTACTAAAATAATAATAAATTTTAGGTTACCTGGCGGTAAATCAAAGTAAAATCCTCCCCTAAAAACTTATCAACCCCTTTTAGCCCCGTTGAGGGTCGAGTCTTGAACAACCTGAATATGCTATTCACTCTTTTCGTTTATGTCAGTCAGATTGCACAGTGAGATTCCACAAAAACAAAACTTTAACATCCCTAACCCTATCTGGGGGGGGAGTTTTAATAATGTTTTATGATTATTAACTTTACCCCCAAGGAATTAAATTTTTCATACAAATTAATTTTGACCCTTTTCACCTCCTTAAAGGTTGAATTGCCCCCCTAGAGCCCTACGTCAAAAACAAAACCCTGTCCAGTACGATTTTTAGCTTGATTCAGCTTCGAAAAACTTATAATGACAACCTTTATTTTGTTTCCTTAGTTTGGTATTTATGTCAATTTTCTGATTCATTAACCCAAGAAATATGTTTCTTATTTTATTAAAACCCCCTAAATCGTCTTTTGAGGATAGTTGCAAAAAACTAATAATGACAACTTTTATTGTTTATTGAGGTTTGTATTTATGTCAAGTTTCATGTTCATTAACCCAAGATATAAGATTCTTCAAACAAATTAACATCCTCTAAATCATCTTTTGGGGGTAGTTTCGAAAAACTAACAATGAAAGCCTTTATTGTTTTATTTATGTCAAGTTTCATGTTTATTAACTGAAGTAATAAGATTCTTCAAAAAGGCTTTAACAACCCTAAATCGTCTTTTGGGGTAGTTTAAAAAAATAATAGTAACAACCTTTATTATTCATTTAGGTTAGTATTTGTGGCAAGTTTCAAGTTTATTAACCCAAGAAATCAGATTTTTCCATACAAACTTCAATACCCCCTAAATCGACTTTGGGGGTTGTTTCAAAAGATTAATAATGATAACTTTTGTTTATGTATAAGTTCCATATTTACTAACCCAAGATATCTTCTCAAGAATCTTCTTTAGCAAAATAACATCCCTTAAATCGTCTTTTGGAGGAGTTTCAAAAAAATATAATAACAGCCTTTATTATTCATTTATGTTAGTATTTGTGTCAAGTTTCATGTTTTACATTTCATTTCATTAACCCAAGATATATAATATTCTTCAAAAAAAGTTTCGAAAAACTAACAATTACAGTCTTTATTGTTTAATTAGATTGGTATTTATGTCAAGTTTCAGGTTTATCAACTGAAGTAATAAGATTCTGCAAAAAAACTTTAACACCCCTAAATCGTGTTTTGGGAGTAGTTTCAAAAAATAATAATAAAAACCTTTATTATTCATTTAGGTTAGTATTTGTGGCAAGTTTCATGTTTATTAACCCAAGAAATCAGATTTTTCCGTACAAACTTCAATACACCCTAAATTATCATTTGGGGGTAGTTTCGAAAAACTAATAATGTCAATCTTTATCATTTACTTAAAACACTATTTGTACTAAGTTTCAAGAATTTTGGCCGAAGGAATTAGATTTTTCATACAAACTTTCAACCCCCCTTTTACCCCCTTAGGGGTGTAATTTCCAAAAATCCTTTCTTAGTGCACACTTACGTCAGTTGAGAAACCTTTCTGCCAAATATCATGCTTCTAGACTCAGCAGTTTTGGCTGTGCGTTGATTGATCAGTCAGTGAGTCAGTCAGTCACCTATCGCTTTTAACCGACTTCGCAAAAAAGGAGGAGGTTATCAATTCAATTGTATTTTTTTTTTATCTGTGTTACCTCAGAACTTTTTATTGGGTGAACCGATTTTGGTGATTCTTTTTTATTCGAAAGCTGGTGTTTGTCATGTGGTCCCATTTAATTTTCATCAAGATTTGATGAAGAACTTCGGAGATGTACATCAGAACTCATCAATAAATGACGGCAAATCAGTCGGGATAGCTGCAATCGCATATCTGTTTATTGTTTTCACCATTGCGTAACATAACATCACACTAGTACGCTTTAAAGGAGTACGCAGGTGTGAACAGTTCACCCTGGTATACTCTCATTCCACCGGTTTTGTTTATTTAAGTTTCATGTTATTGGGTTTATCTATTCTGGTTTCACTTTGGGCGTTATAGGTACCTAGCCTGGAGGACTGTATTACTATTTTGATTATTTAACTGATTTTGACCTGTATTTAAAATTATTACTGTAGTGTATGTAGATGTCAATAGATCGCGCTACAAGCCGATAACAGTATTGTAATGTTGTCTCGTACGCATACGTCGCTCGGTTATAAATACCGGTCCGAGTAGTGGGGCGATCAGTCGTTATCGGTCTGTTGGCCTGTGCGGTGGTGCGTTGGCGAGTCGACTATTAATATTGTTAAATGTGCATATTTTACATTGGCGACGAGGATAAAACCATAGAGTAAAATAAAGTTGTTTTTCTCTAAAAGGAACATGAAGACTTTGGTTACAATGCATTATATTCCATTCTATTCTATAATAATAAAAATAATAAAAAAAAAACAAGAAAAAAAATGTGTGTGACGGTGACAGTTAAAATCAGTGGCGGTTCGTTTTGAAGCGCATCAAATGTATACGATAAGTAGTGCACTTGCTGAGTAGTGCTGTGGAATTCAATCTCGTAAACACACACTGTGCACACTGTTGGCACACAACACCGTCTGCGTCGTATTGTTTTGGTCCCACCAAAACTGAATGCAGTAGAAGTAAGCCCTTCTGCTTCGCGTCTACATGGCAGGAACAATGTGGGACTAATTTAAGGAGTCGTCTAGTTTTCTACGACTACCCTCAGAATCTCGAATACTGAAAAATAAGTCCAGAGTGGAGCAACAATAAAGCTAGCAACAAACAAGGAGCTGGACAGGTCAATGAGGAGCGTGTGTATGTGTGGATCCATACACACGGCTCTTTATGCCAATCTGGTGAGTCGTTTTCATTCATTTTCAAAATCGATTTTTGTCTTCAGATCTTAATTCACTTGCTTACTTTTAAAGTAACATGATGATAGTATTAGATCCCGCGATCGCTATCTTTTGAAATCTGTAAATATTATAGAATGAATAATGACGCTCACGATCGCATACAAAGGATGCCTCTAAGTTGTGCTCCTAACGAGTTAAACGTAGAAAACAGTGAGGAGGCTTCCTCCATCGAGCAGGAGAGCACATACCGTAGCTCACACTGTACGCACTTTTCTGTAGTCGTACCTGCAATTCACTTGTGAGTTGTTCAGGGGGCGATGGGCAGCTGGTGGTGTAGCGGGGACACGGGTCTCATAGGAGATTCGTTGTATTGGTTTTGTAATAACCTAGAAGTCGTAGACTCTATGTGAAGTGATGTGTGATGATCACTTGAGGTTGTGACGATATGGGTGGCATGAGTGTCACTAGCTGCTGCGGCAGTCGTGCCATGAGCGTTGTATATGATCTAAGCTGATACGGTTTCTGATCAATTACTACTAAGGCTTAGAGGAACTTTTCGCTATCGGTGATCGTTAGACACTGAAGGCTTTAAATAGGCACGCTTAGAACTTGGAAGTATACACACGATAGGTTTAGGAAGATGATAGTGGATCACGTACTCACGTTCCAGTCGATGTTGATTTCGATAATGATATTTGATGAGCAAGCTGTAGAAGGTCGAGTAATTCAGTCTATTAGCCGTAGCATGTACCGTACCAGTGGTTAAGCCTAATCTTGGCCGTAAATCGGTATAATTGAGGCAACACAAGTAGTCCGTAGGTTCGCGATATTGCGTTTAGCTCTTTTGGAGGTCTGGGTCTAGATAGACCGTTGTGTGAGGGCAATACGATTGCTGGACGGTTTGAGAGCCGTGGCGTTAGAGGCTTTACTCGAGGGTTTCTGTTGACTTGGCAGTTTTGCTGCAGTAGAGTTTCAAAGTTTCTTTGGAACGACTGTGACTGTGTTCAATCAAATTCTAAAAGAGTTGAATTGAATTGGTTAAGAATAGCCTAGTTGGCCTTTGTGGCAACTGTGAGCCTAGGTGGCAACCGCTGGCATAACATAAAATCACGCATGTGGTGTATTATTGGGCAGTTCCTGATGGAGAAACCGAGTGACACTGCCGACCTGGGAGTCGAATCCGTGACCTCTTGATTAGTTATTTGATTTGAGCTACATGATTAGTTCTAAAATAATAAATCAAAGAGCACACAAATGCAGTAGAACGTACCTACTGGTCATTAAATTGACAGGCAGTAGAATATAGCTACTGGTCATTAAAATGACAGGCAGTAGAAAATAGCTACTGGTCATTAAATTGACAGGCAGTAGAATATAGCTACTGGTCATTAAATTGACAGGCAGTAGAATATAGCTACTAGTCATTAAATTGACAGACAGTAGAATATAGGTACTGGGCATTAAACTGACAGGCAGTAGAATATAGCTACTGGTCATTAAATTAACAGTCATCAGATAATGACAGTAATAGCAGTAGATTATGCCTACTGGTCATTAAATTGACAGTCATCAGAGAATGACAGTAATAGCAGTAGATTATGCCTACTGGTCATTAAATTGACAGTCATCAGAGAATGACAGTAATAGCAGTAGATTATGCCTACTGGTCATTGAATTGACAGTCATCAGAGAATGACAGTTTTAGCAGTAGATTATGCCTACTGGTAATTAAATTGACAGTCATCAGAGAATGACAGTAATAGCAGTAGATTATGCCTACTGGTCATTCAATTGACAGTCATCAGAGAATGACAACAATAGCAGTAGATTATGCCTACTGGTCATTAAATTGACAGTCATCAGAGAATGACAATAATAGCAGTAGATTATGCCTACTGGTCATTAAATTGACAGTTATCAAAGAAAAAAAAGAGAGAAGTCAGCAGTAGTGGTACTTTATATGTACATACTGGTCACACCGGGAAGACCCAAGAGATGAGATCTGGTGTGTAGAATACTTCACCGTTGCTGATTGGAACAGAGGCAGTGGCACGCGTCCGCAAATTCACTTACCGCGGGAGCGTCGTGTCATAGACTGGAGGTAGTGAAGAGGACATCGCATCATGGATTGCTAAAGCACGATTTACCTTCGCACAGCTGAGACCTGTTTGGCAATCGCGGAAACTGACCTGAAGGATCAAACTTAAAACTTTCCCAACTCAAATCCGTGCTGCTTTACGGTGAACGGTCACAAAAGACATCTCACGCCAGATCCAAGTCGTCGTCAACCGCTGTCTTCGTCGCATACTCGGCATTTACTGGCCCGAGACCATCACCGACGTAGAGCTTTTGGGGCAATGCCACGAGAGCCCGATTGACCGCCAGATCAAGCGTCGTAAATGGAGTTGGATCGGCCACACGCTGCGAAGGGATTCTGATCATATACCTAAGAAAGCGCTGGATTGGAATCCCCAAGACAAAAGAAAGCGTGGCCGTCCCCGTCAAACCTGGATGAGAGGATGCCGCGCAGCTTCCCGGACGCTGCCTGGCCGAGTGAGATTCGACAGTTGACCTCTTTCTCGAGGCTGGGCATGCCTAGCTGGACTATTCGTCCCAGGTAGGCATGGTCGTCCACGGCTGCGGGTGTGGAGTCTCCGATCTTGACGGGAATGGGTGCGACATGGGCGTTTAACCTCACTTTAACTCTAGCTCTACTGAGATCATCAAGCGTTGTACTGGGGTCCTCCATGGTCTCAGCCATGACAGCTATATCATCGGTGAACCGAAGGCGAGTGAAGTGCTCGCCGTTGATTTCGGTGCCTGGCCCTCTCCGGTCCGGAACCTTGAAGGCGTCCTCCAGTGTAGCGGTGGAAGGTTTCGGAGGTGGCGTCTCCCTGTACCACACCTCGCTGCGGAGGGATGGGTTCCGGAGCCAGGTCGCAAGGTCGGACTAGCGTAATGGCATTTTTGTGCAGGCGCTTCGGCACTTCGATGTACCGGTGGTCGATTTGGCGCCGTTGGAGGGACTGCAGTGCAGCCTAAGTCTCGATCAAGTCGAGGACTTTTACGTGTTTCATAGACGCTTAGCGGAAAGGCAGGTTGTTGTCTTCGGCTCTCTGTATAGCCTGCCGCAGCGTACGTGTGTGGTCTACGGTGCTGGAGTCTGTTCGGAGGCTCGAAGTCGTCGGACCTGCGCGCGAGACGATTCGTGTATTAATTCATTAGTGCCAGGTAACTAATTAATAACATGAGTTCTCAACTAACGTTAGAGCAATTTGATGGAGAGGGGGAACCTTTATCAGAAGGCCTGAAATGGGTATCAGAAAATGGAATAGAAGAAGAAGAGGAAGGGTCAAAGGAAGCACTAAATTAAACCAGTAAATGATTTTTAAATATTATTGTGCTCTCATTTTGTTATGCCAGAGATGCCAGTTCATTAATAATAAAAATAAGAATATGCTAAATGTCTTATTAATAATTCTGGTTACATACAACTGGTTAAAACAAGGAAGGGAATGTAGTGTATGTAGATGTCAATAGATCGCGCTACAAGCCGATAACAGTATTGTAATGTTGTCTCGTACGCATACGTCGCTCGGTTATAAATACCGGTCCGAGTAGTGGGGCGATCAGTCGTTATCGGTCTGTTGGCCTGTGCGGTGGTGCGTTGGCGAGTCGACTATTAATATTGTTAAATGTGCATATTTTACAATTACTAGCATTTTTTATGAATTATGTATTGAATTGAGACTATGTAGTTATTGTGGGCGGCAATGTTATGGTTATAAGTGTTATGTACGCCGTTCTTGTCATGTGCATTGGTTCTGTTTGTTAATTTATTTTTCTGTCAATGTGAAATGCATGTGATGTGGCTGTGCTATTTAAATAAATAAATAAATAGCCTATAGAACTGGTCCATTATGTACCTACCACAACTAAAAAGTGAAAAATAAAAATCTTTTTTACAAAAATTACAACCGACTTCCAAATAAAAACACTACAAAGTGAAAAATAACTTCAATTGCGGAAGTCGGTGTCAAAAAACGAAGAAACGAAAACAGGAACACCGACTTTCGAAATTGAAGTTATTTTTCACTTTGTAGTGTTTTTATTTGGAAGTCGGTTGTAATTTTTGTAAAAAAGATTTTATAGATATAGATAGATAGGGATTTCTTAGACATGGTTTTCTAATTCAGTATGGATGGTGCTATGGTCATCGATTTCAGTGTTACGTGCTTTTTTTGACTGATTCACAAACATTGATAACGGTAAGTCATCTTCATCACTGTAAGACGTAGATTTAATTTCATTATTATGTATTTCTATTCTAGATAGAGCGACTGCATTTGTATTACTTTTTCCTTTTTGGTATATGATGTTATATTCAAATTCTTCTAAACGTAACCTCCACCTCGTTAAACGACTATTGGGTTCTTTTATATTCATCAAATACTGTAGAGGCTTGTGATCCGTAATAATGTAAAACTTCCGTCCATATAAATACGGTCGGAAATATTTGGTGGCCCATACAATAGCCAGCAGCTCCTTTTCTATGCTGCTGTGTTTTGTTTCGGTATCGTTTAGAGTTCGCGATGCATATGCAATCGGCTTATCAGCTCCTATAGGCCCTTGTGATAATATGGCGCCTAGGGCAACGTTTGAGGCGTCTGTACGCAAAATAAAATCGTTTTAAAGTTAGGGTATTGAAGAATAGGATCATAAATGAGTAAATTTTGACAATGTTTAAAACAATTAACGTATTCAGGGGTAAGTTGAATTTTAGCTCCCTTTTTTAAACAAGATGTTAGTGGTTTAACAAGATGGGCAAAATTCGGTATGAAATTCCGATAGTAACCAACTAAGCCAAGGAAGGACTTAATTTCTTTGGTAGTTTGTGGTATAGAAAATTGTTGAATAACTTTAATTATATTTGGATCTGGTTTTACGCCATCGGCTGTTACAATATGACCTAGGAAAGGAGTTTCCCTTTTTAAAAACTCAGTTTTGTCAAGCTGTATTTTTAAATTAGATTCTCTAAGACGTTGGAAAACGGCTTCTAAATTAAGGATATGTTCTTGTAATGATGAACTGTATACTATTATGTCATCCATATAAACTGTCACATTTTTGAGCCCACGTAAAACATTATCCATGACCCGTTGAAAAGTCGATGGGGCGTTTTTTAAGCCAAAAGGCATCCGTAAAAATTCATAATGACCACGATAACCGTCATCAATACTAAATGCGCTTTTTGGGATGTCCTTGGGATGTAATTCAATCTGATGAAAGCCCGATTTTAGATCTAAAATAGTGAAATAGTGACTTTTACCTAATTTATCTAAAATATCGCTGATATTAGGAATTGCATACCTATCACTCACAGTTTTCTCATTGAGTTTTCTAAAATCAATCACCAAACGCCATTTTGTTTTGCCAGAGGCGTCTGGTTTTTTCGGTACTATCCAAATAGTTGAAGACCAAGGGCTATTTGAAGGTCTTATGATTTTTTGACGTAACATTTCAGTTATTTGTTTTTCTACTTCCTGTTTGTGAACATGACGATACCTGTAGGATCGTGTAAAAATAGGAATGTCATCTTTAGTATTTATCTGATGTTTAATCTGGTTAGTGAAAGTTAAAGGACTATTTTCGGTGTAAAATATGTCATTGTAACTGCAGCATAGTTTTAGTAAATTAAACTTTTCTTCCAAATTTAAATGACCGGTGCGAACCAAAGAATCAATGTCTTGTTCATTTTTATTTATAGATTCAAAATTAAATATATCGTAATTATTGTGAAGTGTCTGCGCCTTAAGTGGCGAAACTAAGCTTACGATGATATCATTCTTAGTAGGATTCACAATCTGAAGGTATGTGTAACCCGACTCCGACTGTGTTATCGTCGCGGGAATATAACAATTGTTTAAATAAGTCTCGGGTATGAATATATCGTCACGCTGAATATTAACGGGTACCTTTACACATATCGTCAAATTTGACCTAACTAAAGCTTCAAAAAGATTATTAATGCCGGCATTTAGAACTTTTATAGGTATTGCCGCGTTCGGCGTTATTAACTTTTTATTGTGGAGGTCAACGTTTGCTGCCAATTTTTCCAGCATTCTAAAGTCAATTAAACCATCAAAAACATTATGAAATTTATAAACATAAAACTTTGAGGGGCATTTTTCATTGAATTCAGGAAAGCTTGGTATTTCAATCGAGTAGTTATTGTCAGTGGTACTATTTAAGTTTGTTACAGAAAATGGTTCATAAATTAAGGGTGTATTTTGAAAATATTTTTCAATTACCTCCGGAGACTGCTTCAAAATCTGCCACGAAAAGCCATAGTAAAACTTACAACCCTTATAAATGCAACTTTCCGATTAAAACACGTGCCTGATATCTGGAAAGTTGCTGAAGTAATAATGATCCCCAAACCCGGAAAATCGCCTCAGGAAGTAACATCATACAGACCTATATCTCTTTTACCAATCATTTCAAAATTATTTGAAAAACTACTTATAAGACGCATAAAACCAATAATAGAAGACA
Organism: Orthosia incerta; assembly: GCA_948252205.1. Taxonomy (NCBI): domain Eukaryota; kingdom Metazoa; phylum Arthropoda; class Insecta; order Lepidoptera; family Noctuidae; genus Orthosia; species Orthosia incerta. Next base: position 32,116 of record CAOCPI010000075.1, read on the forward strand.
GAAAACTGATTCCCAATTACCAATTCGGTTTCAGAGAAAAACACTCCACGATAGACCAAGTACATAGAATTACCAACATTATAGAAAAAACCCTAGAAGAAAAAAAAGTCTGTTCTACAGTTTTTCTAGATGTAGCACAGGCATTTGATAAGGTTTGGCATAAAGGTCTCATTTGTAAGTTAAGGAAAATGCTTCCTAAACAATTTGCAGACATTTTAGAATCTTACCTAACAGAGAGGACGTTTAGAGTCCGACATGAAGATGCTTACTCAGATCTCAAGCAAATAAAAGCTGGTGTACCACAAGGAAGTGTTCTTGGACCTATCTTGTACCTATTATACACCTGTGATATCCCAGAAATGAAAAACAACTTTATTGCAACCTTTGCAGATGACACAGCTATCATGGCTATAGGTGTCACTCACAAAGAAGCCGTAGATAAAGTACAAATTGCTGTGAACTCCATCACCAACTGGACAAAAAAATGGCGAATTAAGTTAAATGAGTCCAAATCGACCCATATAGACTTCACAAACCGAAGCCCTAATTATACACCGGTTTATATCAACGGTTGCATAATGCCTTACGAAAATACAGCAAAATACCTGGGTATGACGCTTGACGCAAAGCTTCGCTGGAAGGCTCATGTCAAAAAGAAACGCCTGGAGTTAGATATCCGCTACAGGAATATGTACTGGCTACTTGGCAGACATTCATCATTGTCAGTGTACAACAAAGTACTTCTGTACAAACAAGTACTTATGCCTGTATGGGCATACGGTATACAGCTTTGGGGCTGTACAAAACGTACCAATGTTGAAATTATTCAAAGATTTCAAAACAAGGTACTGCGGAGCATAGTAAACGCTCCCTGGTATATTAGAAACGAGGATATCCACCGGGACTTAGGAGTGGACCTCGTCGCCAAAGTTATAAAAAAATACGCCGAAGCTCATGAACAGAGACTTCATAAACATGTGAATGTCGAGGCTATCCAGCTCCTTGACACCACGGACATAATAAGGAGACTGAAAAGGACTAAGCCTTTTGAGTTAGTTTAGAGTGAAATTAGTGTTACGAAGTGCAGTGAGTGCTACCTTTTAAGAACACATGAACTAAGTGTCTTCCCATCATAATAGAGACAATAAGAAAAGTGCCAATGGACACATTCTTTACCATATAAATTATTAGCAAATTAGGTTAAATTTAAGTTACTTATTAGTCTCGATGCTAGATTGTGACTGTTATGAAGTAACTATTCAGTTACATCGTAAAGATAAAAAAAAAATAAACCTCCGGAGACAAAAAGGACTGATTAGCACCAGTATCGATTAATAACTTAAGGGGTGGCTCATTAATTTCGATAAACGTCAATTGTCTTTTAGTATGAACATTATTTCCATCAAGTTTCGGGGTTGGCACTCGAACCCTGGTAAAAAATTGGATCATTCTTTTTAGGCCAATACTGTGTATTGCCATTATCAAGTTCATTATATTCATTATTATTCCCATAGGAATAATTTGCATACGGATCATCCTTATCAGTACAAGGTACGTCGCAACTGTGCTCTGCGTGGGAGTTGTTTGGATTAGTCTCGAGCATGTGTAATTCTTCGAATTGATTGCACATTGTTGCCTCGGGATACTATGTTCTGTGATAATTGGGTGCTGATGGTCTTAATGGAATGTTTGCGGAATTATAGGATATTCCACTCATGGGTACGGGTCTAGATTGGGTATCCGGTTTATTGTTAGTATTAGATTTATTAAAGATTTGCTGCAACGCTTGGTATGGGTACTGTGGTCTATTCCAGGAATTATTGTTAAAGTTTGGCTTATAAGGTTAAAATAAGGTTTTGATGCGACAAAACTATTACTATTATTCCTGTTAAAGTAAGGTGTAAACGGTTTGAAAGGTTGTGGATTATTGAACTTGAAATCTTGATGAGGTTGTAAGGGTTTGTTTAAATTTGGAAAAGGCAAATTTCTAGAATTATTATTATTATTCTGGAAAGGCTTGTTGTTATTTACCATGGAAAAATGGTTACTTTTCTGCACATACCTAATATTTTCTTCATCTTTAATATAATTAAGAGCTGTGGGTAAATCTACAGGGCGCATGGCTCTTATAGTTGTGCCAAAAGGTTCCTTAAGTCCTGCTAGAAAAGTTTTAAGTGTTTGAGCTTGGAAAAAGTTCCTTTTGCAAACTTTTACAGCATCAACTGTTTCGTGAAGGTTTACGTAATTAATAATAGTGTTCAAAATGTTCATGCAGCGGTTGTAATATTCCTGAGCGGATTCATTTTCTTGCTTCATATTAACTAAATCACGGTTTTGCGAATTTTCATCCCTTTGGTCCCCATAATTTTTTTGCAATACGGATCTGATGTGTTCCCATGATGAAACACCATTAATAATATGTTAGCAAGGCGCGCGTCCCTCCCCCGCGCCCCTCCTGTGTGTCGGCAACTCTCAAGTGTCATATGAAAATAAACCAGTGCATAATTAGCAGCTCAGCGTTTCACTTGTCCATACCCGCATACCTAACATTGGTGACGAGAATCTACCTAAACGTGTAGAAATTTAGAAAAATACGAGTTCAGTGCAATTTGGAATTCTACATACGTTCGACCATAACATACAGACATGGAAAACGTACAAAGGGCGTATAACGCAATATTTCGTGGCAAATGGCATCAACGAGAACACTGATCCCGCGGGTGAGAAACGAAAGGCCATCCTGCTCAGCGCACTCACTGAGGGTACTTACAAATTAGCAACGGATTTGGTTCTAACAAAAGACGTTGAAGATGTGCCCTACAAAGATTTCAAATCACTGCTGGACAACCATTTTACCCCCAAATGTGTCGGGTTTGGTGAACGTCACAATTTCTACGCGGCGTTCCAACAAAAAGGAGAATCTCATTCTCAGTGGGCAGCGAGATAGCGAGGGCTCACAGAAAAATGCGGTTTTCTCAACGTGGGGATGGAGCCAGGACGTGAGAAGGAGAAGCTGTACACCAAAGATCTGACCGAATTCACGCTGGCCAAGGTCGTGGAGATGGCAGAAAACCTCAGGTGTTCGCGCGCTGCCGCCGCAGCCAGTGCGGGGCAGCTGACACCGGCGTCTGCGGCAGACCAACAGCTGTTCAAGATAGCGGATAAGAGCAAAAGTGTTAGTGGTGCAGTGAAAGTGAAATGTGGGTAATGTGGATATACGAATCATAAATCGGCTGACTGTAGATTCGCAAATTATATTTGTAAAAAGTGTCACGTAAAAGGCCACCTGCGTAACGTAAAACCTGTCCAAAAGTGAATTACGTACAGGTGGATAGCGGTAACAAGGATGACGATGACGGTACGCTGTATTATATCCATTCAGGGGAGAACCCATGGTAGAAACTTTTTTCATTGATACCGTCCCTTTAAAATTCGAAATTGATAGCGGGTCTGCAGTAACTGTAATTTCGGAAAACTTTTAAAAAAGTCATTTTAAAGATGTGCCATTATCAAGTACGTGTAAACAATTGATAACGTATAACGGTGGTAAACTGGTTTGTTTGGGAATGTTGAAATTACCAATAAGTTATGCAGGTCGAACGAGCATTATGAACTTGTATGTGATCCGCGGCGGCGGGCCGCCCATTCTTGCTCGGGCTTTCTTCTCATTGTTTCGCCTATAGTTAATGCCGTTCAACTATTGTAGAACCACAGATATAAACGTTAAAGATTTGCAACTACAATACCCAAAGCTATATTCGGATAAGTTAGGCACTTTTAACAAACACAAAATTAAACTGTTTTTGAAAGAAGGAACAAAACCGGTTTTTTGTAAAGCACGGCCCGTAGCGTTCGCGTTATGTGATAAGGTCGAAAAAGAAATAGATAGATTGGTTGATTTAGGTATACTTGAACCTGAAGAATACTCGGCATACGCTTCACCGATAGTTCCAGTTTTAAAGTGAAACGGGGCTGTCAGATTGTGTGCCGATTATTCCGTAAGTATAAATAAACAGTTGCGAGTAGAACAATATCCTCTACCGACAACTAACGAACTATTTTCAAAGATCCATGGGGGTCAACAGTTTAGCAAACTTGATTTATCTATGGTCTATAATCAATTGGTTTTGGATGATGAGTCCAAAAACCTAACCTGTATAAATACAAGCCGCGGGCTGTATACGTTTACACTGTTAGTGTTTGGGTTAGCCAGCGCGCCTTCTATTGAGGGTTTGTTATCCGGAATAGACGGAGTGTTGTGCCTGCTAAATGATAGTTTAATAACGGGCGAGAATAGGCAGGAACATTTGAAAAACCTAATATCGTTTTAAAACGCTTAGAAGAAGCAGGGTTAACATTACAAAGGGAAAAATGTACCTTTTTTAAAGACGAAATTAGTTATCTTGGATATATTATCTCTAAGGATGGGTTAAAAAAAGCGCCGGAAAAAGTTAAAGCAATGATAGAAGCACCGGTCCCCACAAATGTTAATCAGCTGCAATCGTTTTTAAGGTTAATTAACTATTATAGAAATTTTGTACCAAACGCGTCTACAGTTCTCAGTCCGTTGTACGATCTGTTAAAAAAAGACTGTAAATGGACCTGGACTGATATTCATGACTCGGCATTTAGGACTATAAAAGAGCTCATGACATCGGATCAGGTTCTCGAACATTTTGACCCGAACGCGACGATAATATTAACGGTGGACGCTTCGCCAAGTGGGTTGGGTGCAGTCCTGTCACAAGTAGGTTCAGACGGGGTAGAAAAACCTATTTCTTTTGTTTCGCGTACTTTAAACTCAGCTGAAAAGCGATATGCTCAGATACAAAAGGAAGCAACCGCCATTATTTACGGTGTAAGACGGTTTCAACAATATTTGTATGGTAGATCGGAACCGTTTATTCTTCGAACAGATCACAAGCCTCTCTTGGCAATTTTTGGGCATCACAAAGGTATACAAGAAATGTCAGCAAATAGGTTACAGCGGTACGCTTTGTTCTTAAGTAGCTATAATTATAAAATTGAGTACGTGCGCAGCGCTGAAAACAGTGCAGACTATTTCTCACACGCGAGCTTGCCGCGCGCCGTAGACGAGTGCGCTTGCACAGAACAGTGTAAGTCACAGAGTACATTATACGTAGGTGTAAGTGCTGCGATTGTGAAGTATCATACGACCGCGCTACTTATGTTTGTTTTGTTATGGACGGAAGCTATTTCCTCGGCTCTGCCTTCCAATTTGTTTAAAATATTGTGTAAAATAATAGAATTGTTAAAACAATCTGCGGTAGTTCTGTCATAAAATTGTGTTAATATAGTTTCGGATGTTTCTATAAATCTGTGTAATTGATTCGGGTTCCCATCCTATTTAGGGATAATCATTAAAGCGGTTTTAATACAAGATAACTTTAGCAAATCCATTTTGGAAAATATATTATTCGCCTTGCGATATTTTATAAACAACGACAACACAAACAAATACACAGTATAAAAACAAAATTCAATCAAAATTAACAATTGAGATCTCTTCTTTTCAATACAAGAATAAACAAAACAAAAATTATTACTTTTTCTGAAGTTCTCCAAAAATTATAATAATAGGTATATTAAATCCACCAACAATCAAAAGAATCTGGACTTACGGTGTGATGAAGGCCCAGGTCCACAACTTCATGATTGAAGCCACTTCCGTTCTTCTCGCCGAAAACCACAGTAGGAACACGGTTTAAAATGTTGAGAAAAGTCTTTGTTTTTGATTTTTGAAAAACGCGGTTTTTCTTCAACTTTATCCTTTCGACTGCGCCAATTATGATTATTGGGCAATCGGTGAGCTTTCTTAAACAAACAACTTTTCAGATGATAAAAATATAATAAACTTTATTTTATTTATTTGGCTCACCAACAATTGAATACACAGATACAAAGATATGAGATACATCCAATATACATAAAGACCAGTGTACCAATTTCTTACAGGTAAGCACATCATGCATTACTTATTTGCCGATTGACACTGGGCGATCGATACCGGTTGGCTACTTACAATTAGATGAGTTCTTATACTCATCCAATTTCAAGCAAGTACCAAGATAACACAATTTACAATTAAAACAATTTTCAATACATGTTGTCGAATGAACAAGAGAGAACCTGCCTAAAAACTAGCTTACATGCTACGCCGCCGGAGTGACGCCTTCGTACACACACACTTACACATATGCACTACCGACACACACTTTATCACGCGTTTGCACTCACCGCGAACCCACCTCGGCTGTCCGTCACGGAAAGGAGGGTCCTTTGGGGTGGACCTGCCATCAGCGGTGCACCATAACACATTGCACACCGTGACCACCCCAGGGACCAAAAAACACATGGGCGCCAGACGACCACCTGTATGGCACCTTTGGTCCCCCTGCGACGGGACAGGTCAGTGGCCCCACCACCTACCACTTTTCGGCCCACCACGTCCGCAATCAGACGGTGGCGAACTCGTCCAGGCCGCGGAAGGTAGGGTGAGCGGCGCACCGTAATAACGGGACTCCTTTCCCGCCACGGTCTCCAACCCTCAGCCACGATATCGTATGGGACGCTCCGTATGACATCGCGGCTCGCCTCAGATGCAATTTCACCTATTGTCAAGCGGCATCGCAACCTAGGTACTTGTTGGCCGCTACGTCGTCGGCTTAATCGGTCAAAGCCCTGACGAGCGGCCCATCTTCGGATTCCTCTTCGCTTTACCGTGGGTGACCAAGCCACGGTTACTGTGACACGAAACGAAACTACGCCTTAGCTTGTCTGTCAAGCTTTTTATTTGATCTGAGAGCTTGACTGACAAGCTAAGGCGTAGTTCCTTTGTACGTTTAATTGTGTATGTATACGGCAAGGCGAAGTTTTAACCGGCGGCACTTTGTTGTTTGCAACATTCCATCTTGACTTTATATTTGATCTGAGGGTTAGGTATACAATGTCTCTGATAAAACAAATATTGTAAAAATAACACGCTGCGTCGTGATAAAATGAACCAACTTCATTTAGTTCGGGACGAAAACCCGCAAAACTTGACATGACAAAAAAAGTCAAAACTAAAAAGGTTAGGTTAAGTTCGGGCGTACAGCCGTATTGACACAACTATGCCTTAAATTATGGAATTTAAAACGCGTAGATAATTGAAATAATATGTAGAAAGGCACACATCAGTTCTTTTAGTTGAAGTTAGTTACAATATTGAAGCCACGCATATGATAGCGTCTCGTCACTGGGAAAAGAAATAAAATCTTATTTCGCCGTCTTTTATACTTCTGTTTTTACAGTTTATTACGGATCAATTTTCCTTGTGTATCTTTCATAGTTCACGGGTTCACCACAAATGTTTGAGAGCCACAGTATTTTGCTCACCGAGCGAAACAACGCTATAGGTGTGAGCGACACGACAATAGTGATGAAATGGCGAGTTGTCAGTGTCATACTTGTCAATTCGATGTGTTGCCACTGTTGATTGAATTACCCGAGCAAAATACATTTTTTTAACTTAACAAAGCAATTATGAACTAATAATTCAATATATACATTAATTTAACTCTAAATAGATGAATCAAACGACTTACTAAATAGTTAAGGTAGTTAGTAATTTATTTTATTTTCATTATATAAATGAGAAAGTACCAAAGTCTATGAAAAGGACAATCAATCGTAACACGTATCGTCACGTAGTCTTGGGCCATCCTGTAAAGAGACAACCAGGCGAAGTATACGGAGTATATTATTATACCATGGACATAATATTATTTATTTTCTGTTCTTTATTGTTGACAGTTTGTAATTATTGTGATTGTTCATTATAATAACTTTGAACATATTTGCACGCCATAGAATGTGGCAAACGTCCGAACTTTTAGTACTTTTGTAATGTTATCCTGCATGCACATATCATTTACGCCTGCATGTATACACGTGTTTGAACAAATAAATATATCTTTATCGATTCATCTTAACCTTGCGAGCTACATTAAATTTGGAACATACAAAAATGGCGGCTTTTGGGCGCCTTAAGGCCGTACCCTGAACAAAAAATCAGCATGAGATATGAGCATTCCTATTGGCTTAGCGGCACTGGTGGCGCATGAATTACGGTAGTGAATACGCCCAGATTTTAGAATAAAATCTTTAGAAAATCGAATATTGGTCATTTGAAAAAAATTAAACTTACAAAATGTTCGTTATCAAATTGTCTATCCATTAGTGTTAGTATAAAAAAATAATTAATGAATACTACGAAGAGATGCATGCTATCAATAATTATTTCACATTTTTATGGTTTTGTTGGAAGGAGATTAGTGACACATATAACTCTTTAAAAAAATAGTGCACTACCATTTTAGAATCAAAATTATCTAGAAATTTAATGTATTTTTATTAATTGATATTTCTTTTTAAATAAAGAGTAGAAAGCTCTTAAAAACTGCTCAAAATTCGACTAGCGCGGCGTTTTGCTCGGGGAGGCGCCTTAATGTGGGGCGGAATTTTTCTTCTTCTAATCTTATCGTGTGGGATACCTAAATAAAGGGCTTTAAGTGATTTTAAAAATACAATTACATGTATTAAGGTCTATCAAGTCATATCAGGGCCGTGCCCGGGACGTGACAAAAATATCGGTGCGTACATTTTATATGAAATCGTTCACACACGTCCGTGCACGGGCCAGTGACAGAGCTTCAATGACTGGACCCGTCCCTGTCACGTCCCGGGCACGGCCCTGATATGTGTAAATAGACCTTTAATGTAATTCGAAAAAAGTTAACGTATAAGTTATAAATAAAAAAAGTTCAAATCAAAATAAATCAATCAAAAAACCCGACTGCTTAGGAAGCGAGCTAAAAAGACGAAAACATGAAGAAAATCATGCTGTGCAGTCGGACGTTTATTTGATCGTTTGCAATAACTTTTTTATTTATCTAAATTATTCAAAGAGCTCATAAAAAAAAACAAAAATATTGTAGGTACTCTGTACACCTATCCTACTTACTTTGAGTATGTGTTACTTAAACAGATATGGCGTAGTGGTGCTGTGTTCATTCTATGCCACTAATTTGGTAGCGATTGGTAACACTACGATGGATGCATTCATGGCCACAATCCTAGATCAGTGCAAAACCCAACTGAGAATTATGCGGTAAGTTATGGAAAGTCTCTACTAAACCTCTAGATGTCTCAAATCATCATCATTTTGGCCGAAAGACGTCCACCGCTGAACATACGCCTCCCCCTAGTTTCGATTGAGGAGGATTTTTCTGTAATATTATGACTGCATATATTAACATTATTACCTATCCCGAAAGAAAGTTTGCTCACTATATTCTATACTAGCTGCCGCTCCGACCATGTCTAATTACAATTTAATTTCTTCATTCATAAACCTGTGTTATTCTAATGGATACAATATGTTCGGTACAATATTCGCAACCAAACGGCTCAGCACTATTGCCTGCGTGCATTTCCATAAATGCATGTATCGCAACTAGCGTCAGTTAGTGTGTGTTCGGATACCAATCGCTTAACTCGAATCAAACCATCTTAGTGCTACTTTAGCTTACATTAACCATTTACCATTATTTTAACTAGTATTCAATATAACCATTAAACCATATTATTGCGTATCATTCAACCAGTGGTCGTAAACCAATAACCAAACCATCACCATTCTAAGAGAAAGTCAACAAAATCAACCAACTCTGAGTTTAGTGCTAAACCAAGCAGGCGCTAAATTCTACATGGTCCTTCGAGCCGGAATATTGAAGACATCAACCAGGAGACTGAAATGTCCACCGAATATCATGAATGTCTGCAATATTTCCTGTCAACAACAGAGATGCTAGAAAATGGTAGATACCAAGTCCGACTGCCATTCAAACCAGAAACCAAGGATTAGCTAGGGTCTACTAAACCATTAGCAATAGCACAATTTCGCAACTTATAGAGAAAGTTACAAAAAGATCCAGAATTGAAAACAGAATACACAAAGTTTATGAATGAGTATCATAACTTAAACCATATGATGCAGTCAGCAACAAGTACGAAACCCGAGTGCTACGTACCACATCACTGCGTCACTCGTGCTGAGTCAACCACTACAAAATTGCGTGTTGTGTTCAACGCGTCTGCTAGATCATCATCAGGACACAGCTTGAATGACTACCAACCTACAACAAGATCTGCAGGAGCTGATTTTAAAATGGAGACTGTATCAGTTCGTTTGCACTGCAGATATTGAAATTAAATTAAATGTATCGACAGATAATGGTACATCCTGAAGATCAGTCGTATCAGAAGTTATTATGGCGAGACTCACCATACCAGCCTATTCAAACATACCAACTTACAACCATAACCTACGGCCTGCACCATTTTTGGCTATGATGTGCTTAAAACAGCTAGCTGCCGAGGAAAAACAAAATTTCCCCGATGCAGCCAAAGCTTTAGAAGAGTGCTTCTATATGGATGACTACTGTGGTGGAGCAAATACTTTGGAACAAGCCAAACAGCTTAAATTCGATCTAATAAAATTACTCAGCAAGGGTGGGTTTAATTTACGAAAATGGGCCACAAATGAACCAAAATTACTCGCTAATTTAGAAAAAGATTTGTGGAACCAGCAAATCTACGAGTGTAAACAGTCGGACTCAACGAATGTCTTCGTTGAGTCCGACTGTTTACACTCTTTTGGGGCTAGGATGGAATCCGCAACAGGACAAATTCATCTTTGACTCGAAACTGTAGCCATTATCATTACCAAAACCAACCAAAAGGTCGCTTCTCTCTGACTATCAAAAATATTCGACCCATTAGGCTGGCTCACACCATTAACTATCACCATGAAAATGCTATTCCAAAGCGTCTGGTCATCAAGTCTTAACTGGGATGACGCACTACAAGAAGATATCAAGATCAAGTGGCTAAATCTAGGGGAAGAATTAAAACACATCAATACCACAGAAGTAAAACGATGGTTAGGAATAAAGACCAACCATAGCTTGCAACTACTCGTACACGGATTCTGTGATGCATCAAACAAGGCGTATGCCGCTGTTATATACTGCAAAGTCAGTAACCAAAACAATGCTAACGAGGTAACTCTAGTTGCAGCAAAAGCAAGATTAGTGCCTGTTAGTAAAAATATATCAATACCAAGGTTGGAGTTAATGGGTGCCCAACTATTATCACAGCTCATGCAAACAGTACAGACTTGCTTGGAGCCTTATAACCAGGAGATATATTGCTGGAGTGATTCAACAGCAGTGTTGAGATGGATCCAATGAGATCCAGCGAGATGGAAACCATTCGTCTCAAATCGTGTGAAAGCTATCACCAAAACAATACCTAAAGAAAAATGGAGTTATGTCAAAACCATTGAAAATCCAGCTGACTGTGCCAGCCGTGGGTTGAGAACAAAACAATTAAAAAACCACGATCTGTGGTGGAAAGGGCCATCATGGATCCAACCATTCCAAAACCATGACATACCTCAAACCACCTATGAAACCAGCTTAGAGATAAAACGGGCTAATGCAGTAGTTGCGGGAAAACACCAGAAAACAACCATGACCATACCAAAGATTATCCACCATTTATTAAACAAATTGAATTCCTCTGCAAAAATCATACGTGTCTTTGCATGGATACTACGCCTACCTACTGCTAAGGCAGGCCGTCAACCCTATCTCATCATCATCATCATCATCAGCCTATAGCAGTCCACTGCTGGACATAGGCCTCTCCAAAGGCACGCCATTTGGTTCGATTTTCGGCAACTGTCATCCAGCTGCTACCAGCCACCCTGCGAAGGTCGTCGCTTCACCTTGCCACTTCAGCTTACTTATTTCGACTACTTTGGTTCTCTGCCGGATCACCTCGTTTCTGATTCGATCCCTTAGAGAGACTCCGAGCATAGCCCTTTCCATAGCTCGCTGAGCAACTTTGAACTGATGAACCAGCCGTATTGTGAGTGTCCACGTCTCGGAACCGTAGGTCATAACAGGTAGGACGCACTGGTTGAAGACTTTAGTGTTCAGGCTTTGTGGGACGCGCGACGAGAAGACTCGACGAAGTTTTCCAAACGCCGCCCAGCCCAGCTGTATTCTTCTGCTAGCCTCCTTCTCAAAGTTGTTCTTACCAAACTGCAGAGTTTGCCCGAGGTAAACGTATTCTAGAACAACTTTAAGAGCACCGCCATTGACCTCAATCGATCCCGGAGTGACGTGTGAGTTGATCATAACCTTATCCAAGTTCATCCGGAGATCGATGCGTGCAGAAAAATCAGCTAGGCCATCCAGCATCTGTTGCAAGTCGTGCACCGACTCTGCCATTATGACGATGCAAATCCTAAGTGTGAGATGTACTCGCCGTTTATATTAATGCCGCGTCCTTCCCAGTGACTTACTTGACTTAATATTAATTAATATAAAATAAAATTAAAATAATAAAATAAAATTAACTTATAACCCCTAGATGGGGCAGAGGGCGTCCACAGATGTCCTCCAACGCGATCGGTCTTGAGCTTCACGCTTCACCTCGCTCCATGTCATTCCGATGCTCGTCGCTTTTGCCAACACGGTGCGATGCCAGGTTTGACGGGGATGGCCGCGCTTTCGTTTCCCTTGGGGATTCCAGTCCAAAGCTTGCTTGGGTATGTGGTCGGGACCCCTACGGAACGTGTGACCAATCCATCTCCACTTGCGACGCTTGATCTGGCGGTCGATCGGGCTCTCGTGGCATTTCTCCAACAGCTCTACATTGGAGATGGTCTCGGGCCAGTAAATGCCGAGAATGCGACGAAGACAGCGGTTGACGAAGACTTGTATTTGGCGTGAGATGTCCTTTGTGACCTACCACGTTTTGCACCCGTAGAGCGGCACGGATTTGACATTGGACCCGAAGATTTTGAGTTTAATTCTTCGGGTCAGTTTCCGCGATTTCTAAACAGGTCTCAGCTGCGCGAAGGTTGCTCGGGCTTTGGCGATCCGTGAAGCGATGTCCTCTTTACTACCCCCAGTCTCTGACACGACACTCCCGAGGTAAGTAAATTTGTGGACGCGTTCCACTGCCTCTGTCCCAATCAGCAACGGTGAGTGGTATTTCACACCAGATCTCATTTCTTGGGTCTTCCGGATGTTTATTTTGAGCCCCGTTTTTGCCGCTTCTTGACGTAGATCGTTTAGCTTTGCTTGCATATCGGCGTGGGTATGAATCAGCAGGCATAGGTCATCGGCGTAATCCAAGTCTTCCAAGACGTTGGATAATCCCCACTCTATGCCGCGGCGCCTGTTATCATAGATGCGAAGCATAATTCCATCAAGAACGACTAGGAAGAGGAGCGGTGACAGGAAGCAGCCTTGGCAGACACCCGCATGCACTGTTATGTCATTCGATGACATAACAGTGCATGCGGGTGATGGGACGGGCGGGGATGAGGACGTTATGAGTAACCTTACAGGAGTATTTCTTGTAAATACTCTGCAACAGACGGACTATTTTCGGCGGCACTCCAATGTCCAGTAGGCGGGACCAGATACTAGACCACTTCAGCGTATCAAAGGCCTTTTCGAAGTCTACAAAGGTTAGATAAATCGCCCTCTGCCATTCTGATGCCTGTTCCAGTATGATACGGAGAGTGTTGATCTGGTCCGTACAGGAGCGGTTCGAGCGGAAACCAGCCTGCTCCTTGCGTAGAAGAGGATCCACGGCCTTCGACAATCTATCCAGGATGATCTTGCAAAAAACCTTAGAGGGAATCGAGAGCAACGTTATACCTCTCCAGTTATCGCACTGGCTAAGATCACCTTTCTTAGGAACACTTATAAGAAGACCTTTGTTCCATTCGTCCGGGAGTTCTTCGGCGATCCAGATCTTTTCAATGAGCGGTGTCAGGACGTCGACTGCGGTGGATAAGTCGGCTTGTAGCATTTCCGCAGTTATCAGGTCGACTCCTGGTGCTTTGCCTGTCTTCAAAGAGCGGACCGCCTCCGCAACTATTTGTGGGGGCTGAGTCACCCGCGTCCGTAGGAGTGTACCCCAGTAGATTCCCTACACGTGGTCCCCGGGTGGTGCAAATCAGGTGACACTAACTGGTGGTAGGCTCTAGCCGAAGGCTTGCGACCACCCACCGGGCAAAGACGTACCGCCAAGCGGCCTAGCCGTGTTCCGGTACGATGCTCGGTTCAGCCAACTAGAGGAGTTGGGTCGAGATAGCTGTTCCACTGCAGGCAGACCGGCCTGATGCGCGCTGTTAGTTATGTATCGGGAGACTGGTCGCGGAGGATAGCGGGATCCGAGGTACGGTGCACCACTGGCCGACCGCAGGTAGTTGGGGACCCAAGAAGTGTGCCAGCCACACACGAAAGGCTGCCCCGCCAACTGTCAAAAAATCCCGGAATGCGCCATCGTGCTGGTTGGCGACCAGAAGACAGTGCCCGATGGACATTTCCGGGGGGGCTCGGGCGTCCCCGCAGTCTCCAGACCAGTCCCCCAATGATAACGTCCTGCCGGCGCGTGTCTGTGGGATACCAGCGTGGAACCTCATCTCACTTCCTTCTCCTCTCCTATCCTCTCAACTATGGCAATAAGGAACAAAAGAAAAAAAACTGTACAGCGGCAGCACTCACTGTCTCATAAGGTTCACCTCTGTAACATCAGAGGTTTACACTCTAACCTTGATACAGTCCACCATCATCTGGAGACTGATAAACCAGCGCTTTTGTTCCTTTCGGAGACGCAGATCGGATGTCCGTCAGACGTGGCGTATCTTTCTTACCCAGGGTTTACCCTGGAGCACAGGTTCAAGTAACGCGCGGGTGTATGCATGTACGCCCGTGACGATATCTGTTATCGTCGTCTCCGAAACCTTGAAGACTCCCGATACTCAGTGCTTTGGGCCCTGGTGGACACAAGTCTGGATAAGATTATCTATGCCTGTGTCTACAGGTCGCACAGCGGAAATCTGGAGACAACCGGGCTAACACAATACCTTAGTGAGGCGGCTGACGAGGCTCAGCAGCGGTACCCGTCTGCCCAACTGGTGATACTGGGGGACTTTAATGCCCACCACCAGGAGTGGCTCTTCCCGTACCAGTACACTGACCATGCTGGGCGAGAGACGCGAAAGCTTGCGCTTAATAAATCTCACTCAGCTGGTCCAGGGGGCAACGAGGGTGCCGGATGTTGATTCGCATACGGCTAATTGCTTGGACCTTCTGCTGACCACAGATCCAGACCGTTACTCGGTGTCGGTATCTCTACCTTTGGGTAGTTCCGACCACTGTCTGGTGAAGTCTGTATCCGTCTACTCCCCACCCGATCCGAGCCCAAGAGGCACCCGGCTGGTATGGCGGTACAAGTCAGCGGATTGGGATGGCATGCGATCTTTCTTCGCATGCTATCCTTGGCAGCTTTGCTTTTCTTCGTCTGATCCTACGTCGTGCGCGGACGCCGTGACGGATTTGTTGCGTCAGGGAATGGAGTACTACATTCCGTTCTCTGACGTAACAATGTCTAGCCAAGACCGGCCTTGGTTTGGCGCCGAGTGTAATCGCCGATACGCGTAAACATGAGGCGTACCATGCCTGGGTCGACGCTCGAACGCGCAAGGCGAGTGACGTTGTTCAGAGGAAGAATGCCTACAATAGGGCTGCCAAGTACTGCAAGAAAGTGTTGCGAAGGGCTCGGTTCGATCACATTAGCTGGATAGGGTTAAAACTTGCATCCTACCCAGCATACTACCTGCTGGGTAGGATGCTGGGTAGGATGGATGGAGGAAGCGTTCTGGTCCCTGGCTAAATCGGTTGAATCGAATTTCTGCCGTCCCTCACTACCACCAATGCTGAAACCCGACGGGTCGCTGGCCCACTCCACTGAGGAGAAAGCAAACTTGTTTGTCTCTCTTTTTGCGGAATCTTCGCGTCTGAATCTTGGTGGCGCACGCCCCCCTTCTTCTCCTGATGGATGCGGGACGCGTATGTCGGACATTCGCATCCATCAAAAGGACGTACGTAGGGTGCTGCGCAACCTCGACGTGAATAAGGCTAGCGGACCCGACGGTATACCAGCAATTGTTCTCAGAACCTGTGCGCCTGAATTGTCTCCGATCTTGACACGCCTTTTTCACCTTTCTTATGAGACTGGAAAAGTGCCGAATGCTTGAAAGCAAGCCAACGTACAGCCCGTGCCCAAGAAGGGCAGTCGTGCTGACCCGGCCAACTACAGACCCATCTCTGTAACGTCCATACTCTGCAAGAGTATGGAACGCGTACTTAATAGTAAGCTCCTGGCATACCTAGAAGCCAACGACATCCTTAGCGACCGCTAATACGGCTTCCGCCGAAATCGGTCCACTGGGGATCTTCTAGCGTATGCCATTCACATCTGGAGTGAGGCCATCGTGAGACATGGGAAAGCGCTTGCCGTCTCCCTCGACATCTCAAAGGCTTTTGATAGGGTCTGGCACGAAAGCCTTATTAGTAAGCTTCCTTCATTTGGTCTGCCCGGTGGTCTGTGTGACTGGATTGCAGACTTCCTGAGGGGTCGGTCCATTCGAGTAGTTATCGATGGCTGCTCTTCGGACCTATTGGATATTAATGCCGGGGTCCCACAGGGGTCGGTACTGTCCGCGACATTGTTCTTGCTGCACATAAAGGAACTGCTAAAACCCGGCACCTTTGGGTATGCAGATGACAGCACTGTTGCTGAGAGATACTTGTACAACGCACGAGCCACTGGGGCTCAGGTCCGGTCTCTCCGTGAGGCCATGGTGGAGCGCTTGAGCTTGTCCTTGGAGGCAGTCTCCGAATGGGGCGATGCCAATCTAGTCAAATTCAATGCCTCAAAAACACAGGCGTGTCTCTTCTCCGCGAAAAAGAGCCAATTTCACCCGGCACGATCTTTCCGAGGTGTAACCGTACCGATAACGGACCATCTTGAGCTTCTTGGCGTAACGTTGACATCGACACTAAAATTTTGGCCAATACATTGAGGCAAAGGCTCAACTGGCTGCCAAAAAGTTGGGGATCCTTGCGAAGGTGAGACGGTACTTCACACCAGAGCAGCTGCTTAAGTTGTATCAAGCGCAAGTTCGATCTTGCATGGAATACTGTTCTCATCTCTGGGACGGATCGGCCAAATACCAGCTTGATGCAATAGAGTCGATCGAAAAACGGGCCAAGAGGCTCATCGGCAATGAGGCATTGGTCGAGTCAAAGCTCCAAAGCCTGGAACATCGTCGTCGAGTTGCCAGCTTGTCGGTTTTTTATCGGTTCTATTTCGGGGAGTGTGCGATGGAATTGCATGATCTAATTCCGCCTAGCCCGTTTCATCATCGGACTACAAGACGTACGGCGATGTGCCATCAGTACATGGTGGACATCCCACCCATACGCACTAAACATTTTGGAAATACTTTCATTATGCGTACGGCTAAGGAGTGGAATTCCCTGCCGGAGTCTGTGTTTCCAGATAGCTACAACCTCGGGTTATTTAAGTCAAGAGTGAATCCTCCAGCCGCACGGGCTACTGCAACCTTGAGCCGGACTTCAGCAACTACCAGATTGTGGTCGCTATCAATATCGGCGACCCTGCGGTTGCGGACATCGAGCAGTGAAGACCGCCATTTGGAACTAATGGCGAGGTGGTCAATTTGGTTCTTGGTGACCCCATCGGGTGAGTTCCACGTGTACTTATGGTGGTCGCCATGAATGAATAATGTTTCTCCGATGGTAAGGTCGTGGTTCTGACAAAACTCGATGAATCGCTCCCCATTCTCGTTGCACACTCCAAGTCCCTGTGTACCCATATGCCACTCGCGGTTAGTGTTAACACTCCCAACCTTTGCATTCAGGTCTCCCATGAAGATGTCTTATTTTTTTATGCTCCTAATGGTGGCGTTGAGGGCATTGTAGAAGTCGTCCTAGGTATCCTCTGTTGATGCATTGGTTGGGGCGTAGCACTGGATAATGGAGATCTTCCGGGCTCTTGAGTTGAAACGGGCACACATGATCCGGTCTGAGATCGGTTTCCAGTCCAAGAGGCTATTCTTAGCTGCATTAGAAAGGAGGAGCCCCACGCCATACTCGTGCACATCTTCCTCACTTTCTTTACCTGAATACAGCAAAGTCAAGCCCTCGGACGTTCTCAGCTCACCAAAACCGTTTCTCCTCACTTCGCTTAGACCGAGTATCTGCAGGTTGTAGCTAAGCATTACTACTTCTGCTTGTGCTAGTCGGCTGTCATCGCTAAGCAGGCGTACGTTCCAATAACCAATTCGTGTCCGTTTTTTCATGCCAAAAGTCGTCGGTAAAAGATCGGTCCGGTTTCTTTCTGTTTCGGTTTCAGGAATCAATTATTGTCGGGCAAGTGGGTGATTAGCCCACTGTGCCGAATGCTTGCTTTAGTCCGATAGCGGGGCTGCCGCCTTAGAGCTTTCGGATGTGCTCGGTTTTATTTCGGGTATCCTCCCTAGTGAGACTGTAAAATAAGCACATTTATCAATATTAATAGTCGACTCGCCAACGCACCACCGCACAGGCCAACAGACCGATAACGACTGATCGCCCCACTACTCGGACCGGTATTTATAACCGAGCGACGTATGCGTACGAGACAACATTACAATACTGTTATCGGCTTGTAGCGCGATCTATTGACATCTACATACACTACATTCCCTTCCTTGTTTTAACCAGTTGTATGTAACCAGAATTATTAATAAGACATTTAGCATATTCTTATTTTTATTATTAATGAACTGGCATCTCTGGCATAACAAAATGAGAGCACAATAATATTTAAAAATCATTTACTGGTTTAATTTAGTGCTTCCTTTGACCCTTCCTCTTCTTCTTCTATTCCATTTTCTGATACCCATTTCAGGCCTTCTGATGAAGGTTCCCCCTCTCCATCAAATTGCTCTAACGTTAGTTGAGAACTCATGATATTAATTAGTTACCTGGCACTAATGAATTAATACACGAATCGTCTCGCGCGCAGGCCCGACGACTTCGAGCCTCCGAACAGTCTCCAGCACCGTAGACCACACACGTACGCTGCGGCAGGCTATACAGAGAGCCGAAGACAACAACCTGCCTTTCCGCTAAGCGTCTATGAAACACGTAAAAGTCCTCGACTTGATCGAGACTTGGGCTGCACTGCAGTCCCTCCAACGGCGCCAAATCGACCACCGGTACATCGAAGTGCCGAAGCGCCTGCACAAAAATGCCATTACGCTAGTCCGACCTTGCGACCTGGCTCCGGAACCCATCCCTCCGCAGCGAGGTGTGGTACAGGGAGACGCCACCTCTGAAACCTTCCACCGCTACACTGGAGGACGCCTTCAAGGTTCCGGACCGGAGAGGGCCAGGCACCGAAATCAACGGCGAGCACTTCACTCGCCTTCGGTTCACCGATGATATAGCTGTCATGGCTGAGACCATGGAGGACCCCAGTACAACGCTTGATGACCTCAGTAGAGCTGCCGAAAGAGTGGGTCCAAAAATTTTTTTTGATAAAACCAAAGTGAGGTTAAACGCCCATGTCGCACCCATTCCCGTCAAGATCGGAGACTCCACACCCGCTGCCGTGGACGACCATGCCTACCTGGGACGAATAGTCCAGCTAGGCATGCCCAGCCTCGAGAAAGAGGTCAACTGTCGAATCTCACTCGGCCAGTCAGCGTCCGGGAAGCTGCGCGGCATCCTCTCATCCAGGTTTGACGGGGACGGCCACGCTTTCTTTTGCCTTGGGGATTCCAATCCAGCGCTTTCTTAGGTATATGATCAGAATCCCTTCGCAGCGTGTGGCCGATCCAACTCCATTTACGACGCTTGATCTGGCGGTCAATCGGGCTCTCGTGGCATTGCCCCAAAAGCTCTACGTCGGTGATGGTCTCGGGCCAGTAAATGCCGAGTATGCGACGAAGACAGCGGTTGACGACGACTTGGATCTGGCGTGAGATGTCTTTTGTGACCGTTCACCGTAAAGCAGTACGGATTTGAGTTGAGAAAGTTTTAAGTTTGATCCTTCAGGTCAGTTTCCGCGATTGCCAAACAGGTCTCAGCTGTGCGAAGGTAGCTGATCGTGCTTTAGCAATCCATGATGCGATGTCCTCTTCACTACCTCCAGTCTATGACACGACGCTCCCGCGGTAAGTGAATTTGCGGACGCGTGCCACTGCCTCTGTTCCAATCAGCAACGGTGAAGTATTCTACACACCAGATCTCATCTCTTGGGTTTTCCGGGTGTGACCAGTATGTACATATAAAGTACCACTACTGCTGACTTCTCTCTTTTTTTCTTTGATAACTGTCAATTTAATGACCAGTAGGCATAATCTACTGCTATTAATGTCATTCTCTGAAGACTGTCAATTTAATGACCAGTAGGCATAATCTACTGCTATTGTTGTCATTCTCTGATGACTGTCAATTTAATGACCACTAGGCATAATCTACTGCTAAAACTGTCATTCTCTGATGACTGTCAATTGAATGACCAGTAGCTATATTCTACTGCCTGTCAATTTAATGCCCAGTACCTATATTCTACTGTCTGTTAATTTAATGACTAGTAGCTATATTCTACTGCCTGTCAATTTAATGACCAGTAGCTATATTCTACTGCCTGTCAATTTAATGACCAGTAGCTATTTTCTACTGCCTGTCATTTTAATGACCAGTAGCTATATTCTACTGCCTGTCAATTTAATGACCAGTAGCTATTTTCTACTGCCTGTCATTTTAATGACCAGTAGCTATATTCTACTGCCTGTCAATTTAATGACCAGTAGCTATATTCTACTGCCTGTCAATTTAATGACCAGTAGCTATTTTCTACTGCCTGTCATTTTAATGACCAGTAGCTATATTCTACTGCCTGTCAATTTAATGACCAGTAGCTATATTCTACTGCCTGTCAATTTAATGACCAGTAGGTACGTTCTACTGCATTTGTGTGCTCTTTGATTTATTATTTTAGAACTAATCATGTAGCTCAAATCAAATAACTAATCATGAGGTCACGGATTCGAATCCCAGGTCGGCAGTGTCACTCGGTTTCTCCATCAGGAACTGCCCAATAATACACCACATGCGTGATTTTATGTTATGCCAGCGGTTGCCACCTAGGCTCACAGTTGCCACAAAGGCCAACTAGGCTATTCTTAACCAATTCAATTCAACTCTTTTAGAATTTGATTGAACACAGTCACAGTCGTTCCAAAGAAACTTTGAAACTCTACTGCAGCAAAACTGCCAAGTCAACAGAAACCCTCGAGTAAAGCCTCTAACGCCACGGCTCTCAAACCGTCCAGCAATCGTATTGCCCTCACACAACGGTCTATCTAGACCCAGACCTCCAAAAGAGCTAAACGCAATATCGCGAACCTACGGACTACTTGTGTTGCCTCAATTATACCGATTTACGGCCAAGATTAGGCTTAACCACTGGTACGGTACATGCTACGGCTGATAGACTGAATTACTCGACCTTCTACAGCTTGCTCATCAAATATCATTATCGAAATCAACATCGACTGGAACGTGAGTACGTGATCCACTATCATCTTCCTAAACCTATCGTGTGTATACTTCCAAGTTCTAAGCGTGCCTATTTAAAGCCTTCAGTGTCTAACGATCATCGATAGCGAAAAGTTCCTCTAAGCCTTAGTAGAAATTGATCAGAAACCGTATCAGCTTAGATCATAATATACAACGCTCATGGCACGACTGCCGCAGCAGCTAGCGACACTCATGCCACCCATATCGTCACAACCTCAAGTGATCATCACACATCACTTCACATAGAGTCTACGACTTCTAGGTTATTACAAAACCAATACAACGAATCTCCTATGAGACCCGTGTCCCCGCTACACCACCAGCTGCCCATCGCCCCCTGAACAACTCACAAGTGAATTGCAGGTACGACTACAGAAAAGTGCGTACAGTGTGAGCTACGGTATGTGCTCTCCTGCTCGGTGGAGGAAGCCTCCTCACTGTTTTCTACGTTTAACTCGTTAGGAGCACAACTTAGAGGCATCCTTTGTATGCGATCGTGAGCGTCATTATTCATTCTATAATATTTACAGATTTCAAAAGATAGCGATCGCGGGATCTAATACTATCATCATGTTACTTTAAAAGTAAGCAAGTGAATTAAGATCTGAAGACAAAAATCGATTTTGAAAATGAATGAAAACGACTCACCAGATTGGCATAAAGAGCCGTGTGTATGGATCCACACATACACACGCTCCTCATTGACCTGTCCATCTCCTTGTTTGTTGCTAGCTTTCTTGTTGCTCCACTCTGGACTTATTTTTCAGTATTCGAGATTCTGAGGGTAGTCGTAGAAAACTAGACGACTCCTTAAATTAGTCCCACATTGTTCCTGCCATGTAGACGCGAAGCAGAAGGGCTTACTTCTACTGCATTCAGTTTTGGTGGGACCAAAACAATACGACGCAGACGGTGTTGTGTGCCAACAGTGTGCACAGTGTGTGTTTACGAGGTTGAATTCCACAGCACTACTCAGCAAGTGCACTACTTATCGTATACATTTGATGCGCTTCAAAACGAACCGCCACTGATTTTAACTGTCACCGTCACACACATTTTTTTTCTTGTTTTTTTTTATTTTATTTTTTTACTATTATAGAATAGAATGGAATGTAATGCATTGTAACCAAAGTCTTCATGTTCCTTTTAGAGAAAAACAACTTTATTTTACTCTATGGTTTTATCCTCGTCGCCAATGTAAAATAAGCACATTTATCAATATTAATAGTCGACTCGCCAACGCACCACCGCACAGGCCAACAGACCGATAACGACTGATCGCCCCACTACTCGGACCGGTATTTATAACCGAGCGACGTATGCGTACGAGACAACATTACAATACTGTTATCGGCTTGTAGCGCGATCTATTGACATCTACATACACTACAGAGACGATTCTGTTTTAAGGCGCAGAATATTCGCCCTTCGCCCTGCATCCGTTTGCTCAGCTGCAACTCGGGGTGGCGGACGCGCGGCGGCGTGGTTGCTGCAGGTGCCAGGGAGAACGACGGGGACGTGGATGACTCGGACTGGTTAGGGCTCTGCTTTATACAGTACTCCGCCACGAGTACAGCAGAAGGTATTTTTGGCATTTTGTAGGTAATGCTGTTCTCACCAACAGCGATTCCCACCAAAACATACCCTAGCTTCTCTCCCCGTCCTTCCCAGTCCAGGGTCTTAAACATATCCTCCACTGTGTTACTAAATAATGCAACCCTAAGTCAACCCTATCTCACATTACAGGAACTCCGTCGCGCAAAACTGATGATTATTAAAAGTGTGCTACATGTGGAGTTTTCCAGTGACATCAGTTACTTACTAAAGAAACGAAACGTGCATTCGAAAAGTAATCTTTTACCATTACACCCTATCATAGATCAAGATGATATTTTGCGATTAGGGGGCAGATTAAGAAATGCACAAATAAGTGCAGAGATGAAACACCTAATCATATTACCACACAACCATCGACTTACCACGCTGATAATACAATACGCTCATGAGCTAACCTATCACGGTGGAGCGCGCCTTACTTTGTCAAATATTTGACAAAATTACTGGATCATCAGCGGATATTCGGCTACATAGAAAGTCATACCACAGTGCGTTACATACAAGAAGCAAGAGCGAGAGATTGTTGTGCTCTATCATTGTGGCGTCGACTACACAGGCTTTGTGGAAGTGAAAGCATGAAAAGGGCGCGGAATAAAATCTTGAGAGGTGTCAAGGGACACCCGGATGGAACGAAGTTCCTTTAGTATATATATATACATATATGTATGTATATATATATATATGCGTATAATATATATATAATATATGTATATATACTCTCTCGACTTCGTAAACACAACAGCGTATAGGTTAGAACACGCACGAAACACGCGCACGCCGCACGGCTTACAACTATAGCAAAAAGTGTCGTTACAACTTTTCGTCTTAATTTTTTCCGTCTAGCCCCCTTTCGCAACGCGCGATAAGGAACTTCGTTCCAAAAACTGCAAAGGCTACATAGCGATTTTTGTATATATGGTGACAAAGGCTGTGCATCTAGAACTCGTCTCAGATTTAACCAGCTCAGCATTCTTAGCCGCAGTAAACAGAATGGCAGCACGACGCGGAGTTCCACGTCATAGATATGACGTTTATTTTCTCCATAGTGACAATGGAACTAATTTTGTTGGAGCCAACAGAATGCTCCAAGAAGAATACGACCAACTTCAAAAAGTTTTCAATGACTCATTCTTTAGAGAAATAACAGAGCTAGAAATTGAATGCACCTTTTGTCGACGTTTTATAAGTGCCCATGTAGGCCTATGTAAAATAAAAATATTTGATTTTGAAAAAAAAAAAAAATGGCATTTCAACGCAGCTGCCTGGCCTTATGCGGGAAGACTTTGGGAAAGAGTCGTGCGAAGCCTCAAACACCATCTCAAACGCGTGATTGGAGAACAAAAAGTTACGTATGAAGATTTTTTTTTTATTTTTTATTCGGGATGGGTTTGCTCTTGACTCTAGTCTAGGTCAGAGGTGACAGAGACAAAGTCGACGATGGAGTGAGCTTACCCAGAAGAAGCCTGTTCACTCTAACTTTGAAGAGATTCGGGTTGTATGCGTTCGGAAACACAGACGCAGGCAGTGAGTTCCACTCCTTTGCAGTGCGCATTATGAAGGATGTTTGGAAGCGCTTCGTGCGAATTGGTGGAATAGCAACCAGGTGAGGATGGTAACTTGCAGTGCGTCTAGATGTCCGATGGTAGGAGGGGGCCGGTGGGATGAGGCCGTGGAGTTCATGAGCACACTAACCAAAATACAGTCTGTAGAAGACCGACAAGCAGGCAACCTTACGGCGATGAGCTAAGAGCTTGGCATCCACCAGTTTGACGTCGCCAATTAGTCTCTTGGCTCTGCGTTCCACCGAGTCAAGCGCGGCAAGCTGATATTTAGCTGAGCCATCCCAGAGGTGGCTGCAATACTCCATGCAGGATCGGACTTGCGCTTTGAAAAGAGTGAATAGCTGTCCAGGCATAAAGTATCGCTTCACTCTGTTTAGGACGCCCAGTTTCTTTGCCGCAATTTGGGGTTTGTACTCGTTGGTGGCGCCGAAGTTGAGACTGGATGTCAACTCTATGCCAAGGAGCTCGAGCCGGTCAGTTATAGGAACAGATTGTAGCCTCCACCCGTTCTATTCCCACCTAGCAATAGGCAATAAAAAAAAAACGAGGGCGTACTTTAAACATAAGAACTTTAATTCGTAAAAAAGACATCCAGTTCAGCCGGAGGCACACAAATTTGTAAGGTCGTGGGTTACGGACGTCTGTTGTCACTCCTGCAGGGATAGGTACTCCCCTGTAGTTGCAGGAGGCCGGAGATGGAAGTCGGCCGATGATCAGTGTCGTGCTGTACGGTGATGTTTCTTGCGGCCTATACGGCGAGGGTGACCGACTCGCTTAGCCCACCAGTGGCGTAGCGACAGGTGGGTCTTGGGACTGTGGCACACTGGGACGACCGGCACGCTGTGCGGCGAAGAAGAAGTTGCCGTAGTAATTGCAGCCGTAGGAAGCGCAGCCGTAGATAGTGCAGCTGTAAATAGCGCAGCCGTAAATCCTGGAAACCACCGTTCCAACTTATTAAATCTCGGCCAAATAAACTTCCGTGCTGGGGTACCACCGTCGACAACAAGAAGAAAGTACCTATTTAATTGTAGTAGTATTGACGTGGTGGTACCGCCCAGAACGGAGTTTACAAATCAAGCAAGCTTGAGCAAAAGAAAATAGGAAAAAAAACAATCATTCAGATTCTGTTTAAAAAAAGTTACGTATTTATATTATAAAATTATAAATACAATTGAAGGTAGAAGGAAGTTAGGTAGCATGATGCAGCGTTATTAGCAATATCAGAGGCTATTCCTAAATGGTGCTTAGAAATTAAAATTGTACCGTAACAAGAAATAAAATAGGGGTAGGTACATAAAATAATGATTGGCAAAAAAATTTGTTGGCAATGATTATTATGTGCGTAATTTGTGTGCTATTCTAAACTTACCCTAATTCGGGATTTCCACGCACAACTTCAAACGTGAATCAAATATTTTTTTATAATAATAACGCTCGTGTCTGCTAGGACGCTCGACACGGCGCAAAGTGATGCGTGCGCTCGCACAACAGCCTAGGAACGACTGGTCAAGTGGCGAGTGGCGACTCATGACCGGGCGACCGAGCGCAATCTTTTTTTCATTCGTTCTATGCGAGCACTCGCCCCCCCCCGCGCCTCAGATACCCGGCGCTTTCCAAGTCGCAAACAAACAAAGAACGAAGCATTATTATATTGTAGTAACGTTCCGTTACAAGATGCACCCCGAAAAGTAGGCGTTCTGATGAAATTAGTCCTCTTTGCGGTAAAAAGACATGCCTGTGTTTTGGTGGCGTTAAAAGAGATCAGATTGTCATCACCCCAACGGGAGACAAGACTCAAGGTCAAATCAGTATGCTCCACCATAGCCTCTCTCAAGGAACGAACTTCATCCCCGCCGGTTCTTGCGCTGGAGAAGTATCTCTCGGAAACAGTACTGTCATCTGCGTATCCAACAATACCAGGCAGAAGTAGGTCATTGATGTGCAGCAGGAAAAGAGTTGCAGAGAGAACAGACCCCTGAGGAACACCGGCATTAATAGCCTTAAGGTCAGAGGAGCAGCCGTCAACGACTACTCGGATCGACTGTTCACTGAGGAAGTCTGATATCCAGCTACAAAAACCAGCTGGGATGCCATAAGCAGGAAGCTTGTGCCAGACCCTGTCAAATGCCTTCGAGATATCGAGCGATACGGCAAGTGCTTCGCCGTGATTCTCGATAGCTTCGCCCTAGCAGTGCGTGACAAACACAAGAAGATCTCCAGTTGACCGTCCCCGGCGAAAGCCATATTGACGGTCACTGAGGAGCTCATTAGACAGAGCCCAAAACCCGATTTCTCAAAGCAACGGAGACGACGACAACAAATGTCGCCGCGGACGAACACACAGACCCCAGCTTGCTTCTTGAACTTGTGTTCAAGAGAGTAACCCGGGTAGTTGAGGTACGCCACGTCCGAAGGAGTTGTTATCTTCGTCTCCGTTAGGAAGAACAGGTGCGGCTTCTCGGTCTCTAGGTGGTGGTGGACCGGATCAAGGTTGGAGTGCAACCCCCTTATGTTAATGAGGTGCACTTTAAGTGGGAGGAAGTGCAGCTGTTGTTTAACCTTATTTCTCTTCTTTGCTTTGGTCATTGATATTGTTAGAGTTGCTGGGGAAAAAGTTGAACTGTCGATGCTCAGATAACCAAGTGGACCACTTAAACTAACTCAACCTATGGGGAACTCATTTGGAGACTGCGGGGACGCCCGAACCCCCCCGGATATGGCCACCGGGTCCTCCCATTCAGTCGCCAGCTGGCACGGTGGAGCATACAGGGATTTTTCGCGAGTTGGCGGGGCAGCCTTTGGCACGTGGCTGGCGTGCTACTTGGCCCCCCTACTGACTGCGGTCGGCCAACGGCTGGCACCGTGCTTTGGATCCCGCTACCCTCCAGAATGAGCTACCCGGCAAGTTATTCTCAGAGACCAAGACCGGTTCTGAACAGCGCAACTGACAACCTCCTTCTCCCCCAAAGGCACTGGCACTCCCACTCACCGACGGAATACAGCAAGCTTCTTGGCGCCGGACTCCGGTGGGATGGTGGTCGCGAGCACGGTGGCCCCTTGCGGAGCCTACCACCGCTTAAGTGGGATCGTTCAGCCGTACCACAGGTAAGCCCGTGGTGCCGTTGCCCGGGACCACTAGGAGGTAGATCCCATACCACCCCAAAATGAATAGAAGAATACACCACATTTTTATCAAAACTGGAAGCTTGCCTGAACTCACGACCGCTTTGTGCACTATAAGAAGACCCGGAGGATCTAAATTGCCTCACACCAGCCCATTTCCTATCAGCACGACCAGGTTTAACCATAATTGACACAGCAGACGACGCCAGAACCAGGTGGCATCTAGTGTCAAAACTATTCGAAGATTTATGGAAGATGGAAAACAGAGTACTAGATTCAACTATCAACCAGAAACAAATGGATGAAACTCCAGAAGAATGTCAACGTGGGTGATTTAGTAATGATACATAACGAAAACATACCCGCAGGAAAATGGCCAATGGGTCGTGTGATGAAAGTCCATCCAGGGAAAGATGAACTTGTCAGAGTAAGTCACTCCAAAAACAAAAAACGGCTACATGAAGCGCCCTGTAGTTAAATTATCAGTTCTACCTTTAAACCAAACGGAACCAAACATACCAGAAGAACAACTGACTACATCAAAGTACTAGATCCGAAAAGGTACTCGCCTGCAACCAAACACCAGAACGTACAGTACCTTTTTTTTTTTGCGTGGGGAAATGCTCATGCATACTGCACTACCACGGGGAGATAGTGCAGTTATGTGGGACTCTAACCCACTAAAACTCCACGGTGTCCTCCTGTGCCACTTATGGCGGGAACACGGGCACGCATTAGCACTCCGCGAACCCGCTGCGTCTGTCCGTCACCAGACCCTTCTCGGGGAGTACCCCCCATCAGCGGCGCACAAGAAAACACTGTACGCCGTGACCACCCCAGGGACCAAATCACCACATGGGTGCCATACGACCCCGTGTATGGCACCCTTGGTCCCACTGTGACGGGTCAAGGTTGATGGCCCCGCCACCTACCATTTTGCGGCCGCAGGGGATAGGGAGAGCGGCTAACGCAATACCGACACTCCTCTTCTCCTGCGGCCCCACCGCGTCCGCCATCAGACGGTGGCGACCCCGTCTAGGCCGCGGAAGGTAGGGAGAGCGGCGCACCGCAATACCGGCACTTCTCTCCCGCCGCGGCCTCCAACCCTCAGCCGCGATATCGTATGGGACCTGGGAATCTCCATAAGACATCGCAGCCCGCCTCAGTTGCGATGTCGCCTGCTACCAAGCGGCAGCGCAACCTACATGTTAGCCTCTACGTCGTCGGCTTAATCAGCAAAAGCCCTGACGAACGGCCCCTCTTCGGGTTCCTCTTCGCTTCACCGTGGGTGACCAAGTCACGGTTACTGAGCCCCCCGCATCGACAATGCGGGAACCCACCGGGGGGGATAACGTACAGTACCTACCCCAAGATTGTAAACATTGCAGTATCACTTTTATTGTTCATAGGTATAATATTACAAACCACAGCTACATATAATATCACGCAATTCGATACCAACAAAACGTTGTACTTTGACACTGTGGGGAAAGTACAATTAATTCGGGACAAGTGGAAACTAGCCACATATTTTGACATGTCTCCATACTGGCAAGGAGACAAAGCCATCAAGGACTTTACAAGCTCCCTCGATAGAACATGCGAACCAATTATGGAATCAAGTCACTGTCATATGATACTCCTACAAATACGTCACGATTACAACGAACTGCAATACTACAACCAGCTGTTGCTTAGCCAGCATTACGGCTAGCGCTTACGAACACGACGCGGCCTTATCAACGCTGTCGGCTCAATTGAAAACTCATTGTTCGCAGTATTAGACAAAAGTTTCGCAGAAAAATACAGACAGGACATTGAGCTTGTGCACCGTAATCTAAAACACCAAGGTAACTGACCTGGTGGAAAACATAACATCTATCGTCGAAGCAGTGCACAATGTACTACAAAGAACTGAAGACATAATAGCAAAGCAACACAAAACCATAAATAAACATCTAAATGCTTTAGACAGCGTTAACAATAAGCTGCAACAGGAAATCGATGTGATGACTACACAACAGGACTTCACATTAGTCTCTATAGCTACCATTAATATGATGCAAAACTAGAAACAGATACAGGAAACTTTAATAGATACCCAGCCCAATAAACCAAAGGTGCAAAACAGAAAGAACAGCGTGCAAAAACAGATGTGTAAAATTACACTCAACGTCACAATACTTATATTTTTGTTGTGACACATATTCGATTAAAATCATATGCGACGATCAAGTTACCGTACGCCAGCTGACCCGAGCAGGGGTCATTAGCATGAATCAGAAATGCTTTATTAAAAGTAAAGATTTCGCACTATACACTTTACAACAGCAATCCAACCAATTAAACTGTTCACCAAATATGCTCGTACCAGAGCTAGACCAGATAAACCATATTGTGAACATTACAATACCAACGGTAACAGCATTACCAGAGGACGGAAGTCTGAATAGACCTCTATCCATTCTTGGAGAACAGATTAAAACGCTGAAAACCACCAAAACAGAGGTCGATGGCGTTTCAGTTCATGACATCCACCAGTACACCATCGTCTACATACTGCTGGGAGTTGTCCTATGCGCGGCAGCAATCTGGATCTGGAAAAGAGCCAGTTGCTGCTCGCATTCTACAGCCAGCCGGGCACAGCCTGGTGATGTGATGATGATGGTGATAATGTGTCCGCCACAGACAGGAGTCTGTGGCGGACACATCGGAGACAACCAGAGTACATAGTGAATTGCAACCGCAAAAGCCTAGTACCGCTGATCGTCAGCAAAGTGAGAGTGAACATATAGGTTTAAGTGTATATTTTGCCAGACGATGGCCCAGTGCTATGCGTAGTGCGGGTAAAAAGGAAAGGGCTACGTTACCTAAAGTGCGAAAAGAACGTGTGCTTACAGTGGAAGACTCATTAGTTTAAAGAATTCATGTTTTTAAGAATAACCATAATTTATACTTTTTCCTTTGTTTACCATTTTACAATAAGTAAATTGTTTACCATTTTATAATTACCTACTTTACTTTTGTTTACTATTTCTTGTTTAGTTTCTACCATTTATTGTTTATTTCTTGTATTATTATAAAACTAAGATGATTTGAAGAGTACTTTACCCTCTTCTTATCTCATCTTGTGCTTGGGAATATGTTCGGTACAATATTCGCAACCGAACAGCTCAGCACTATTGCCTGCGTGCATTTCCATAAATGCATGTATCGCAACTAGCGTCAGTTAGTGCGTGTTCGGATACCAATCGCGTAACTCGAATTAAACCATCTTAGTGCTAATTTAGCTTAGATTAACCATTTTCTATTATTTTAACTAGTATTTAATATAACCATTAAAACCATATTATTGCGTATCATTAAACCAGTGGTCGTATACCAATAACCAAATCATCACCATTCTAAGATAAAGTCAACCAAATCAACCAACTCAGAGTTTAGTGCTAAACCAAGCATGCGCTAAATTCTACATACTATGTTACTGCAAGTTTGATTAAAATCCATTCCGTAGTTTTTGCGTGATAGAGTATCGAACGTAGTACCGTACAGTGACGAACGTACAGAATTTCACCATCCCATATCTTCCCGTGGATCTCGTAAGAGGAGACTGAGGGAAACACCAGAGAATGGGCAGCAGCGTTCTCTGTGCACTTTTACACAAACTGCGATCGCCAACCCACGTGCCAAGCGTGGCGATTACGACAAACCCCCCCAAAGCAAAATGAAAAGCACCAAGAAAAAACGGCCCCGAGTGCCCGGCAGCCCGTCTACCCTCAACTAGCGGTAGCGGTCGAAGAATCCCCAGAGTGGACCAGGTTACTTCAATAAACACCGACGACTGGACCTCGCAACGTATAACACGTGAACACTCCGGACCGACGAGAAGATAGCCGAACTCGAGGAGGAATTGAAAAAGTTACGATGGAGTATTATAGGGTTATCTGAAGTCCGAAGAGAGGGGGAGGACTCGATAATCCTCAAATCCGGTAACTTGCTCTATTTCCGAGAGGGTGACCGGCAGTCCCAGGGTGGTGTCGGGTTTATCGTCCACAAGTACCTTGTGAACAACGGGGTGAAGATCGAGAGTGTGTCGACCAGGTTGGCGTACCTTATACTCAGAATATCCTCAAGATATTCGCTGAAGGTCATACAGGTCTATGCCCCAACCTCGGCACACCCCGACGACGAGGTAGAGACCATGTATGAGGATATCTCAAGAACCATGCATGGTTTCAAAACTCACTTCACCGTTGTCATGGGGGACTTCAACGCGAAACTGGACAAACGAGACGAGGATGAGCTGCAAGTGGGGCAATTTGGAGTTTAATAATATTGAAGACGCTGAGAGGGAGATGTCAATGTAACCATATAAACTTGTGTTCTTTTATAATAAAGGGCAGTATAGCAACAGCATTCGTTGTATCACTTACTCCTAATATCAACCATCCGTACATGGCGACCGTGACAGCGTAAACGCTAGCAGCGTACCTATGTTTACATTTCTTTGACCAAAACGGGTGTCGCAATGTATTGCAACGAGACCAATCTCGTACTGGGACTTAGCGTGGTCACTATTCTATTTTGTGAATATTTACCACGACAATCACAAAATGGGTACAACTAATACGAAGGAAGAAGTTATAGTTCCACAAAACGCAGCAGGTGGAAGTAACAGCGCTGACATCACGCAGCTGACGATACATGCCAGCACAACAAACATCATTTTAATCGTGTTACTTCTTATAGCATCGTTGGCGTTTTTGTATGGTATCTTCAGAATCTACAAGAATTGCCATCAGAAATGGATGGGTAATGAGATCAGGAAGGACAGATTACGATGTTCTATATGGAGACGTAGAGCTGACGCAGAGGAAATGCGGACGAATGCCAGAGGCTACAAGAAGGACACTGAGGACGTCATCTGAAGAGTTAAAAACCCAGGGTTTACGAAGAAAAGTGCGCGAAAATTATATTCGTAATGTGTCAGTGCGTGGTTATATATAAGGTGTTGTCTATTCTCTATTAGTAGTAAACGTGTAATAGCATAAAATATACATGACATTATTTTAGTGGACTAAAATAAGTGACAAATGAAAATAAAATGAACGCTGGAGTGTATGCAGTATAAAATAATGGTATGTAATTCAGTACCTACTAAGAAAATAGAAATAAGTATTTATGTTAAATGGCAGAAAACTTAAAAACATTGTACGACAAGTTATTTGAAATCAGAAAATATTTGATAAAGATAGGTCCAGATAGAAGAAAAGGTAACATTATAGTCGTAAAATTAGCAGAGGCAGACAACTTAGTAAAAGAGTACAACTTATTTTTAGAATATTATTCAAAATCGAAAAGCACCGTATGTGAGAGTGAATGTTCGCATATTCACGAGCTTTGCGCAAATTTTGATCATTTATATGAACAAATATTAGAATTGTGCTCACAGAAACCTAGTACGGCAGATAAAATGGCAACTACTTGTAAATTTGATTTAAAAATTGCTTTAAGTTTATTACCAGTTTGTACAGACGATGAGGCTAGCGTAAAGCAACTAATAGATGGCATAGAGTATTACAAAACAGAGTTAGACGAAAATTCACAAGGAAAACTGTTAAATTTCGTATTAAAAAATAGACTCTCACAGACCGCAAAAATGAAATTAGCGACTTCATATGTCAATATTGACGACTTTATAGCTGACTTGAAGATTCAGTTATTGCCTAAAAAATCGGCAACAGCAATTCAACGAAAGCTGCAAAGTCTTAGGCAAAACGATTTATCAATCGATGATTTCGGCAAAAAAATTACGGAATTGTTTGTTGATTTGACGATCTCTCAATCGGGGGCCAACGAGGCCAGTTTGAAAGTTTTAAAGCCAATTAATGAGAAGCAAGCTATCAAATGTTTCTCAGATGGATTGAGAAATCGACGACTTAGTACAATAATTTCAGCCAGAAATTTTACATCATTGAAAGATGCAGTACAGGCGGCCATCGATGAAGATATAACAAGTCCATCAACATCTTCCGATATTTTAACGATGAATTATAGAGGGAGATCGTCTTA
The DNA here is from genome assembly GCA_948252205.1 of Orthosia incerta. Classification (NCBI taxonomy): domain Eukaryota; kingdom Metazoa; phylum Arthropoda; class Insecta; order Lepidoptera; family Noctuidae; genus Orthosia; species Orthosia incerta. The sequence continues at coordinate 66,083 of CAOCPI010000075.1, forward strand.
TAACTGGTCACAGCGGAGAGGCCGCTTCTCATACGCAGGTAGAGGACGCGCACGTGGCAATCAACAGGTTATCCAAAACCAAGACGAACAGCAGGATCAGGTTCGGAGAGGATCGCAGGCAAGCTGGCGCCGGTCCACCCGACCATTTCATGGAAACAGAGGTAGGTCCAATTATAGCACCTCCAGGGATCAACACATACATACATTGGATGACTCAGAAACGCAGGAAAATACAGAAACAGAACAGCGGAATGAGGACCAGTTTTTTCGGGACTAAAAATATAATTTTATCATGCAATAACGTAGGCTACGTAAATATAAAATCGCATAACCATTATTCATACCAATTATTAGTAGACACCGGTGCATCCATATCTGTCATAAAGTATAAACAAATTCTCGACCAAAACATTCCAATCCATATCGAGAAGACACTTGTAAACGGCATCGGGGGCAAAGTACAGGCTATAGGATATGCTTATTTGCGCCTAGTTATTGGAAATCAGACCATACAACATAAGTTCTATGTTTTTAAAACATTGCCTTGTAAAGGTAGTGGCATACTGGGACAAGACTTTTTAAGCAAGTATAAATCAGTATTAAATTACGGTAACCAAACTTTGTTACTATGGAATAACAACTCAAAGGTATCATTACCATTAATAATGACAAACAATCATTTTAATATACCGGCAAGATCAGAGTCTATTCACTTTATTCGAACGTGTGAGATGGAAGAATGTGTAGTTAATGGAACAGAACTGCGAAAGGGGATCTTTGTTGCAAATACTTTAGTTAAGCCCACGAATGGGAAAATACCAATTAGGATTTTAAACACCACGGAGACAGATTTAGTCTTGACAACAATTAGTCCAACACTTTACAAAGCAAGCGAGTATGATGTATGTTCATTTCAAGAAACCAATAATAATGCTGATCGTGTCAGAAAGGTATTCGCTTCGCTATCGCTGAAACATTTAAATAAAGAGGAGCAATTGTCCATAGAGTCCATTTGCGCAAAATATGCAGATATTTTCTTCCTACCAGGTGATAAATTAGGAACAACTAAATTATATGAACACTCAATAACATTGAAACCAAACGTGGCACCAGTGTACGTTAAGCCCTACAGAATGCCGCATTCACAGAAAGCCGAATTAAAAAAACAAGTGGACAACTTATTGGAACAAGAAATTATTGAACCTTGTTCCAGTGAGTGGTCCAGCCCAGTACTCCTAGTGCCTAAAAAATCAGACGCAAACGGGGAAAAAAAATGGCGGTTAGTAATAGATTACCGTAAGCTCAACACTTGTATTCAGGATGATAAGTTTCCACTGCCAAACATCACGGATATACTAGATTCCTTGTGTGGATGTATTTATTTCACACATTTAGATTTAAACCAAGGATTTTTTAACGTAGCGTTAAACAAACACAGTAGGAAATATACTTCATTTAGTGCAGACGGTGGTCAGTATCAAATGACAAGAATGCCTATGGGACTCAAAACTAGTCCCAGCTCATTTTCGCGTATGATGACCATGGCAATGACCGGGCTATCCTACGACAAGTGCTTAGTGTACCTAGACGATCTTATTTGTATGGGACGGAACTTAACTGACCATAACAAAAATTTAATAGAAGTATTCGAAAAGATGCGCAGTGCCAACTTAAAATTAAATCCCACTAAATGCGATTTCCTTAAGAAAGAGATGCTTTATTTAGGCCACGTGGTGACAGGCAATGGTATATTGCCGGACCCAGATAAGATTAAAATAATTAAAGAGTATCCAGTTCCTAAAAGTACGGACGAAGTGAAACGCTTCGTTGCTTTTGCAAACTACTATAGAAAATTTATAGACCACTTTGCCGACAAAGCCTATCATTTAAACCTTTTAAGTAAGAAAAACACTAAATTCAACTGGGATAGCAACTGTCAAACGTCATTTGAAACTCTAAAACAGAGTATGATGTCACCGCCAATCCTACAGTACCCAGATTTCTCAGAACTAAATCAATTCATAGTACAAACCGATGCATCTGGGTACGCAATTGGGGCAGTACTATCAAATTCAAATGGCAGACCAATAGCTTACGCTAGTAGGAGCCTTAACAAAGCGGAAAAGAACTATCCCACTATAGAGAAAGAACTCTTAGCTGTAGTTTGGGCTGTCAAATATTTCAGACCCTATTTATACGGTCGTACATTTAAAATACTAACCGACCACAAACCCCTTGTATACTTATTTAATTTAAAAGACCCATCTAGCAGGCTCTTTAAATTTAGACTAGCTCTAGAAGAATACAATTACGAAATAGAATACGTAAAAGGGAGTGAGAACTGCGTAGCAGACGCATTATCTAGAATAAAAATTACGTCAAAAGAACTAAAAGAAATGAATGAGAGTCTGTGTGCAGTAATGACTCGCGCTCAAAAACGAAAATTAGATGCTGTCGCCCCGGAAGATGAGTTGCCCACCGACAACTTGCCAGTTCAACCACATGTAGTGGAAACTCATATCAAACCAAGAGGCGCAGTAGAGTTAAGATTTGCACCCAGTAGCAGTCTTAAGAAGCTAAAGAGCGATAGCTCAGTAGTGTTACAAACACACATAATATTATTGTATAATGCCCAAATGAAAACTATATTCATAAACTCGGCATCTCAATCACAAACTACGCGAGCCGAGTTTGCGAGAGAGCTGAGTGATCTATGTAACAAGCTAAATATAGAAGAAGTATACTTCATTAAAAATTCGAATAATAAAATTTTTGTAGAGAAATTAACTAGTGAGATAAGAAAACAAAGCAACTGGAAAGGGCCCAGATTATGTATATTAAAAGATGTCGAAAGAATAGAGGACAAAGATGATAGGAAAGTGATACTCAACGACTTTCATCTTTTGCCCACTAGTGGGCACGCGGGCATGAGAAGAATGCTGACTAATATAAAAAAATACTATTTTTGGCCAGGCTTAGAAAGTGATGTCAAAAATTATGTCAAAAAATGTGTTCAATGTCAGAAGCATAAGTATACAGTTCAGGTGAAAGAGCCAATGGCAATCACCACAACTGCTCATTCGGCTTTCGATAAAATCTTCTTAGACTTGGTAGGACCATTAGACAAAGACAGCAACAATTTTTCATATATATTGACATTGCAATGCGAGCTGTCCAAGTATGTATGTGCGTATCCCCTCGTCACTAAAACCTCTACAGAAGTAGCACGCACCTTCGTGGATAACTTCATACTTCAACATGGCATCCCGAGGGAGATAGCTACCGACAGAGGCACAGAGTTCATGTCCGAGACCGTGACACAGGTTTGTGAATTACTACATATTAAAAAGTTAAACTCAACTGCGTATCATCACCAAAGCATCGGAGCGCTAGAGAACTCGCATAAAAATCTAGGTGCATTTTTGCGAATCCAAGCAGAAGGAAAACCCGAATTATGGAGTACTTGGTTACCATTCTGGTGCTTTGCTTATAATACGACAGTTCACTCGTCAACAAAATTTACACCATTCGAACTCGTATACGGTAGAAAGTGTAACTTGCCCAATAATTTGGAAAAGTGTGTAGAGCCTCTATATAATTACGACAGTTACCCGCTTGAACTTAAGTACCGCCTACAGGTTTCTCAAACCGAAGCGCGGGAAAATTTGATAGCCAATAAAATAGGCAGAAAAAGTAGATACGACCAGCATGTAAATCCAATACGCTACAAGCCAAACGATCAAGTTTTAATTAAAAATGAAACTGGCAATAAACTTCAACAATTATATTCTGGACCTTACAAGGTGATTAGAGATTTGTCACCAAATGTTGAGGTCAATTATAAGGGAAAACCCGACATTATTCACAAAAACAGAACGAAACCGTATCATGTTTAAGATAAAAACAATAAGACAATTAATTACCAATGCTATAAGCACTTAACAATAGCTATTATACAGGTCAGCAGAAAACAGAGACGAATAATAAGCGCCAGCTGTGCGCTCATAGGTACTCAGGGATTGATTGTTATTATAAGTATGTAACCACTTATTATTGTATAACTTTGTATACCAAACATAACGAACATATGTACTACGATTATGTTATAACTATATTTTATACGTGTTAGCCTAAGAGTATCAATGTTTAATTTGTGCTTATATTGTATCCATGCAATAAAATAAAAGTAAACTTTTATTTTATTTTAGTTTTAGGGAGGAGATGAGAGGGAGATGTCAATGTAACCATATAAACTTGTGTTCTTTTATAATAAAGGGCAGTATAGCAACAGCATTCGTTGTATCACTTACTCCTAATATCAACCATCCGTACAACGCCATTGAGCGAAATAAAGGCTCCAAGGTATTTTCAAGGGATCTGGCTATTGGGCTGAGCCAGCTCACGAAACTGAAGACCGACAATGGCAGGTGGTTAATTGCCCTCGGAAGCACCGGTTTGGCGGATGCGATATCCGCCAAACCGGTGCTTCCGAGGGAAATCGAGACATTCTATGGGTAGTTGTACACATTAATCAGCAAGCCCGTTGCGAATCTAGCACACGACCCAAGAGCTAGATTGACCCGACACTATACCGTAGATATCCCGGACGTCAGCCTGTACGAGATTAGGATGGCTCTGAAACAGCTTAAAAACAACAAGGCGCTGGGTGACGACGGTTTCGCGGCCGAACTCCTGAAGGCGGGTGGGAAACCGGTCCTTAAGGCCCTTCAGCTGTTTGATTCCGTCATACGCACGGCAAAACGCCACAGGCATGGTGCAGGGGTGTGGTGGTACCTTTCTTCAAGAAGGGCGGCAATGCCCAGCTGAAGAACTTTAGGCCCATCTTACTTCTTAGCCATGTCTACAATTTGTTTTCAAGAGTCATCACGAATCGTCTAGCGCGCAGGTTTGACGATTTCCAGCCTCCCGAACAAGCCGGATGCCGAAAAGGCTTTAGCACCGTTAACCACGTACAAACGCTGCCGCAGGTTATACAGAAAACCGAAGAGTATAACCTGCCTCTCTGTTTAGCGTTTGTGGACTACGAGAAGCCTTCGATTCTACCGAGACTTTGGCGATACTGCAGTCTCTCCAACGGTGCCAGATCACTCAAAGGGCAATGGAGAGAGCTATCAGAAATGTAGTGAACCGAAGATTTGCCAAACTTAAGGGGCAGTGTGCAGGGCACATTGTTCGCAAAACGGATGGCCAATGGGGCAGAAAGGTTCTGGAGTGGCGACCGCGAAACGGAAAACGTTGCATTTGAAGGCCTCCCACCAGGTGGACCGATGACCTAGTGAAGGTTGCAGGGATCCGCTGGTTGCGAGGCGCACGGGACCGGTCAAAGAGGCGACGCTTGGGGCGTATGTCTTTAGGCCTATGTCCAGCAGTGGACGTCTTTCGGCTGATATGATGATGATGATGAGAGTAACAAACATCCATCTTCACAAACTATTCACACACATTATAATATTATACACAATTCTAATGTACTATATTCCATACAGAATGTTATTGTTAAATAGCAGCGATACAAGTTCAAAACCTACCTACAAGCGCTACAAATTCAGGTCTATATTTTACAGAATGAATTTCGAGACGTTGCCAGAGAGAGCGTGCGCTGCCGTCGCTGCGCACTCTGACAGCGGGGCCGCGCACACGGCCGACTATGACGCCGCGCTGCACAAACTGTTCGTGGACTGCTTGGTGCATTATCACAAGATCACCGAGTGAGTGCAAGAGTAGGCATGCGACATGTGGTAGTACGAGGATGTCGCTGGTGTGTGACAAAATGTGTGTTTTTTTGTAGGATGTGCGCGTTGCTGCACGACGTGTTTGCCGTGCCGCTGCTGGTTCAGTTCGGCGTGGGCGGCTGGATCCTGTGCATGGCCGCCTACAAGATAGTCAGCGTGAGTGTGCTGCGCGCGGATCATAGGCCATGACGTCACCTCCGGCGCCGATGAGCGCGACTTTTACCTCTATTGTCGGGTTTCAGCTGAACGTGTTGAGCATCGAGTTTGCGTCCACCACATTGTTCATCATTTGCATCCTGATTGAGCTACTAATATTTTGTTATTACGGGAATGAAGTCACAGTGGAGGTAAGAGATGAAGCATCTAATTGCAAGTCACATCATCATCTTCCTGCCGCCTAAATCGCAGAACAAGTGACAAGTGGCAAGCGTGCTACACCGTCGACCACATCATCGCTTATCTTCAGGTGAGATAGTGGTCAAGCGCAAGCCTATAGTTTTTTTTTTTATATTTTTCTAAAGAGAATCACAAAATACAGTACCATGTTTCTATCTAGGAAGCGAGAAAAGTTTAATTAAGTTATGAAACTAAATAATCGATTAAATACATGACGGAATTCTTAGTAATCGATAATGATCAAATCGGTAAAATCTCAGACGAATGTATGAAAATCGAGTGACAATTGCTTTTCAATCGTTTGGTGGCAACGAATCATAGCGAATCGAGTTCCTCTAAGTTTTCTTCAGTTCGCAATACTGGTCACTGAATGCTGACTGACAGATGACAAGCAGTAAAAAATAAACTATTATTATTATTCTATTATTTACTATACTTCATACAACTTGATTCCTGGATAGCCAAACTTCACCAAATTTTCAGCGAGGCTTTGTTATTATATCCTCTTACAAATAAGGCTAGTTTGATTGAGTTAACACCTGGGCCCAGGATACTATGGAGTCTTGCCCTTCTCCTTTATTTATTCAATTTAAAGGATCTTTCTATTTCTATTTATAGAGAGCACTGGTGGCCAAGTGGTATCGGCCGCGACATAAAAGTTGTAGGTCGTGGGTTCGAGCCCAGGCAGGCGCTTTACTTTGTGTAAATTATTTCATCACATTATAGATGTCGTAGTCTGAATTCCTATAGCATGAGGTTGAGTCATTACTCTTACAAAATGCAAAGTGCTCGTTAAATCATTAGATTGTATGTTTCTTTTTAAATTAATTAATGGTCTGATAGATTCCCCTGAGCTCTTGGGGAAAGTAAATATTAGTATCCCACGTAGTGGTAGCCGCTTAATTAACCAAAGAACTTTCGACCTAACTCATAGTCGTAATAATATAGGTAGTTTTTCACCCTTATGCCGCATGCTATCTCTTGCCAATGGTATTCGTAGCGAAATAGATGTCTTTGCTGGTTCCGTAGCCTCAGTGAGAAGCAAACTCAGGGATTTATTTGTTTGACTAGCTGTCCCACGCGGCTTCACTCCCGTCAATTGGCTACGTACCTACCCTACTCTACACCTGCCCTATTGGTTGCCAATTCGTCAGAGAAGAAGTTTACGCGCTTTGACCACGCTTTTCTCCCTACTAAATTCTTCCACTCCTCCTTCCTATCTTATGTCTAAATTTCAATATCTATGTTCTTCACATGCTCGGAATCTACGTTCTTCCAATAACTTCCTCTTGCTTTGTCCTTCTCATACTACTGATTTTGTTCACTCTTCCTTCAATATTCAGTCCATTCTGCTTTGGAACGCGCTTCCTCTCGAGATCAGGACGGCTACAAGTCAGTTTGCATTCAAGCGAAAATTGCAGATTTATTTTCAACTGCTGCCCTACACCTGCCCTACACCTGCCCTACACCTGCCCTACACCTGCCCTACACCTGCCCTACACCTGCCCTACACCTGCCCTACACCTGCCCTACACCTGCCCTACACCTGCCCTACACCTGCCCTACACCTGCCCTACACCTGCCCTACACCTGCCCTACACCTACCCTACACCTACCCTACACCTACCCTACATCTACCCTACACCTACCCTATTGGTTGCCGATTCGTCAGAGAAGAAGTTTACACGCTTTGACCACGCTTTTCTCCCTACTAAATTCTTCCACTCCTCCTTCCTTCTTATGTCTAAATTTCAATATCTATGTTCTTCACATGCTCGGAATCTACGTTCTTCCAAAACTTCCTCTTACTTTGTCCTTCTCATACTACTGATTTTGTTCACTCTTCCTTCAATATTAAGTCCGCCTTTGTACGTTTTGTGCATGAAGTCTAAATAAATAAATCTGTTAGCGGTTAAAAAAATATTTTTTATTTTCTTGAATTCTTTATATAATTTTTAAATAATAAGTGTTTTTATAATGTACATGTAAGATTCACATCTAGTAGGTGTCAATCAGACTTATTTTGTTGTATATTATTTTTTTGCATACTAGATTGTACATCAGTTTTATGAATTACAAATAAAAAAATATAAAAAAATCACCACTGCTCTCAAAACGGTGAAGGAAAACATCGTGAGGAAACCGGCATGTCCTAGAACCAAAAATTCGAAGACATGTGACATCCACCAGCCCGCACAGGGCCCGCGTGGTGGATAACGGCCCATTCCCTCACACAGAGAGGAGGCCTGTGTCCCAGCAGTGGGAACATTAATAGGCTGATGATGTGATGTTTTGAAAGGATCCTTCTAGTAGATTATTAAAGTTTAGACTGGTTTTGGATGAGTACGATTTTGATATTGAATATATGCCAGGTAAAAGTAATGTGACTGCAGACGCATTGTCGAGATTATGTGTGTCATCGAAGGAACTGAAAGAAATGCATGAGTGTGTTGTAAACATTATGACTAAAGGACAAAAGCGGAAGTTATTGGAGAGCATTTCTTCGGTAGGTATGGTTACTGTCTAAAATTGGGGTCTCTTCGTTGTCACGTGATTGGTTTTCATCATATCTTCGTGGTCGCCAGCAGGCTGTGCGTGCTGATCAGAATTGCTCTAACTGGTGCGGCTTGGTAGCTGGTGTCCCACAAGGCGGTATACACTCTCCTCTTTTATTCTATTTATTTATAAACTTCATTACTGTTATCCTCAAATGTTCTTACCATCTGTACGCTGATGAATTGCAACTTTACGCTCAATCAGACATTGCTAAGCTTGATAATTGCATTTCGTTACTCAATGCTGATCTTCGAGCTATCAGTGAGTGGTCTGGCAAATTTGGGGTTTCTGTTAACGTCGGGAAATGTCAGGCCATCCTCATTGGTAGTTCGTACTATTTGAGAAGTGTGAACACTGGCCAACTTATGCCACTGATGTACGAGAACTCCGTCATTTCTCTTTCACCTCATGTAAAAGATTTAGGTCTGTACATTGACGACAGTTTTAGTTGGAATAAACACCTGGCTCAGGTGAGCCAGAAAGTCGCGTTCTCACTGCGGTCTCTCTAAAGATTCAAGCATTTCCTTCCATCCAGCACCAAAATCACTTTGGTCCAGTCACTTGTGCTTCCCATTATCGACTATGCTGAAGTTTGTTATCCTGATCTATCCCAAGAACTTCTAAATAAAATGGATCGATTTCTCAACAATTGTATTCGCTTTGTTTTTGGCCTTCGTAAATACGATCACATTTCTTCCTTCCGTTCTCAGCTTAAATGGCTGCCTATCCGCCTCAGGAGGCCCCTCAGATCTCTTTGCTTGCTCTTCACTATTATGAACGATCCTTGTGCTCCCGACTATCTAAAAACTTATTTCAAAGTGTTGGGCAGTTCTCACCTTCGAGCTTTAAAAAATCTACTCCTCCAAATTCCTTCCCACCGTACCGGTTTTATGTCCAATTCATACGCTGTCTCAACAATAAAGCTCTGGAACGCGCTACCATTTATTATATTAAGATTGAAAGCAAATTCAGCTTTAATTCTAAGTCCGTGACCACTATTTGAGTCAAACTATATATTTTTTGGGGTGGTATGGGATCTACCTCCTAGCGGTCAACGGCACCACGGGCTTGCCTGTGGTACGGCTGAACGATCCCACTTAAGCGGTGGTAGGCTCCGCAAGGGGCCGCCGTGCTCGCGACCACCATCCCACCGGAGTCCGGCGCCAAGAAGCTTGCTGTATTCCGTCGGTGAGTGGGAGTGCCAGTGCCTTTGGGGGAGAAGGAGGTTGTCAGTTGCGCTGTTCAGAACCGGTCTTGGTCTCTGAGAATAACTTGCCGGGTAGCTCATTCTGGAGGGTAGCGGGATCCAAAGCACGGTGCCAGCCGTTGGCCGACCGCAGTCAGTAGGGGGCCCAAGTAGCACGCCAGCCACGTGCCAAAGGCTGCCCCGCCAACTCGCGAAAAATCCCTGTATGCTCCACCGTGCCAGCTGGCGACTGAATGGGAGGACCCGGTGGCCATATCCGGGGGGGTTCGGGCGTCCCCGCAGTCTCCAAATGAGTTCCCCATAGGTTGAGTTAGTTTAAGTGGTCCACTTGGTTATCTGAGCAGCGCCTCGACAGTTCAACTTTTTCCCCAGCAACTCTAACAATATCAATGACCAAAGCAAAGAAGAGAAATAAGGTTAAACAACGGCTGCACTTCCTCCCACTTAAAGTGCACCTCATTAACATCAGGGGGTTGCACTCCAACCTTGATCCGGTCCACCACCACCTAGAGACCGAGAAGCCGCACCTGTTTTTCTAACGGAGACAAAGATAACAACCCCGTCGGATGTGGCGTACCTCAACTACCCGGGTTACTCTCTTGAACACAAGTTCAAGAAGCAAGCTGGGGTTTGTCCGCGATGACATCTGTTGTCGTCGTCTCCGTTGCTTTGAGAAATCGGGTTTTTCTTCCATATGGCTACTTGTGGACACAGGCGTGTAGAAATCTATCTACGTCGGCGTATACCGATCACATAGCGGTGACCATGAGTCAATAGCGCTCTTTAATAGCCTTGTAGAGTCGACTGATGTATCCCAGCAACGATACCCAACAGCGAAGCTTGTTTTTCTGGGGGACTTCAACGCCCATCATAAGGAGTGGCTGATCCCATACCAGAAAACCGACCATGTTGAGTTGGAGGCGCGCAAGTTTGCTTTAACGCTAGATCTTACCCAGCTGGTGAATGTGGCAACGCAGGTACCGGATGCAGACGGCCATACACCCAATTGTTTGGACCTCCTGCTGACAACTGATCCGGGCAGTCATTCAGTATCGGTCTCAGCCCCGCTGGGAACGTCTGACCACTGTCTGGTGAAATCCGTTTCAACCTGCTCTCCTCCAGATGAGAGTCCTAGAGGCACGAGGCGAGTATGGCGATACGAGTCAGCAGACTGGGATGAGATGCGGCACTTTTTTGCGTCCTATCCTTGGCGGCATGTATGCTTCTCCTCGGGTGACCCCTCGTGCTGTGCTGACGTGGTTGTGGACGTGATTCGGCAGGGAATGGAGTATTTTATTCCATTCTCCGACATCCCGCTCGGTCACAAATCCCGGCCTTGGTATAATGCAGAATGCGCCCACGCTGGGTCCCGAAAAGAGTCTGCCTACCAAGCCTGGGTCAAGGCCCGCGACCGCAAAATTAGAGCGCGTATGGTTCGCGCGAGGAAAAGAGCCTTTAATTCTGCCGCCAAGCTCTGCAAGCGGGTTCTGCGACAGGCACGTTTTGACCATATTGGACGTATCGGGGGCGTAGTTTTGGTCCCTGTCTAAAGCTGTTGAAACTAATTTCTGTCGTCCCACTTTACCTCCAATGCTGAAACCTGATGGATCGCTGGCTCACTCTGCAAGTGAGAAAGCAAGTTTATTTGCATCTCTCTTTGCAAGCAATTCACGTCTGGATGCTGGCTTCAAGCAACCACCTAATACACCTCAATGTGACTCTTCGATGCTGGAGATCGCAGTTCACACTTAAGAGGTTCGGAGAGTACTGTGCAGCCCAGACGTGAACAAGGCCAGCGGGCCTGACGGCATTCCAGCGAGAGTATTGAGGCAGTGTGCGCCTGAACTGTCTCCTGTATTGACACGCTTGTTCCGCCTCTCTCTTAAAAAAAGAAAGGTGCCGAAATCCTGGAAGCTTGCAAATGTACAACCAGTACCCAAGAAGGGCGACCGTGCAGACCCTGCCCACTACCGTCCGACGATTGCACGATTTTATAGACTTTTCAGATTGATATTTTAGAATGGGGTAAAAAAAAATTGCGGGGGTAAGGTAAACAGTTAAGTGGGGGGGGGGGTTATCCTATCTTGTTCTCCCCCCAGAAGCGATGAGGTGCAGGGGGGAAAATTTTTACTCAGAATTGAGCTAGCTCCAACCGTTTCCGAGATATGGAGGTTTTTAGGTTTTCTGATTTTTTCGCCGGTTCGTTATTAGTGTCGACTCGAGTCGGCATGTGGTGGAGGGTTTTGTACGTCTGGCGTTAACTAAATATATATACATATATATATGTGTATATATATATCGGAAATAGGAGGGCTATCTTGGATTAACACTCGATCTTGTGGGCTTTCGTGGGTACATGCATGCTACAAAGCAGGTAACTTATGCCGATTTGGAGATAGTACTTGTTCCAATCTTATCAAAGCAGCGAATTCGGCCACCTATTCGTTTCGCTTTCTCTCAACAAAACACACTTTCAAGTTTATAACGCCACACTTTAGGCTACTTCTCAATTATTTCTCTCACAACTCTGTTTTTCAACTTTTTTGCAAACGCGCTCCCGCGCGTTCCTTTTTCTAACTCTTTTCCGACCAAATATGGCGGGCGACTTCGCTCAGGTCGCCATTATCCTTGGCTACCCTGCTTTCATTGGTTCAAGAACACCTCGGGCAAAGTTCACAGCTTTTAACATCCAATCAAAATCGAGTATTTTGACATAAGCCAAATAAAGTGTTGTCAATCGAATAAAATCGAACTGAGATTGAATCGTAGGCTAAATGTTGCCAATTAAACAAAACTGAATTAATAAGTTTAAATGCGTCATACTTCTTTGTTCTAGATTGTTATTAGTACCTAATATACCTTCCTCCTACACGGCCATTCTGACAGACAAACGGTCCCACGTTTGAGCGACGAGAGAAATCGTTACTCAATTTTAATAAAAAAAACAGACAGAGAGACAGAACAACAATAAAAAAAATAAGTAATAGGTTAAGTTCGGCCGCTCCTGACCAAATAAAAAAAATAACGTGGTCGTGACATCTTCCTTCTACGTGAAACCTTCAATCAACACCCTATATTACCAGCCTATAACAAAAATCAAGTACTTCTTAACTCATGAAAACGGAATTCTCATAGCTTTCACACTGTTCATTTGTTTTCTCCATGTAAATATAGGTCTCCACACCGTACACCGTACACAACCATCTTCGTACTATCGAAACAGCCACCTCACCGTTTAGACAACCATATTACCACATTCTAAACGGTTACCGAAGCACCAGAGGTACCAGGTTCCCAACAGGCGTCCATTCGGTCTCGAAGCACTAAGTGTGCCAGAAACCATCCAAACGCCCAACACAACATACCATGCCACATACACCAAACAACAGGTCACCGAGGCCCCAGAGGGACCAGGCTCCCCCAGACACACAACAGGTCACCGAAGCCCCAGAGGGACTAGGCTCCCCCCAGACAACAGGTCACCGAAGCCCCAGAGGGACCAGGCTCCCCCAGACAACCGGTCCTCTCGAAGCAACAAGACTGCCAGATACCCATACCACATACACTAAACAACAGGTCACCGAAGCCCCAGAGGGACCAGGCTTCCCCAGACATACAACAGGTCACCGAAGCCCCAGAGGGACCAGGCTCCCCCCCTCACATATCCAGCAATGTTTCTTGGTCCCACAGCAATCGCTGTGGCTCCCGATGGTCAACCCTGTGACCATCCTGCAACCATAGTCATCCTGACCAGGCCTCGTAACCCACCTCGGTTACAGCAGTCATCTTTGACCACTCACCACGTAACCCATCTCGGTTACAGCAGTCATCTTTGACCACTCACCTCGTAACCCTCCTCGGTTACAGCAGTCATCTTTGACCACTCACACCTCGTAACCCTCCTTGGTTACAGCAGTCACCGCAGTGACTACTCATCACCGTACAGTCAGTCCTTTGACCGTACACACCTCACCGTACAGTCAGTCCTTTGACCGTACACACCGACCTCACCATTGCCAGATTGATTTGAATCAGTCTTCAACATAGTACATTCAGTTACGCCAATGGGTACTTTTTCTTTCAGCTTTTCTCTAACTCATCATAAACCAAACAAAGCCTTTAATTCAACACATAGTTGCCACCATTCAGAACTCCAATAACCATAAACAGCACCTTTAAACCATAACAAAATTTGTTATTTCATACTTTATTCTCAGTACAAAATACAACAGCAACCTCACATTCAGGATTTCTTACCCAGCCAAAAGCATTTTCAAGAACTCCATTTTATGTTCATGATTTCATACCAAACCCTCAGTGCGATAGGTATAATCTACCAACTAACTACCATCATCAAACATTACCAATTTTGCAAAATAAAAAGAAAATGAAATCATGCACCGCATGTCACCGACTTTACATCTGTGTTAACATTATCTTATCCAGCTTGGTCAGATAGCAAATAACACAAAATTACGTTAGGTATGTTCACAATGACCAGCACAGAACATTCAAAAAGTTAGAACACCACAACCATTACTGACACTTTAAATTCCACATTTATTATTCAAGTTAGGTAGGTACTAGACTTCCTACATGACACCACACAATCACACAATTCACAAATTCACACCTTTATTTTAAAGAGATGTTACAATTATTAAAACTTTTGAACAATGTTCAATTACCGAGGCCAAGCATCGTTGAACAACGCAGAACAAGAAAACCATTCCAAGTTTCCTCCAAAAAATGACTCCTGTACCAAGTAAATAAAATAAAACCCAAGTGTCCACAATCCATAATAACTTAGTAAATACATTCGCAGAATTAACTCACTACACAGAATGCACTTTCAACTTAATTGCCGAATCAACTCTTGACACCGTCAGCTCTCTGACCCATGAAACTAAGAAACTGTTATATGTAAATTAAAATGTTGCCAATTGAACATTTATCTCATCTCCAGCCACAACTTCAACAGTTATTGGCCCTCGGGCATCTCATAATACCTAAATACATCTGCTAGACACCATCTAAATGTCTAGTTGCACTTTCATTCGCCGTAGTCAATTTAAATCATTATTTTTTGTAGGTATCGTTAGAATGACATGTTATTATTTGGTTAGTTCTCTACAATGCGGTATATAACAACTACAGACATTACCTTTATTCAACCGTTGGTAGCAACAAAACTAAACGCCAACTCTCTAGGCTATAGTCACGTTAATCCTCGTGATATTTTCGGGTTTTAAGGTTGCAAATCGAGTCTAACAACAAACTATTTCACTAAACTTAAACACCGGTTTGAAAATAATCTTGATCACAATATAACTCTTAACTGAAAGTTATCGCAAGTCTTTGGAACAAAACAAAAGTTTAATCCTCACATTGACTCACACCTTGTATCGATTTATTAATAATCTAGTCTATAACTAGTAACTTATAAGTTAAAAATCATATCACAAGTTATTTGTTTTGTTTCGTCAAACTTTTTTCAATGTTGACACTTAATGTCACTCTCTGATAGAGATGGGCAAGGGATGGCGATCTGTTGAATGACGAAACGATTTAAAGCACAAAAAAAATATAAACAATTTTCCAAACGATATTTAGTACTGAATCGATTCAGCGAATCGATATTTCACCCTACAAAATCGAGATTAGATTTTGCTGTTATGATATGAACCAAAATATTATTTAAGAATAATTTAATGTATTACACAAACTTAAGTGAATTCAACGTGAACAAATATCTTTCCCTTATACCTGATACTTTAATTTAGTTGTGAAAACAACCCTGATCCGCCAAAGATGTTTAAAGATCGGCTATTATTACGATTTTCTTTTTGCGTTCCGTAACTGTATTCACACTTGCATTAAAAAATACCAACGCGAATAGTTAGAAAGTAAGTTAATTTCAAAGAAAAGCATATTCACAAATTCCCTTGTTGATCAAATCAACAACAACCTCAGTGGTAGTAATATTTACGGGAAATCTGAAGTGACACCTATTGATACCAAAAAAATAATGCATGGCTGAAATTGCTAGTCTTCAAACAAGTAAAAGAAAAACGGATTGCTAATATCTTCACTTCTCGATTTTCAGCAAACTAACAACCTATTTAATAATCTGTATGTACGCTTGTGACAGCACTAGTGGTCACAAAACCGTATATTGTTCTAACATCATGCAACATAACATAATGAAATTTGATTTCTTTGCGTTTTGTACTCACGTTTCAATGCTCCGGGTACATTTTAAAGATAATATTGCGAAAATCGTTTCGTTGTTTGTTTTGTTGGTGAACATAACGATTAAAATATTTGTAGCAAAATATTTCAAAGCTCGAACACAACATAGATTTAAATAGATGGTGTGACATGCACCAACTTCTCATTCTGTTTATGTAAAAATAATATGTTCGTTTTTAAATTGATCATAAAAAAATTCATGCACCTATTCAACAAGTTCCTCCAAGCAGCATATTATGGCAAAATGGGGTCCCGAAGCTAATTTCGATGATTATTGAAAGAAACACAGTATCAATACCATTACATAGATGGCGCTGTTTGAATTTTCTACTCTTTTAATGTAACTTACCTTACACATTTCCATGAAATAAAATAATACAATAGTTATAAATTGCAATGAAAACAGCAATTAGTTATAAAACTTAGGTACTTCCAAACCACAATAGATCCCAATGGGTCGAAGTGCCCCGAGTCATTTCTCGGCCCCTCCATAAGATAAGATAGGTACTTCCAAACCCAATACATACTTCGGCTGCCACAAATGTATGCCGATGCACAGATAGTTGAATGCAGATCAAAGTCACATACCTTTAAGCCTGTACTCACGGGAAGGTCAGGCAGCAGCGCTTAGTACACCAGGCACAAAAGCAAAATTTTGTCACTGACCATGCACTTGTCCAGACTCCTAGCTGCTTTCAGAAAATATCAAATTGATTGATCACCGCAGCGGCATGTATAACACCACAAAATTTCCTTATTCATAGCGCTGTAGGTTGCAGTTTGTGTGTTGCCTCTTGAATTGGAACCCGAGCTCCGCACTTGTTTCACCACACGCAGCTGGTCACAACAGGTCTTGTGGTATCCACAGCAATGTTTAAGGGCTCAGACGTCCCTGTTATCTGTTGCATGTTGTGCGAATGGCTGAAAAATTCATGTCTATGAATAAGTATTCCACAAGCATAATCATAATGATGTTTTGCTAAATCAAGCTGTAGCTTAGGATGTTTGCTATCTTGCATTGTATTTGCACAAGTCGTCTTAATCTCTTGCGAACTCCGCTGACGGTATGAAACTGACTGAGTTTCATTTAGCATCATAACGAAAATAGAATTTTATTTTAAATTTTAGCCACTTTACACCAAGCTAAACTAACAATATTGCGGCTAAACTTCACAAGACATTAGGTAGGTACTTATTATTATCAGAATACTTAAGTTTATACTTCCCTGAACATCACCACCACAGTTGCGTTTCCTCAGTATCTAGTCAGGATTGGGCATCGATGTCATCATCAACATTATCTGCAGCCCGACTTCGCACATTGTCTAGTATAGGCCACACTATACGGTTGAATTCGGGCAACATGAATTCCTGTCGCCAGTAGCCGACGAGTTGCGAAACGTCTCTATAAGTAGGTAGCTCGAGCTACTTCCATGCCATTTTCTTGCGCACCAAAGAGAGCGCGCCAGCCATTACTCGTCTCATTTGGTCCATTCTCCATCATCGCTTTGTATTTGCACTGATCCCGGACTTCTGATATCGCAAATAGGAGGGCTATCTTGGATTAACACTCGATCTTGTGGGCTTTCGTGGGTACATGCATGCTACAAAGCAGGTAACTTATGCCGATTTGGAGATAGTACTTGTTCCAATCTTATCAAAGCAGCGAATTCGGCCACCTATTCGTTTCGCTTTCTCTCAACAAAACACACTTTCAAGTTTATAACGCCACACTTTAGGCTACTTCTCAATTATTTCTCTCACAACTCTGTTTTTCAACTTTTTTGCAAACGCGCTCCCGCGCGTTCCTTTTTCTAACTCTTTTCCGACCAAATATGGCGGGCGACTTCGCTCAGGTCGCCATTATCCTTGGCTACCCTGCTTTCATTGGTTCAAGAACACCTCGGGCAAAGTTCACAGCTTTTAACATCCAATCAAAATCGAGTATTTTGACATAAGCCAAATAAAGTGTTGTCAATCGAATAAAATCGAACTGAGATTGAATCGTAGGCTAAATGTTGCCAATTAAACAAAACTGAATTAATAAGTTTAAATGCGTCATACTTCTTTGTTCTAGATTGTTATTAGTACCTAATATACCTTCCTCCTACATATACATATATATACTCTCTCGACTTCGTAAACACAACAGCGTATAGGTTAGAACACGCACGAAGCACGCGCACGCCGCACGGCTTACAACTATAGCAAAAAGTGTCGTTACAACTTTTCGTGAGATTTTTTTCCGTCTAGCCCCCTTTCGCAACGCGCGATAAGGAACTTCGTTCTAATAAAGCTTACCACATCCATCCATCGACGCGCAATATCTGCCACACTTCAACTGGTATTCCGTCCGGACCAACATTAGCTTTACCATTCTTCCTTTCTTTACTGCTATTCTTACTTCCTCCATACTATAAACCAATTGCAAGTCACAGTAGAGTTATAATACAAACTAAATGTGGTGTGTGCTGTGTCATAAGAGCGAGCGCGTGACGGGGTCGCTGTACAGCATGGAGTGGCGGCGCGCTCGGCCGGCGTTCCGGCGCTCGCTGGTGCTGGTGATGGAACGCGCCAAGCGGCCGCTGCGGCCGACCGCGGGCCGCGTGATCCCGCTGTCGCTCGACACTTACGTCACGGTAAAGGCGACTGACAATAAGTCAGGCACAGTAAATATAAACATTTCGGTGACATAAAATTATGGGATTCTTCTTAATCTGAGCTTTCTTTGTTTCCAGATTTTAAAGTCATCCTACAGCTTCTACGCAATGCTGAGACAAACTAAATAGGTCAACAAGGAATAAAATAAAAATGATGTACCTGCGTCTCTGTACACTTTTGTCGAAAATAGTGCTTTCAAATGTTGTATTATCCGTAAATAAATGAAGAAATTGAAATAAGTAAAGTACTACAAGTTACATGCGACTCATTTATAATTGAACACTGAGATGTTTAAGATGCCAGGCAATGGTTTGTTTAATAGATTCTTAAATTTTGCTTAGTTGAATGACCCAGCGAGCTTGTAAAGATCTCTGCCTCTGTGTATGTTATATGTGTCGTGGCCAGATCTTAGAATTGATCACTTCATAATGTAGCCGACCACTTCATGATATTATGGTCTGGCCAGATCAATGAATAATCAGCGCAACACGCAGACCTGCCCTATCGCATTGACTATACTAAATAAATTGTAGTTCTAAAAACTAAAAAACACGCTTTAATGGTAAGGATAATGGGACAAACTGTTTAAATTATTGCATTGTCATCGGTCCTTGATAAGTGTGCAAAGTTTCAAATCAATCCAACGTTTTGAAGTGGGTGAAAATCACGTTCAAAGATTCCGTTACATTGATACATTGTTACATTGATACATTGTTACATTGATACATAGATACATAGATACATACATACCAAGCTAATAAAAGCGTGTTAAAAAAGACGGAGAGATGTAGTTTGCCTTCAAAAAAGTACAAAACATGCATTCACAGACAAATTTTACGTGTTCCTCGGACCACTACTCTACAATAGACTAAACGTAACAGCAAACATTTATTCCCTAAATTATTGTAACTGTAAGAGAATTCTCAAAGAAATTCTACAAAATATGTCCTATGTTGATACAGAGAAGTTATTACTTGTATTAAAGTAGGTATTAGTATCTATCTAAGATGTTAGAAAATAAGAATTTTATTGTATTATTTACACCCTTAAAAAAATACCTAAGACTACCTTATATTTGATTACAGTATTTTTTTTTTTTTTTAAAGTACTCTTTTCGCCTGAAACACAGGATTACCTAGTTCAGGCACATAACACGTGTGAACTTGACATAGATTTAAGCAAAAATTGTAATTATTGTTATACCAAATGATTTTAAATAAATTTATTTAAAAAAGCCGCGTATGTTACCCGCCTCTGTTCTGATGGTGGCTACGCGTGAGGTGCCATCTTTGCTGGTGCTTATAGCACAGGAATCCTCCTAGTTTAAGCCCAGTTGCACATATTTTGTATCTTGCCACTAACTTAATGAGTCTAATTTAAGGTACAATCATTGTGAATAGGTTTAAGTCTTGAACAAATAAATATTGTTTGTTTATTGTTTATTGTTTATTTATTTTATTATTTATTATAATGTAATTGGCGTATAGCCATTTTTGTAAAAGTAAAACAATAAATAAGTAAGTAAGTAATAAGTAGCGTTCATCGATGAACAATTAAACGCACGGCTATTTCATGATATATCACATCATTATTCTGATAGAAAAGCT
Source organism: Orthosia incerta (assembly GCA_948252205.1). Taxonomy (NCBI): domain Eukaryota; kingdom Metazoa; phylum Arthropoda; class Insecta; order Lepidoptera; family Noctuidae; genus Orthosia; species Orthosia incerta. The sequence continues at coordinate 86,515 of CAOCPI010000075.1, forward strand.
AATAATAACGCGCCAATTGAAGAAAAAAGTGAAGTGAAATGTCGTATTGTTGTTGCGTGTGTGTGTGGTGGCTTGGGTCAGGGTTGTCTATGCGAAATGGAGACACGATGCGTGGCTTGAAAATACAATTTAATTCTGATTATTACAAGGTAGGTAGATCCCGACAATGCGTGTTTTCCAGGGGTTCTTTATATTGAAGAATGATGAAAGAAAAAAAGGGCTGAAGAGCTGATGTGCGGTGCTAATATAGTAGCGGTGTCCACCCTCCCGCGGCCCCCGCACCCTGCGTCGGTTGCGCTGCTGTTGTCACGGCTGGTACAGGTCACGGCGTTGTGGGCAGTCGAGATGGTCGTCAACATGCCTTGGAAGCACCTGGTTCCAATGGAGTTTGGTCTTCATCTGGGTGGAGAAGCTGACATATTTTTGGGTATGTCCGTCGAATGTTACCCGCCTCTGTTCTGATGGTGGCTACGCGTGAGGTGCCATCTTTGCCGGCGAACGTCTCCAGTACCCGTCCGAGGAGCCATCTCAGAGAGGGCAAGTTGTCGTCCTTGACCACGACGAGTGTGCCAGGGACTAGTGCGTCTTGGCCGTGCTGCCACTTTGTCCTCTTCTGGAGCTCGGAGATGTATTCCGCTGACCAGCAACGCCAGAAGTGCTGCCTAAACTGTTCTATGCTGTCGTAGTGCGGCAGGCGTTGGGTAGCCTTCGCAGTGAGGTCCTGTCTGGCAGGCGCAGTGAGCGGCCGGCCAATCAGAAAGTAAGCTGGAGTCAAGGGAAGTAGGTCATTTGGGTCGGTGGACATTTGGGACATTGGTCGGGAGTTGAGGACAGCCTCAATTTGTGCCAGTACCGTACTCAACTCTTCGTACGTCAGATGTGCGTTACCCATAATATATGATCAAACGAACTTGCAAAAGTGAATTTCGATTGATATTATATGAGTACGTTTCATTCGAAGATATAATAACAACACTGTAGTATTTTTTATCCTACTGGCAACTTCGCACTGGTAAAGAGTAATTTCGTTACTTTTTTTTTTTTTTTTTTTCTACCTACATGTAGGCCCTAAGTTAACTCGTCATTATTTTTAGAGATTTTTTCAAAATATTCATTTTTTGGGTATTGGGAGGGTGGGAGTATATATCTTCGAATGAAACGTACTCATATAATATCAATCGAACTTCACTGGTTGGCACCCTCCCATTTTATTTATGTAACTAATAGCAGTGGTGTTGTCAACGCGTAACAAAATATTACAATCATTGTACTTTTGGTCTCGAGCGAAGCATTTTAGACCAAGAAAGACAGCAAGCAACTCTAAATAATTAATATGAAATTTTTAAATTGCGCTCGCTGTCTTTCCAACCACCGTTGACACGTTCGTTGTTACAAAACGCACCCCAACCTGTTTTAGAAGCATCAGTAAAGATTTCTAAAACAACATTTTGATATTCTAGAGGATTTGATGTGAAATTTATATTTTTAATCCACCACTCTAAATCAGATAAGATTACAGCAGAATTTCTAAATTTAGCTTCGTATGTTTGATATTTTTTAAAAATATTTCTGTCTCTCTAGCTGTTTTGTATAGAGCCAGCCATATCTTACGGCTGGACATGCTGCGGTCAGAACCCCTAACAAGCGAGAAAATTCGCTAATGGTACAAAAAGGTAACTTTAAATATTTTTGCACAAATTGTAATATTTTGTGTCGCTTTTCTAACGGCAATGATATTGACATGTCTATAGAGTTGTACATAAATCCTAGAAATTTGCAATATTGTTGTGGGTGTAGACTACTTTTATCAAAGTTAACTACAAAACCTAAGCAATTCAGTATTTTAAGAGTTTCGGTAACATTTTTATGACACTCGTCGTAGGTATCACCTAGGCATAATAAATCGTCAAGAAATATAACAGATTTAAATCCACGATGCCTTAAATAACCTACAACTTCTTTCATAATTTTTGTGAAAGTCCGAGGTGCGGAGGATAGTCCGTAAGGCATAGCGTTAAATTCATACGTGTAATTGCGTAATTTTTCGTCTTCAAATTGAAACCTTAAATACTTGCGATGAGATCTAGCTACAGGGACTAGTAAGTAAGATTCTTTAAGATCAATGGTTGCCATGAAGCCATTTCTTGGTATCATTTTTGATGCAGTTCTATGGTCTTCCATCTTAAAATGCTCATTTGAAATGAACTTATTTAATTGCTTAAGATTTAGTATAAATCTATAGCTACCATTCGATTTTAGTGTCAAAAAAATGTTAGATACAAATTGATCAAATCTAGATTTTCGTTCCGTAATCGCACCTAAATCTATTAAATTACGGATAGCTACTTGCATGTCCTGTTTTTCCTTGACGGAAAAGGAATTTCGGGGAACAGTACTCTGTACCACTTTACGAGAAAATGGTATTTGGTAACCATGATAAATCCAACTCAGAATAACCGTATTCTTTGTAATGCCACGCCAACAATCATAGTAAAATTGTAGTCTACCAGCATGTACCTGAGTTATTGCCTCGTCGGGGCACGCTTGCTGGACCTCGCGGCCGCACTCGCTCGCGCTGACGTCGACGTCTGCGGCGCCGGTGGCGCCCGGCGGTAAGGTTGGTGTGTTGGTGCCCGGTACGATGATGTTCGCCCCCCCCGTTTCCCTGGTTCTGAAAACGAGTACTCTGCGTCGGAATGTTTGATGTTGACAGCTTCGGAATAGGTGCTTTTTTTATTTGCAGTCCTTGTTTCTCGATCGCTTTTGAGGCCTTGATTTTTTCCGGTAATTTATTTCCGAATAGGGTTTGATCTCGGTCTTGATCATGTATTAAGGTTAAGAACGACTTGTCCAAACCTGGCGTAATAAGTTTTGTTCTTACTTGCGTCTCAGTAAAGTGGAGATCAGCAAGTATTCGGCAGCTGTCTGATAATTTTTTTACAGCTTGTACCTTGTCATCACCGGTCAGCATCAGGGTCATTGCCTTGTTGATGGCCGAAATACCCAGGCCGAGTTGGTCCTGTTTGATTTGGAGCTTTTTATCTCTGTTTCTTACTAAATCAGTGACAGCAGCTGATATTTCGACATTCAAAGTAGGTGCTTTGAGTAGCTTACAATTGTTAGGAATCGTATATCCTTTCAGAAGCGTTTCTTTGGCTTCGCTTTGTATACCTTTTTTAAGAAATGGTAACCAACGTTGAGCCAACTTGTCGTGTATGTCCGGGCCGTAGACCGGAATATCGACAACAGCATCGCCCAAAGCTTCTAGTAGCTCTGGTTCAAGTTCTGGCTCAGTGCTTACTACTTCCGAGGCTGGTGGCTGGTCATCGGGTGACTTGGAAGTTGATGGCACATCTAGTGGTGTTTCATCGACATCAATGTGTTCCTCTACGTTTTGCGTTCCGTTATCTGTAATATATATTTTTTTTTGTAATTGAGGGTAGTTAACAAAAAAAAATGTTAATAGAAATATTCGATGTTTGTTATAGGGATCGTTGCCCAGGGTCCAAAAGGTACCCTATTTTTGTTGTTTTTACAAGATCAAAGCCTTTGTGTTAACCCGCAGTTGAACCTCCAGGCTGATATTTTCTAGCGTCATGCTAACCCATCGTGATAACCCGCAGTTGATCCTCCAGGGAAGCTTATAGACGCTGAACGCATGAATAGATGCCACTTACTATTTCATCACTTCACTTTGTAATGGCAAAAATAAACTCACCTTGTATTTCCTCGGAATCAGATGATGAAGAGTACACTATTAAGCGACTACGCCTTTTTTCCTTGCCTTGCTTTTTCAAATTCTTTATTTTTGCACTATAATATTGTATTCTTTCGTCAGCACTTCGTTTAGGCATTTTATTTTACTTTAAAAACTTATTTTATGCCGGAGATTAGTGTGCTTGTTGCCACGCACGAAAAAATAATGACGAGTTAACTTAGGGCCTACACGTAGGTAGAAAAAAAAAAAAAAAAAAAGTAACGAAATTACTCTTTACCAGTGCGAAGTTGCCAGTAGGATAAAAAATACTACAGTGTTGTTCATATCTGAAGAATGAAACGTCGAAATATAATACGGCATAAATGCTATTTGCAAGACTTGACTCCTGCCTCCCACAATCCACCGAAATGAGGTGAATAAGGCGGGATAAATTTCAATTCTATGAAATTATCAGACGTGAAATTAATTATGTCAGATTTTGAAAAGTTTATAAATTATTTTTGTGCTCCTACAAATTTCTTACCATTGTCGGAATAAATCTGTAATGGTGTGCCGCGTCGATAGATGAACCGTTTCCGTGCCAGTAGGTATGCCTCACTAGTTAGACTAATTCTAAATGTATTGCGCGCGTAGCGAAGCAGATGAAGAGCCAGATGTAACATTTTATTAGTTTAGCCCCCCTTCCAGCACGATTCAACATGAACAATGGCCCAGCATAATCCACACCACTGCGAATAAACGGATACCCTGGCTCCAATCGTTCAGTTGGCAGGTTACCCATTTGAATTTTTAATGGTTTAGGTCTTGTGCGCTTGCACCTCATACAGGCGTGCACCACTTGTTTGGCCTAGTTACGCCCTCCAAGGGGCCACCAGGTATTTCGAATGGTGGCCAATAATAACTGAGCCCCCGCATGTAATAATACCTTGTGCTGGTGTTCAAATATGAGGCGAGTGAATTTATGTTTACCACGCAACAACAAATAATGTTTTTTATCATACAAGAACGGGTCAGAGTATTCTATTCTGCCACCCACTCTGATCAAACTATGATCGTCAAAGAATATGTTTAGACTAGAAATACTGCGTGGACATTGTAATGGCCATTATGGTTTTAAATGGTTTTGTACGGGTCGTAAGTCCGTACACTGATTCGCCTTTAGTTGGTTGGAGAGAAACACGTCACAGTTAGATCCACTAGTTAAATATATTTGAGTTAAGTAAACTACACTATAACTTAGATGGAAGGCGACTATTTCTCTCTTGGTTTGGATAGCAAAATGGCTATAAGATCACTATAAACGTTGGTTGCTTTGGTATGATGTTTTATACGGTCAAATTATGACGCACATCGTCGGCCTAAAGTGGTTTGCAAGTATGCAGAAAAATGTACGGTGATGAAACCGTACATATTGGCAACCCCCAAAACTAGCTAAGATGAGTAGATATAAGAATTCAAAGACTGTACTTCATCAAATAATTGTATTACTTTATTATCGGCTTTACAGAACATCTCCAATTTTTCTGACCATCAATATTCAAACGGCTTCATAGCTCAATGAGGATTGGCTGTCCTTTTCTTGTTGACACCGAGGAAAAGTCTAGCCACCACCAATAGAAAATAAACACGACATTTTGTCACAACGACCGGAAATCAGCATTGAGCTATTTACAACGAAAAATATCAAGAATTATAATAAACTAAAAATGGAAACACATTCATAAAATCCACATAAAATCAACATGTTTTATGGTATAGGTTTAACAATAATTAATATTTGTTTTAATACAGACTTCCGTAATAACCAAAACGTTTTAGTAAAATTCATTACTTATTTTTATTAAATTACGCAAAACAACTATAAATATGTGCAATATTTATATTAAATTAGAACATGAATTTTCATCAAGCTAACATTCGTCCATCCTGATAAGTTTCGCGTCCCCGCGAATGACAGAAAAAAATATTAAAACAATAATCAAGACTAATCGATTGAAATCTTAAATGTATTTTACAAAACACTAATTCTATTAGAAACAATAAATAATAATAACTTACATTCAGGTTAACAAAATAAATAATTATGGTCGCTCATAGCGAATAGTAGTTATCTACAATCTTGCTCATAGCAATTAGATTAACGAAAAAATATCATGGTCGCTCATAGCGAATAACAGTTATCTACATTCTTGCTCATAGCAGTGTAGTTTAACAAAAAAAAACATGGTCGCTCATAGCGAATAACAATTAATTACACTCTTGCTCATAGCAGTGTAGATTAACTAAAAAAATCATGGTCGCTCATAGCGAATAACAGTTAATTACACTCTTGCTCATAGCAGTGTAGATTAACTAAAAAAAACATGGTCGCTCATAGCGAATAACAGTTAATTACACTCTTGCTCATAGCAGTGTAGATTAACTAAAAAAATCATGGTCGCTCATAGCGAATAACAGTTAATTACACTCTTGCTCATAGCAGTGTAGATTAACTAAAAAAATCATGGTCGCTCATAGCGAATAACAGTTAATTACACTCTTGCTCATAGCAGTGTAGATTAACTAAAAAAATCATGGTCGCTCATAGCGAATAACAGTTAATTACACTCTTGCTCATAGCAGTGTAGATTAACTAAAAAAATCATGGTCGCTCATAGTGTAAGGCAGCTTTTCCTTACCCAACCGGCTAACTCGTGGGTAGCAAGTAGCTTGAGACAATTGCAGGGATTAACTCACATGAAGCTGACTGAAGTAAAACACATTTAAGTTTGGTCAACTAATTTAATTCTTCAAGCACACATTCCATCAATACAATAACTTGAGGTTACAAAGTATGAACCACTCACTTTCTGAAGGGATATAGATTACCCACAATATTCAATGCTGGAGATATGATTCCTCAAACAGCATCGTTCTCTGTGTAGCTGTCCGGGAGCTTGCTGTATATCAGATGATGACAATTATGCTCGGAACCTTTTGCAAGAGGAGACTGCTGTAGCTTGAACAGCTAGTTGACCATTAGCTTTATTATGTAGTTAAAAATTATAGCTAAAGAGGCATTTGGAGCCCTGCCAAGGAGAATAAAATTGCATGTTAAGATCAAACGCACATGTGTCATGAAAATGGGCATTCAGACAAATTCAAACCAACACTCACAGCGCCAACTGGATCATTGATTATGATGAGCTTTTCATCTTGACGCTAGCCAGTCTTGCCCCATATAACATCCCGTATACTTTTAGGTCCTTGCCTTGGAGGTTATTTTTTGGACACCGTAATCTCAACGCAAGTTCACTCGTAGTAAAGGTCAAGTCATCGCAACTACCGACCTTGAACACTTTACTTTTAAGCCATAGGCCTTTTACTAAATTATCATTTTTTTATGTAACTAATTTGAAAAGAATTTAATAATTTATATGTATTGAATTTGTGTGTTTGTTGTATTAAATGATTTCACACAAACAAGATACACATTTTATTATTAATATTTTAAATAGTGTCAAACATACATCAACGCCATCTACATCATCATCAACAAGATACTCAACTTGGGACACTTCAATATTGAACATGTGTCTGACTGATGACGCCAGATGTCGCTAATATATGCACTGGCAATTTTTACCCGCTACAATAGCGAATAACAGTTAATTACACTCTTGCTCATAGCAGTGTAGATTAACTAAAAAAATCATGGTCGCTCATAGCGAATAACAGTTAATTACACTCTTGCTCATAGCAGTGTAGATTAACTAAAAAAATCATGGTCGCTCATAGCGAATAACAGTTAATTACACTCTTGCTCATAGCAGTGTAGATTAACTAAAAAAATCATGGTCGCTCATAGCGAATAACAGTTAATTACACTCTTGCTCATAGCAGTGTAGATTAACTAAAAAAATCATGGTCGCTCATAGCGAATAACAATTAATTACACTCTTGCTCATAGCAGTGTAGATTAACTAAAAAAATCATGGTCGCTCATAGCGAATAACAGTTAATTACACTCTTGCTCATAGCAGTGTAGATTAACTAAAAAAAAACATGGTGAATAATAGCTCAACAACAACAACAACAAACAAACAACAACAACAACCAACAATAACAACAATCAACAACAACCAACAACAACAATCAATCAATCACCATCAACAATTTGTGTAATTCATACTATTTAACTAAAGATGAAAATTAGATAAACTCAATCATTATTTTCCATCTAGCGTAATATCTGGTCATATTTATTTTACAAAATGGTTATGTAATATTTTTAACTCAAAAAATAAAGTAATATGCATGATTAAGTATGTACTTCATTAATTTCTAGACACACAAATAAATATTACTCGTATCTAAACATAAAATAACGTATCTAAACCATTATTTAATTCATAATCGGTACAATCGGTTTCGCTAGTAGAGTATTCGCTACCTTTGTTATTGAAACAAAGGCAAGGATGTATTTTATCGACAGAAAATACACCTATATACTTTGACGTCCCTTTTCTAGTAAATGGGTGTATCTACGACCCACCATAATACCTATCGTGGTTCAAAACTTTAGTTTCTCTGTACGGCCCTGAAATATAATCCGACAAAAATAAATGCATAAATCTATGAACGAAACTGTATGTGTGTCTCTTTTATTTCACTACATTACGATACGTATACTTTCTGGCCTTTGAATTTTTAAGATGACATTTCATTTTTATCGAATTGTATTGGCATCATTCGTTCACCGACGCCATTAGCCATCACAATTTAATTTCTTTCGGTAAAATAAGTATTTTTTATTCAATAGGAAAGAAATCTGAAGAAATCGCGTTTCCATACCACTAATTTCACATGTGGTAATATTTTACTTCTATGTGACATAGTCACAAAATATAGACATGTCATAGAACCTTTTCTTTGTCATCAGAAAACAACATTTCCCTTACACTGATTAGCGAACATCCCGTTAACGCATGGACCGATTTATTTATTATATACTTTATTGTACACCGCATAAATATTTACATTATTTAAACGATCAAATAGTTCTACATCTATACCTACCTCTCATTTGCAAACAAATATATTAAAATATAAACAATAAATCATGTTTTCAAGATACGTAATCTATTCTGAAGATTCTTTCACTAACCCAGGACTTAGCGACTTAAGTCTCCTTCAACGGCGGGTTAAATATTTAAGTAAATTTATATGTTTAACTCTAGATTTACTTCAAACTCTTGATAGAGCAAGACGATTTATCTGATTAACCCTGAACTAAGCTCTTAACACGAGTTTTTTTAGGATAATCCAGGAACGCGCAAGTGGCTCTTAACCGCCTTAAATAAAAAGACTCTACAATCACCTAATGTAAGAATTCGTTCTTTTTGATTTTACAAATGTACATACATGGTCCATATGTATGATGTGAAAGAGTGTAGTTTTCATAGGAATTCTCAAGAAGCGTTGCTTCTTTCCCGCTGATAATTTATTGAGAGCACATTCTAAACACGAATTTATATAATTCTTGATAAACTTTCGCATGCGTGGAAGCCAATAATGTTGTTTAATTTTATCTAATGTTTTATCAAACGTAACCTTTTTCTTCGCGACTTTTCTGGAGGACCTGCCACCTGCAGCCCTTCAACACCACGTATCTTAGTCCGTCCTCATTTACTTTATAAACCCTCTCACACTTAATGACTAGTCTTACGTATCTCTCATAAGTATTTCATTAAATTCTGTATCATATTTAAACACCCATATGTGAGGTTGCTATCCAACAAATAAATCATAACTTAGAAAAATTTTAGTGACAACAACCTCAACGCCAATCTTAACGTTATTAATCACCAACGAAATCTTAGTTTTACCTAAAGCGCTCACCAAAGCTTTTGAGAGTATGCAAATTATTTATTATCCATTTTTGCGTGGAACAACTCCTTTCATAGCGGATTCTTTTACCAATGTACACCGACTATCAAAATCTACGCACCCTATCAAAAGTTCATTATTAACTTAAATACTCTATATAAATTTGTCGTCTAGTCTCTAGCCCGCGCTGTTATCCAGTCATAAAGTCTTAACTTGGCACAATTACCCAAACACTCTTACTGCATTCAGGATGTTATGTTACAACACCTCAAGAGTCTATCCAAATCAATTTTACAAGTTTACGCATTTCACTTACTGAATGTACTTTGCTTTCTTAGAAAACTTATCTAATCTGTATCATTTGAAATCCCTCACATAACCAAATATTTTTTCAGCTTCCTCACAATTGCCTCTGCCCCGTGCCGAACTGATCTATCCTCTACTCTACTAACAATGCAACCAATAGCGTTCCCACCTACTTTACCACACCGATTCAAAGCTATTTGTACAGTCTAAAACTGTACATATTTTGCTGACGCGGTGCCGTGCACCATACGTGCGTCATTCCAATAATATTATAAATACACATGAAACACTTTAAATTGATGAGTACGATAACTGCTACGCGGTGACTAACATTAGAGAAAGGAATCGTCAACAGTATTACGTGTAAACACAAAAATACGTAATAAATCTAACGAAAACTGAGTGATCTTTTCTCTTCGTGCTTCAACCTCAACAACAACAACTCTGCAAGTGTACGAACCGTACATTTTTTGGTCCTTCGAGCCGGATGTTTGGTGCCACTGTGTCTCTTTACGGTAGCGAATCGGTTTAGCTGGTCTCCCAGAAGCGGGTCGCCCCAGCTAGATTGAGAAGTCGCATAATATCGTGACAGAGGTGCAAGGGTGCTGAGTTCCACTGACCATTTCAAATCAAGTAAGTCAACGATTTCAAGATTTGAAACGGAGAAGACTACAAGCAACGCAGTAGCCTTCGCAATACAACGCAACGCTCTCCTGCCACAGTCAACGACGTGTCAGCAAGCATCAACATGGATATGCTAGAATTGCAGTCAACGTGCTTCGATAACATCAAAGCATTATGTGTCAACTATCGCAAGGATTCATCATCACGAAAATCTGTGGAATACCTGAAGAAACGCTTGTCGTCGCTAGAAAACCAATGGCAAGACTTCGAAGGCAGGCATGCCCAACTGTTGCTCGAACTAGAAGATAAGAACATAGCATATTTCAAGGACGACATCTACGGAAAAACTAAAGAAATGTTCTTATCAACTAAAACAGACATAACTAGCAAACTGACGACTTTGAGCAAACAAAACGTGAAGTTCGACCTAGGTGGGACTTCAGAAGATGACGACAGCAACATACAACTCTTGCTTAACAAGCAAGAATGCAATTTCAACGCGATTCACCGTGTCATCTCCAAGATTGACTTAATCACTATATCGGAAAGATGGGAACTGGAAGACCACTTCGCAACCTTGAAATCGAAATGGGAACCCATCGATAAACTTCATTGGGAAATAGACTTTCAACTGAAAGGATCCAACGAACATTACTACAAAATGTTCACGGACATTGAACAACAATATGATGAGCTAAAGAGGAACATCCATGCCAAAATCTGGTCCACCGTCCACTACCAGAAATCGACACCTAAGATCGAAATCCCTGAGTTCTCCGGCAACTACAGTCAGTGGATCTCCTTCAAAGACCTATTTCTGGAAGCTATTCACAAAAACCCTATGATCAACAACGCGCAGAAAATGCAACACTTAAAGACCAAGCTGCGAGGAGAAGCTGAACGCTTAGTGCAGCATCTGACCATTAGCACTGAAAACTATAACTCATGCTGGGATATATTAATTCAGCGCTACGACAATCGTCGCCTCCAGTTTACTTCATTTATGAACAACATGCTAAATCTGCCGATCATACAACATGCAGACTCATACAATTTGAAGAAGATGCATGACGTCATTACCGAATGCCTGAACGGCATCTCCAACATCGGTATTGATACTTCAACTTGGGACCCGATCATTGTGCACATCATGTCACAAAAACTGGACTCCAGTACTTTGAGTGACTACATGAAAGAACTTCAAGATCACAGAGAACTACAGAACCTCCACGACTTCCTGTATTTCCTCGAAACACAGTTCATGGCATACGAAACGATGAAATCAGCTAAAAGGGCGAATCCTACAGCCACAGAAAAATCATCCAACTGGAAAACATTCAACAAGCAAACCCAGATGAAGAAACATAACTATAACTTCAATCAAAATAAAACAAACAACTATCATGCTATTTACGGTAAATGCCCATTCTGCAACGGAAGTCACGTTCTGCGCCAATGTGACAAATTCCTACAAATGGACTTTGGCAAGCGAAATGACACCGTGTCGAAACTGCAGCTGTGCAAAAACTGTTTATTCAGCCACGGAAATGACGAGTGCAAATCCACGAAAATGTGCAAAGAATGTAACTTGAAACACAACACACTATTGCACAATCCGGACAACCAAACCATAACGTCAGCGACTAGAAAAAACAATGTTGAACAACGCCCTTCATCTCAACAACCAACATCTAACCATTTGTCTAAAGACAACATGGAAGTTCTACTGACTACGGTCCAGCTGAGAATAAAATCTGCAGATGGGATTTATGTAACACTACGTGCGTTGCTCGATCAAGGCTCACAGGTGAACTTGATAACAGAAAACGCTGCACAAATATTACGTCTTCCTCGGCGCGGGATCAACGCATCAGTATCGGGAATCGGCTCTGTTTCCAGAGAATGCAGGGGAAAACTGAAACTTACCTGTCAATCGATTCACTCCGATTATAACTTTGAAACTCAAGCACTTATTATGACGAAGCTAACAAACAACCTGCCTATGAAAACGTTCGAGAAAGGTGCATGGAGTCACTTGAAAAACTTGAAACTTGCAGATCCTGACTTCAACGTATCTCGGCAAATCGACCTATTACTAGGAGCCGACGTATACTCCGAAATTATCCTAGGAGGTGTATTGAAGGGCAATAACAGCTCCCCAGTTGCACAACAAACGCAAATTGGGTGGATTTTATGCGGAAAGATGAAACAAACGTTTAACTGCCACGTTACTGTAGTCAACTTAGAGGATTTAACAAAATTTTGGGAGAATGAAGAAATTCAAAAAACTAAAGATATCCCCAAAGATGACCAGTGTGAACAATTTTATAACGAAACTGTAAGAAGATCATTTGACGGAAAGTACATCGTCAAAATGCCTCTAGTTCCAGACTACGAAGAGAAACTAGGCAAGTCTAGAACAATTGCGGTTTCGCAGTTTCTACAGTTGGAAAAACGGCTAGAGAAGAACGAAAGGCTTTCCTCCATGTACAAAAAATTCATGGAAGAGTACGCGGATCTGGGTCACATGAAATTAGCACCTCAGATACCTACTGACGTCTACTTCTTACCGCACCACGGGGTCTTGAGAGAAAACTCGACAACAACAAAGTTGAGGGTCGTATTTAACGCCTCTCAAAAAACTACGACTGGCGTCAGCCTGAACAACGTCATGAAAAAAGGCGCCAACTTACAAAAGGACATTCAGGCCCTTATACTGAAATGGCGAACGTATAAATACGCATTTACGGCTGACATTGAAAAGATGTACCGCTGCATTTGGATTTCAAAAGAACAACAACATCTACAGAGAATTGTATGGCGGGACTCACGAGATCAACATCTTCGCGATTACCAGCTCTGCACAGTAACCTACGGGACCAAATGCGCACCATGGCTAGCTATGCGAACATTGAAGCAACTAGCCATTGACGACGGTCACAAACATCCGGCAGCTGCCAAGACACTCATAGAAGAATGCTACGTAGATGACGTCATTAGCGGCCACAACAACCTCACAGAAGCGAAAAAACTGCAAAACTCCTTGATCCAACTGTTAAAAGAAGGAGGCATGAATTTACGGAAGTGGACAGCCAATGACCGCGCTATACTGGAAGACTTACGCAAGGATCAAATTTCAACTCAAACCATGTTCGATTTTAAAGGGGAAGAATCAAGCAAAACGTTAGGCCTCGGTTGGAATCCAAACAGCGACAACTTCCACTTTAACTGGCCTGTGGAAAACTCCAAACAACTAACAAAGAGATCTTTACTCTCAGCCATATCAAGATTTTACGACCCATTGGGTTGGCTCTCCCCAGTAACGGTCAAGGCCAAACTACTATTCCAGAAAGTCTGGATGAGTAAACTTAGCTGGGATGACATAGTGCCCAGCAACATTGAATCTGAGTGGCTGAACCTAAAAACAAAACTGCCGTTCATTAATAAAATAACGATAAATAGATGGATTGGAGACACACAACAATGTGTCGAATTGCTAGGCTTCTGCGACGCAAGTGTAAAGGCGTACGCTTGCGTTATTTACAGCAAGGTGTTCAACGAACATGGCCAACCCATCGTAACTCTACTTGCTGCTCGAACAAGGGTGGCTCCACTGACTCAGAAAACAACACTACCAAGACTGGAACTGTGTGGTGCGCAGCTACTAGCTGACTTGATGGAGAAAACCAAGGAAACATTCTGTGGATATAACATATCAATACGGGCTTGGTCGGATTCTCAAGTGGTCCTCGCGTGGATTCAAGGCGAAACATCAAGATGGGAAACTTACGTAGCCAACAGAGTTACAAAGATCAAAAACGTCATTCCTGCAGCTCAGTGGCATTATGTCAAATCAGAGCAAAATCCAGCAGACTGCGCCTCAAGAGGTCTTTTGCCAAGCAAACTAGTAAACTTCAACCTGTGGTGGCAAGGCCCAGAGTTCTTAACAAAACAAGATCCGCCGGCAGATATGCCTTGCACTTTCCAAACGAATTTTGGCGGCTTAAACCACGCTAAAATCACGCAAGAAAATATCGATCATAATATAATTATCAATTTATTGAGCAAATGCAGCTCATTGACACAAGCAAACAGGGTCATCGCATGGATATTACGCTTCATTACAAATGTGCGCAATAGGACGAAATCGGAAACTACGTACCTAACAACAAGTGAACTAAGCGCAGCGCGCATTAGTATCATAATCCAAGCGCAGCGATTGCAGTTCAATTCTGAATACAAACAAATCGTTAACAACGAAACAGTATCAAAGAAAAGCGCAATTTGCAAACTGAATCCTTATGTAAACAAAGCGGGCATCATCTGTGTCGGAGGTCGTCTTAAACACTCAAGGCTAACTGAAGATCCAGAAGAGTTCTACAACTGCCTAACTCCTGGACATTTCCTTACAGGAAGCCCAATATTGTCCATGCCACTCTCGGATTACAGTGACGTAAAAAACATTGATTTACGCCGTAGATGGCAGCTTACCGAGCATATGTTTCAACAATATTGGAAAAGCTGGTCAAACGATTACCTTACCACTCTACAAACACGTAGTAAGTGGAACAAGCCTTCTAGAAACGTTAAAGAAGGCGATGTAGTACTGGTGAAAGAAAACAATCTACCGCCGGGAAAATGGGCCCTAGGTCGGATTCTGGAAACACATCCAGGATCTGATGGATATGTTCGAGTAACTACTGTTAAAACTCAAGCAGGAATCATAAAGCGCCCAATAACAAAACTGTCGCCATTACCATTGAACTCTGAAACTGAGGAAACCAAAGAAAACGAAATGAAAAATAAGCCTCCACAGAAATCGAAAAACGAACGGCGGAAGAAGTCAAAGAATCTTATCTCAACGTTACTAATAACAATGTTATCATTGTTTACATTTGTAACGGGATCTTATACCGCCACCGATGGCACGCGCGGAGCGCCGGCGGCGACCACTCAGATTACAAGTCTGGAACGCGAGCGGCCCATATACTATGACACCGTCGGCAAAATGCAAGTAGTGCACGATGAATGGATACTAATGATGTACTACAACCTAACAAACTATTGGGATGGGACTCGTCGTACTCAAACTTACTTCGAGAATATTCACAACTTATGCCAAAAAACGAATCTACAACACTGCAGATCAACCATGGAACAATTAAATCATGAACTAGAACTTCTAAACTACTACAACTCTATACTTATAAATCCCCACAAACACCTGAGCAACAGGAAGAAACGGGGTCTAGTCGACGGAGTCGGCTACATAGCTAACAGTCTGTTTGGGATATTGGACCAACAATTCGCTAAGAAATATCAAAACGATATTCAATCTCTGCAAACCAATGAGAACTACTTACTTGAGTTATTAAAAAATCAAACAACGATTGTGGAGCTTGAGAATCAAGTATTGAAACAAACTGAAGACAATATTCAGCGTCAATTCAACTCCATTGATAACTTTATCAATCAGACCAATAAAAATATAGCATCCATCGAAACGGAAATGGAAATACTTTCGGCTACTACCTACCTCAACTCTGCTTCGTTAACGACGTACCTATTGATCAACAGCTTGAGGACGTTCCAGGAGATGCTGTTTAATACTCTAACTAACGTCTACCAAGGTCATGTAGATGTCCATCTGATAAGTCCGGTTCGTCTGATTCAAAAATTAACGGAAATATCCGGAAGCCTTCCGAAATCTTTATCGCTACCAGTTGAGAACTACAAAGAAAACATTAAAGATATCTACAAGCTGATCAATGTGAAAGCACGAGTTACTGAAAATTACTTTCTTTTCGAAGCACATATTCCACTTGTAGCTAACGAAGATTTCGTAATATACCAAGCGATACCTTTACCGGTTAACAATGCTAAGGAAACTACATATGTGCAGTTATCAAACGAGTACATCGCTGTCAACTTCAAGAAGAACATTTACGTGTCTATGTCCAAAGATGACTTGAAACACTGCATGCAACAAAAATCGCAGAATTTCTTATGCAAGAAAAACCTGCCATCATTTGACCTACACAGCAAAAACGCTCCTTGTGAGGCAAAACTGCTATCGCATCAAAACAATGAACCTTGTGACGTCGAACGCGCGTCATGCAAAGACACTTGGATAGAGTTACAAACTCAAAACAGCTGGCTGGCGATTTGCTGCGAAACGTGTGCATTACGAATCATATGTAGCAACGACGTCACATCACAAACCATTGCATTATCGAGCATAGTGACATTATCTCAGGGATGCGTACTGCAATCCAACGACTTAACCATCTACGCTCAACGCCGATACAGCAGTCATATGAAGATGGATTATGAGTTTACAGCTCCAACATTTGATACATCTATTAACAAGATAGTGAACTTAACATATCGTTATGCTCCAAATATCCTTCAGTCAAAGGCTACGGATCAGGAAATTGTAACAATTGCTCAGAAAATTGCAACTCAACGGCAAAATGAAGCTTCACTACCAACACTAACAAGTCACGACATTCATCAATATGCCATAAGTTACTCTTTGCTGGCGATCGCCATCATAGTCGTACTTGTCGTGGTTGGGAGAAATCGTTGTCCACACTATTGCACACACAACGCTAAGAACAAAACTTCGAGTCAACCTGAAGATATTGAACTTCAAGTTTTCCGCAAAACAGAGTGCCAGCAGCATGAAACCGTCGCAGCACAAACAACAAAGGACTTGCGGCGGGAGCCTCAACCTGGGAACAGGAACATCGCCTTTCTATTTGATTGATTAATTACTTAACTAACTTTGTGATGACTTTTCCTTTCTCTTCTCGTTGGTTTCTTCTTGTTGGGTTGCCAAGATGTACAGTCTAAAACTGTACATATTTTGCTGACGCGGTGCCGTGCACCATACGTGCGTCATTCCAATAATATTATAAATACACATGAAACACTTTA
Source organism: Orthosia incerta (assembly GCA_948252205.1). NCBI lineage: Eukaryota > Metazoa > Arthropoda > Insecta > Lepidoptera > Noctuidae > Orthosia > Orthosia incerta. Next base: position 103,970 of record CAOCPI010000075.1, read on the forward strand.
AATTGATGAGTACGATAACTGCTACGCGGTGACTAACATTAGAGAAAGGAATCGTCAACAGTATTACGTGTAAACACAAAAATACGTAATAAATCTAACGAAAACTGAGTGATCTTTTCTCTTCGTGCTTCAACCTCAACAACAACAACTCTGCAAGTGTACGAACCGTACACTATTATTATAATAATACTCTTCTATACTTACTCTTCTATTTCAAGGACCAATAGAATACCCAATAGTTGCGGTGCCGCGGGTGCCGCCTGTAGCGGCATCGCAACTGAGCGGGCTGCGATGCCCCTCCATCAGAGGGGGGGCATCGCAGCGGAGTGCGGGGGGCCGCGGCGGGGAGGAGTGTCGGTGTGGCTTCGGCCATTCTCCCTTACCTTCCGCGGCCTCAACGGGGCCGCCACCGTCAGATGGCGGACGCGGTGGGGCCGCAGGGGAAGAGGACTGTCGGTGTATCGTTGCCGCTGTCCCTGTCCCCTGCGGCCGAAAGGTGGTAGGTGACGGGGCCACAGACCCGACCCGTCACAGGGGGAGCTCCGGCGTGCCATGACTACGGCGCGTCGGAGGGCCTGTACCCCTCGCTTCCTGGCGTGGGTAGCGCCATGCTGGAAGGCGACGGGTCTGGGCAGCGGTCGCCTCCTTTTGCGAGGGTGGTAAATCGCAAAAGGAGGCGAAGGTGGTGATACGCGGGCGACAGGTGCGGGGGCCCCTTCGCCCGCATTGCACATCACCACCCGCGGGAGGGAATGGCCGAGCACTCGCGGTCATTCCCAGGCCCCTCCGTTGAGAGGGGCATGAGGGGCCCGCTGTTAGACAGCGGGCAGTCGTCGGCGGGGGACTGGAGTAAAGGCTCTGCCGGTTTCCCAGTCCTCCTCCACTAAGACGATGCGGGAGTGCCGTTGGGTTTTTTTAGTGGGTATACCGGCAACAGACCGGGGAGTCCCACATACCCCTCCCTTCCCCCGGAGGGAGGATGATGCGTAATGCATTTTTCCCAGCGCAACAAAAAAAAAAAAAAAAAAAAAAAAAAAAAAAAAAAAAAAAAAAAAAAGGTTAGGTTAGGTTAGGTTCTCGAGCAGTGTCCTGCCTGGGAGTACACTCTCGAGCAGTGTCCTGCCTGGGAGTACACTCTCGAGCAGTGTCCTGCCTGGGAGTTGCAGCGTCGGGAACTCACCGCAGTGATAGGGAACGACCTCGCGCTGCCGGCCGTGGTTCAATCCATGAGCTGCGCGAGGTCGTGGGAAGCGGTCGCATCCTTCTGCGAGGAAGTTATCTTGCAGAAGGAGGCGGCGGAGCGGATCAGGGAGGACTCACCCCTGGCTGATCCGCATCGCCGCCGGCGAGCTGGGCGGCGAAGGCGCGCGTACGCCGCGAACCATATGCCGCCCTGAGCGAGGCCGCGGGCGGAGGAACGGGGACCTTTTTCCACCGCCCGCTGATGCCTTCCGCGACGGAGCGGCGCTCTGTGTGCGTCCGGAGCGCTGCTAGGAGAGGACGACCAAGGAGTCGGGTGCCCGGTGGCAGTCGGACCGGGCACAGTCGCCGCGGCGGGCCCTGTGGATGTAAGAACGATCCAGGGCTCGCCCACTTTTACGGCGACGCATGGCACACGGCGGGTCTTTTTAGTGGGTGCAAACCCCACACTACCCCATCGCCTTCCCCGGGTGGTGGGGTGTGCGTCAGGCATTTTTTCCCGCCAAAAAAAAAAAAAAAAAAAAAAAAAGGTTAGGTTGGGGGTTCCCCTCACAGTTTTTACGTCCACGTCGTGACCCCCGGAAACGTCCCAGTTTGACCACCGTAACGGAGTGGCAAACTGGGTACGGCCAAAGTTAACTGTGCGATCGTAGCGAATTATCTGTCTTATCGTGTACGATACTGTCTCGAAAATGCCGAAAACGCGGTCTGCCCTCGGCAAACCAAAAGGCCCTTCTCAGGGCCAACCAAAAGGCCCTTCTAAGGGCCAACGCGACGCGTTGTCGGAGTCCGACACGTTGTTGGACGAGTCGGACTCCGACAACGAGTCTGTTGTGTCTGGCGCGAGCTCGATGGTGGTCGGGGATTCCCGATCACCATCGAGATCGCGGAAGCGGGCCTTCCTTAAGGAGGGTTCCGATGTCTCCTCGGCCGGGTCGGGTTCGGCGAAGGAGACAGGCAGAAAGGCCAAGGCCAAAAAGGCCACAAAACCGTTAGCGGTTACCCACGACGTGGGTCTAGCGGACGCCCAACGCGAGTTGGACGTGGCTCGGCGGACGCAGCTCGAGAAAGAGCTGGAGGAGCAAGTTGCGGCCAAGGAGGAGCGGGCGCGCGTCGCCCGTGCCAAGTCTGGTTACGGTGCGTCCCGCGTCCTGTACGCGGACAACTCCTTGGCCGAGCTGGAGCGGATGGCGGTGGAGGACGAGGAGGAGATAACGTTGGTCGCCTCAAAGTCCTCCAAACTGAAGGGGACTTTTCAGAAGTCCCTCAAGTGCCGGGCCGCCAGCATGCGGAGCATAGTCTCGGAGCTGGTGCAAAGGCAGGCGACCGACGAAACGCGGGCACTGCAGGCGACGGTCGATCGCCTGCAGACGGAGGTCAGCCAGCTTCACCAGAAGCTGGCTGAAGCCACAGCACGGCCGAGGCAAGCGGAGCCGAGACCTGCGGCAGAGGGCCCCTCCTCCTCCAATCTTGAGGATATCATCCGCAAGGTTGTTATGGAGGAGAGGTCCTTCACGAGGGCCTGCATCGCAGGCATAGAAGACCGGCTCCTGCCCGAAAAGAGCTGCCGCCTGCCGCTTGCCTCGGATAAGAGGAGGGGTGGGCCGGAGCCAACCCCACAAAGGGAAGAGGACCCTCTTCTGCCTGCCACCACCCCAACCAACCAGCAGGGCTGGACGAAGGTGGTTGGCAAGGGGAAGGGCAAGGGCAAGGGCAAGGGCGCGGCAGCTGTCGTCCCTGCCATCCCCGCCACCACCACCCCTCCCAGCCAGTCGCAGGCAACCGGCAAGGGAAAGGGAAGGGAAAGGGGAAAGGGCCGCCTCCCGGGGCCGCCAGCGCTGCTCCCACAGCCCAAACCGCCGGCACCAGGAGGAATTTAGTTCCTCCTAAGACCGCAGCCGTCGTGGTGACGCTCACCACGGAGGCTGCGGAGCGTGGGGAGACCTACGCGTCCATTTTGTTGCGGGCGCGTGCCAATGCCGATCCCACCCAGCTGGGGATCGGCAAGGTCTCCTGCCGGCGGACCCAAGCCGGGGCTCGAATTTTCGAGTTCCCGGGGGCAGAGGGCAGTGCCAACGCGGACCTCTTCGCGACAAAGTTGCGGGAGGTCATCGCGGACGCGGCTAAGGTGGCCAGGCCCGTGAAGACGGCGGCCATCGAGGTGACCGATCTTGACGATACGGTCACCAAGGAGGAGGTGGTGGCGGCGGTCGCAGCAATGGGGGGCTGTGGCGTCGCAGCGGTGCGAAGCCGGGACATTAGGCCCGGTCGCGGCGGCATGGGCGCCATTCGGCTGGAGTGCCCAGTCGCCGCGGCCAAAGCCGTCCTTGACAAGGGACGGCTTAACGTCGGCTTCGGCTCGGGTGTGGTCCGGGCACTTGCGGCACAGCCCCTGCGGTGCTACAGGTGCTTTGGAGTCGGGCACACCCGGCCCCTCTGTCCGTCCACGGTGGACCGGACGGCGACCTGTTACCGTTGCGGCAAGGAGGGCCACAAGTCCGCCGAGTGCAAGGCGGCCGCGCCGCACTGCGCTGTCTGTGCCGCCAGTGGCCGCCCCGCAGGCCATATAATGCAGGGGAGGATGTGCAATCCTCCCCCAAAGAGAGGAAAAGCTCAGGCGCCGAGACAGCCTGCCGCTACCGCCGCCGTGGTGCCAGAGGTTGGCGTTTCGGCTGCTGCTGGCCTAAATGAGGAGGAGGGGGGTGCGATGTCCGACTGACGGATAGGGCCGAACATCGCATCCTTCAGGCGAACACCAACCACTGCCGGGCGGCCCAGGATCTGCTCATGCAGACCATGGCCGAGTGGTTGGTGGACGTGGCGGTGGTCGCCGAGCCGTACTCGGTCCCCAGCACCTGGCTGGGCGATCGGGACGGCTTGGTGGCGTTGAAGGCGCGGTCTTCCACGGACTCCCTTCCCCTCTCGCTTTTAGAGAGGGGACCGGGATACGTGGCCGCCGCGTGGGGGAGGGATATGGCCCTGGTTGGGGTCTACTTCTCCCCAAACCGCCCTCTCTCCGACTTTGAGGACTTCCTCGAGGTCCTCACTGCAGTCGTAGGGAGGGCGGCGCCGCGCCAGGTCGCCATTATGGGCGACCTGAACGCCAAGGCGGAGGCTTGGGGCAACCCGGCTGCCTCCTGCGACGTCCGGGGACGCGCCGCCGAATTTTGGGCGGCCTCGTGCGGTGTGTCCCTCCTCAACAGGGGGGCGGTCCACACGTGTGTGCGGCAACGGGGGGGATCGGTGGTAGACGTCTCGTTTGCCACCCCTGCCCTGGCCGCCCGCGTCGTGGACTGGCGGGTGGAGACGGTGGAGACTTTGTCGGACCACCGATATGTGCGGTTCGATATCTCCACCGGCCCCCGGGGGGGGACGGCCCGTTCAGGCCGGTCTGCCTTCCCGCGGTGGGCTCTCACCCGCCTGGACCGGGAGGCAGCCCAGGAGGCGGCGTTCCTCCAGGACTGGCTCTCGCCCCCTGTGGAGGCCCTGGATGTGGACGCCGCGGCGGTCCAGCTCCGAGGGTCCCTGACCGAGGTGTGCAACGCCAGCATGCCTCGGTCACGCCGTCCGCCTCCCCGTCGCGCCGTCTATTGGTGGACGGAGGAGTTGACGGGGCTTCGAGCCTCCTGCGTGGCGGCCAGGAGGGCCTACACGCGGAGCCGGCGGCGCACCACCCGATCTCAGTCCGAGGAGGATCGCCTCTACGCCTCCTACCTGGAGGCAAAGGCGGTCCTCAAGACGGGAATGTGTGCCGCCAAGGACTCGGCAAGGGCCGAGATGTTGGAGGGTCTCGACAGGGATCCATACGGGAGGCCGTATAAGCTGGCGCGGAGCAAGCTGCGGCCCTACGGTCCCCCCCTGTCGGAGACCCTCGAGCCGGCGTTGCTGGATGGGGTGGTCCGGTCCCTGTTTCCACGCAGGACCGACTTCGCCCCACCAGCAATGGACCCCCCGCAGGAAGCGGCTACGCCGGAGGACGAGGTACCCCCGGTGACGGTGGATGAAGTCCACGAGGGGATACTTCGCCTCCGCGCGAAGAAGACGGCCCCTGGGCCGGACGGCGTCCCCGCACGGGTGGTGGCAATAGCTGCCTCTCAGATGCAGGACAGGTTTCGGGAACTCTTCAACGCGTGCTTTACGGCTGGGCGGTTCCCGAAACTGTGGCGGGAGGGGCAGCTGTGCCTCCTCCGCAAAGAGGGACGTCCGGTGGACTCCCCCTCGGCATACCGGCCCATCGTTCTGCTCGATGAGGTCGGTAAAATGTTCGAGGGGATCGTCGCCGACCGGCTGAATGGCCTGCTGCGGGGGGTGGGACCGGACCTGTCGGACGCCCAGTTTGGTTTTCGACAAGGGCGTTCGACGGTCGACGCCTTGGCCCTACTCAAGGCCCAGGTGCAGGAGGCAGTGGAGTCGGGGGAGGGGGTGTTGGCGGTGTCGTTCGATATCGCCAACGCCTTCAACTCCGTCCCCCACGCGACCATATTGGAGGCACTCCGGTACCATGGAGTGCCCCAATACCTGCGGAACCTCCTGGCCAGCTACTTGGAGGACCGAGAGGTCCTCCTCGTGGACAAAACGGCGACGGTCAGGAGGTACGGCGCGGAGTCCGGTGTTCCACAGGGGTCGGTTCTAGGCCCACCCCTGTGGAACATCGGTTTCGACTGGCTCCTGCGGGGCACCCTCCTCCAGGGCACGAGCGTCATCTGCTACGCGGATGACACTCTCCTCGTTGCCCGGGGGAGGGACTTTAGGGATGCGGCCTGTCTGGCCTCGGCTGGTGGATCCTTGGTCGCCGGGAGGATCCGCCAGCTGGGATTGAAGGTGGCGCTGCACAAGACCGAGGCCGTGTTCTTCCACGGGCCTCGGCAGCGCTACCCACCTGACGCCCACGTTGTCGTGGAGGGCGTCAGGATTGAGGTGAAGGCCCAGATGAAGTATCTGGGCCTAGTTCTTGACAGCAGGTGGCGCTTCGGCCCGCACTTCAGCGGGCTGTCGACGCGCCTTCTGAAGGCCGCCGATGCCCTATCGTGGCTGCTCCCCAACTTGGGGGGGCCGAAGGAGCGATGCCGGCGCTTATATGCCAGCATCCTGAAGAGTATGGCCCTTTACGGGGCCCCTATCTGGGCGGACTCCCTCCAGAGGAGGGAGAACGCGACCGCCATCCGCAGGCCCCAAAGGGCCATTGCACAGCGGGTGGCGAGGGCCTACCGCTCGGTGGGCTTCGGGGCGGCGTGCGCTCTGGCGGGCACCCCTCCCTGGGAGTTGGAGGCATGGGTGCTCGCCAGAGTGTACGAGTGGTCGGCACGGCGTAAAGCGCTAGGAGAGCGCCCCGCTGCGGAAGAGCGGGAGGCCGTGCGGCGGGAGGCGAGGGACGCGATCGTCCGTCACTGGACGGAGGACCTCGCCACCGCCACCTTTGGCCGCCGGACGCTGGACGCGCTCGGTCCAGTCCTGCAGGGCTGGCTCGAGCGACCCCACGGTTTCCTTTCGTTCCGTCTAGTGCAGGTGTTGTCCGGACATGGTTGTTTCGGAACGCACCTGCATCGGATCCGGAGGGAGGAAACCCCGGCGTGCCACGACTGCGGAGCGGCGGAGGACACGGCGCAGCACACCCTCGAGGTGTGCCCGGCATGGGCTGAGCTGCGCCGTGAACTCATTGGAGTGGTCGGGCAGGACCTCTCGCTTCCCGGCGTGGTCAACTCCATGCTGGGGAGCGAGGAGGCCTGGGCGGCGGTTGCCTCCTTTTGCGAGGATGTCATGTCGCAAAAGGAGGCGGCGGAGCGCGAGCGGGAGGACGATCCTCTAGCTGCGCCGCTCCGCAGGCGAAGAAGGGGTGGGAGAAGGCGGTTATACGATCGTCTCCTCCCACCCCCTGGTGGTGACTAGCGGGCGACAGGCGCGGGGGCGCCTTTCGTCCGCATTGCACCAGTCACCACCCTCGTCAGATGGGAATGGCCGAGCACTCACGGTCGTTCCCGGGCCCCTCCACAAGGAGGGGCGTGAGGGGCCTGCCGTAAAGGCGGGCAGTCGTCGGCGGAGGACTGGACGTAAAGCCTGTGCCAGTTTCCCAGTCCTCCTCCACTCAGACGATGCGGGAGTGCCGCTGGGTTATTTTAGTGGGTATACCGGGCCTCAGCCCGGGGAGTCCCACATAGCCCCCCATTCCCCCAATGGGTGGGTATGCGTAATGCATTTTTTCCCAGCGTGATCAAAAAAAAAAAAAAAAAAAAAAAAAAAAAAAAAAAAAAAAAAAAAAAAAAAAAAAAAAAGGTTAGGTTAGGTTAGGTTAGGTTTGGTTCCCCCCCGAATTGGTTCCCGCCTTGTCGTGGCGGGGGGGCTCAGTAGCCGTGGTGGCGGAAACCCACGGTGAAGCCAAGAGGAACCTAGGCGGGGGCCGCTCGTCTAGGCTTTTGCCGCTAAGCCAACGACGAGTGGCCCAATAGTTGCGGTGCCGCGGGTGCCGCCTGTAGCGGCATCGCAACTGAGCGGGCTGCGATGCCCCCCCTCTGATGGGGGGGGCATCGCGGTGGAGTGCGGGGGGCCGCGGCGGGGAGGGGAGTGTCGGTGTGGCTTCGGCCATTCTCCCTTACCTTCGCGGCCTCAACGGGGCCGCCACCGTCAGATGGCGGACGCGGTGGGGCCGCAGGGGAAGAGGACTGTCGGTGTATCGTTGCCGCTGTCCCTGTCCCCTGCGGCCGAAAGGTGGTAGGTGACGGGGCCACAGACCCGACCCGTCACAGGGGGAGCTCCGGCGTGCCTGCATGACTGCGGCGCGTCGGAGAGCCTGGACCCCTCGCTTCCTGGCGTGGGTAGCGCCATGCTGGAAGGCGACGGGTCTGGGCAGCGGTCGCCTCCTTTTGCGAGGGTGGTAAATCGCAAAAGGAGGCGAAGGTGGTGATACGCGGGCGACAGGTGCGGGGGCCCCTTCGCCCGCATTGCACATCACCACCCGCGGGAGGGAATGGCCGAGCACTAGCGGTCATTCCCGGGCCCCTCCGTTGAGAGGGGCATGAGGGGCCCGCTGTGAGACAGCGGGCAGTCGTCGGCGGGGGACTGGAGTAAAGGCTCTGCCGGTTTCCCAGTCCTCCTCCACTAAGACGATGCGGGAGTGCCGTTGGGTTTTTTAGTGGGTATACCGGAAGCAGGATCCGGGGAGTCCCACATACCCCTCCCTTCCCCCGGAGGGAGGATGATGCGTAATGCATTTTTCCCAGCGCAACAAAAAAAAAAAAAAAAAAGGTTAGGTTAGGTTCCCCCCCGAAGTGGTTCCCGCCTTGTCGTGGCGGGGGGGCTCAGTAGCCGTGGTGGCGGAAACCCACGGTGAAGCCGAGAGGAACCTAGGCGGGGGCCGCTCGTCTAGGCTTTTGCCGCTAAGCCAACGACGAGTGGCCCAATAGTTGCGGTGCCGCGGGTGCCGCCTGTAGCGGCATCGCAACTGAGCGGGCTGCGATGATGCGGGCCTGGACCCCTCGCTTCCTGGCGTGGGAGCCCCATGCTGGAAGGCGACGGGTCTGGGCAGCGGTCGCCTCCTTTTGCGAGGGTGGTAAATCGCAAAAGGAGGCGAAGGTGGTGATACGCGGGCGACAGGGGCGGGGGCCCCTTCGCCTGCATTGCACATCACCACCCGCGGGAGGGAATGGCCGAGCACTCGCGGTCATTCCCGGGCCCCTCCGTAGGGGCCTAAGGCCAAAAAGCCGTCGTCACAAACGGCAGCGGACACCCACGACGTGGGTCTGGCAGACGCCCAACGCCAGTTGAACCTGGCGCGGAGGACACAGCTCGAGCAAGAGTTGGAGGAGCGGGTTGAGGCCAACGAGCAACGGGCGCGCGTCTCCCGGGCCAGCTCTGGATACGGCGCGTCCCGAGTCCTGTACTCGGACCACTCCCTGGCCGAGCTGGAGCGGATGGCGGCAGAGGACGAGGAGGAGATAGTGGTGGTCGCCTCCAAGTCCTCCCACTTAAAGGGGACTTTTCAGAAGTCCCTGAAATGCCGGGCCGTGAGCATGCGGGGCATCGTCGCGGAGCTGGTGCAGCGGCAGGCGACCGACGAGACGCGGCAACTGCAGGCGAGGGTCGATCGCCTGCAGACGGAGGTCAGCCAGCTGCACCAGAAGCTGGCTGAAGCCACGGCCCAGCCAACCCAGGCTGAGCCGAGACCAGCGGCAGAGGGCCCTGCCTCCTCCAACCTTGAGGATATCATCCGCAAGGTTGTGATAGAGGAGAGGGCCTTCACGAGGGCCTGCATCGAAGGAATCGAGGACCGGCTCCTGCCCGAAAAAAGCTACCGGCTGCCGCTTGCCTCTGATAAGAGGAAGGGTGGGCCGGAGCCAACCCCACAAAGGGAGGAGGACCCCCTTCTGCCTGCCACCACCCCGACCAACCAGCAGGGCTGGACGAGGGTGGTCGGCAAGGGCAAAGGGAAGGGCAAGGGCAAGGGGGCATCAGCGGTCGTCCCTGCTGTCCCCGTCCCCGCCACCACCACCCCTCCCAGCCGGTCGCAGACGATCGGCAAGGGAAAGGGGAAGGGGAAAAGCTCCCCCCCAGCCGTCCCCGCTACCGTCCCTGCCAACCAGTCGCAGTCGAATGGCAAGGGACGGGGAAAGGGGAAGGGTTCGGCCCCAGCCGGCAAGAGGAACTTGGTTCCTCCCAAGACCGCAGCCGTCGTGGTGACGCTCACCGCGGAGGCTGTGGAGCGGGGTGAGACGTACGCGTCCGTAATGATACGGGCGCGTGCGAATGCCGATCCCAGCAAACTTGGGATTGGCAAGGTCTCATGCCGCCGGACGCAGGCTGGGGCTCGATTATTTGAGTTCCCGGGAGCCGAGGGTGGGGCGCATGCGGACCTCTTTGCAGCAAAGCTGAAAGAGGTCATCGCGGACGTGGCCAAGGTGGCCAGGCCGGTGAAATCGGCGGCGGCGGCGGTTAGAGATCTCCGACTTGGATGACACAGTCACCAAGGAGGAGGTCGTGGCGGCGGTCTCAGCCATAGGGGGTTGCGATGTCGCAGCGGTGCAAGGCCGGGCCATTAGGCCCGGCCGCGGCGGCATGGGCACTATTCGCCTGGGGTGCCCAGTCGCCGTTGCCAAAGCCGTCCTTGACAAAGGACGGCTTGCCGTCGGCTTTGGCTCGGGTGCAGTCCGAGCGCTTGAGGCTCAGCCACTGAGGTGCTTCAGGTGCTTTGGCATCGGACACACCCGGCCCCTCTGTCCGTCCAGCATCGACAGGACGGACAGCTGCTACCGCTGCGGCAAGGAGGGCCATAAGGCCGCAGCCTGCAAGGCCGCCTCGCCGCACTGCGCGGTGTGTGCCGCCAATGGCCGCCCGGCGGGCCACGTTATGGGGGGGAGGAACTGTAGTCCTCCCCCAAAGAGGGGCAAAGTTCAGGCGCCGACCCGGCCTGTCACTGCCACCGCCGTACCAGATACTAAGAAGTCAAGTAAGACCAGACTCCATTGATCCAGTGTTCCCTGTGCCTTGGTTTTGGGCATGGGCGACGGCTCTGTAGGGAGCAGGTGGAGAAGTGCAGTCATTGTGGAGGCCCTCATATGAAGACGCAATGCGCGGAATGGATGGCCGGAACAGTTCCAACCTGCTGTAATTGCATGAGGGCAAAGCAGGAAAACACTGAGCATAACGCCTTCAGCGACGAATGCCCAGTTAGGAAAAGGTGTGAGGTTCTGGCCAGATCCAGGGTAGCGTATTGCTAAGGTGGATACGGGCGAAAGGGCAGGCACCCCAACCGGAAGATATGGAGTTGTCCAGGCCAACCTACAAAGGAAGGAACTGGCAACCACCGAGCTCTTCCTAGAGGCCAGTGTGCGTAACATCGCATGGGCACTGATTCAGGAACCCTATGTGGGGGGAGCACGAAGTATGAAGAGCTACCGTGGTGCGAGAGTCTACCAGTGCGAGGTTGAAGGAAGTGGGAGGGTAAAGGCGGCAATAGCCGTCTTTGATAATGACCTTGATGTCATTCCCTACCCGAAACTCACCACGAATAACATCGTCGTGGTGGGAATCCGGACCAAAGCCTGGGAAATCGTAGTAGTCTCTTATTACTTCGAGCCAGACCAACCCATAGGGCCCTACCTGGATCAGTTGACCAAAATAAAGTTGGACCTGGGCACCGGACTACTCCTAATAGGCGGAGATGCCAACGCTAAGAGCACCTGGTGGGGAAGCACCATAGAAGACCTCAGGGGAGAAGAGATGTCCGGGACCCTTGAAGAGTTAGAGCTTCAGGTACTCAACACTGGAGACACACCGACCTTTTACACGGTAAGAGGCGGTGTAGTGTACAAGAGCCATGTGGACGTGACGGCATGTTCGCTCGAGCTTTTTGACATGGTAGACGGCTGGCGGGTTGATACGGGGGTAACTAGCTCGGACCACAACACCATTTTATTTAGTGTAAAGTTAAAAAAGGAAAAAGGGATAAGCATAACCAGGACAACAAGGTGGACAAGACGGCCAGGATCAGGCGCTACGGCGCGGAGTCCGGTGTTCCGCAGGGGTCGGTTTTAGGCCCTCCCCTGTGGAACATCGGTTTTAATTGGCTCCTGCGGGGCACCCTCCTCCAGGGCACGAGTGTCATTTGCTACGCAGATGACACTCTCCTCGTTGCCCGGGGGAGGGACTTCGGTGAGGCGGCCTGTTTGGCCTCGGCCGGCGGATCCTTGGTGGCGGGGAGGATCCGCCGGCTTGGACTGAGGGTGGCGCTGAACAAGACCGAGGCCGTGTTCTTCCACGGGCCTCGGCAGCGCCGCCCTCCTGACGCCCATATCTTGGTGGAGGGCGTCCGGATAGAGGTCGGGGTCCAGATGAAATATCTGGGCCTCGTGCTTGACAGCAGGTGGCGCTTCGGCCCGCACTTTAGCGGGCTTTCGACGCGCCTGCTGAAAGCCGCGGACGCCCTCTCATGGCTCCTCCCGAACCTGGGGGGGCCCAAGACGCGATGCCGGCGCCTCTATGCCGGCATCCTCAAGAGTATGGCCCTCTACGGGGCACCCATCTGGGCGGACTCCCTCCGGAGGAGGGAGAATGCAACCGCCATCCGCGGGCCACAAAGGGCCATTGCACAGCGGGTGGCGAGGGCCTACCGCTCAGTGGGTTTCTCGGCGGCGTGCGCTCTGGCGGGCACCCCTCCCTGGGAGTTGGAGGCATGGGTGCTCGCCAGAGTGTACGAATGGACGGCGCGGCGGAAGGCGCTCGGGGAGCGCCCCGCCGCCGAAGAGCGGGAGGCTGTGCGGCGGGAGGCGAGGGACGCTATCATCGTCCATTGGACGGAGGACCTCGCCACCGCCGCCTTTGGCCGTCGGACGCTGGACGCGCTCGGTCCAGTCCTGCGGGACTGGCTCGAGCGGCCTCACGGTTTCCTCTCGTTCCGTCTAGTGCAGGTGTTGTCCGGACATGGTTGTTTCGGAACGCACCTGCACCGGATCCGGAGGGAGGAAACCCCAGCGTGCCACGACTGCGGCGCGGCAGAGGACACGGCGCAGCACACCCTCGAGGTGTGCCCAGCCTGGGCAGAGCTGCGCCGTGTCCTGATTAGTGTGATCGGGCAGGACCTCTCACTTCCCGGCGTGGTCAACTCCATGCTGGGGAGTGAGGAGGCCTGGGCGGCGGTTGCCTCCTTTTGCGAGGTCGTGATGTCGCAAAAGGAGGCGGCGGAGCGTGCGCGGGAGGACGATCCTCTCGCGCCGCCGCTCCGCAGGCGAAGAAGGGGTGGGAGAAGGCGGTTATACGATCGTCTCCTCCCACCCCCTGGTGGTGACTAGCGGGCGACAGGCGCGGGGGCGCCTTTCGTCCGCATTGCACCAGTCACCACCCTCGTCAGATGGGAATGGCCGAGCACTCACGGTCGTTCCCGGGCCCCTCCACTAGGAGGGGCGTGAAGGCCCCGCTGTAAAGGCGGGCGGTCGTCGGCGGAGGACTGGACGTAAAGGCTGTGCCAGTTTCCCAGTCCTCCTCCATAAAGACGATGCGGGAGTGCCGCTGGGTTATTTTAGTGGGTATACCGGGTCTTCCCGGGGAGTCCCACATAGCCCCCCATTCCCCCAATGGGTGGGTATGCGTAATGCATTTTTTCCCAGCGTGATCAAAAAAAAAAAAAAAAGGTTAGGTTAGGTTAGGTTAGGTTCCCCCCCGAATTGGTTCCCGCCTTGTCGTGGCGGGGGGGCTCAGTAGCCGTGGTGGCGGAAACCCACGGTGAAGCCAAGAGGAACCTAGGCGGGGGCCGCTCGTCTAGGCTTTTGCCGCTAAGCCAACGACGAGTGGCCCAATAGTTGCGGTGCCGCGGGTGCCGCCTGTAGCGGCATCGCAACTGAGCGGGCTGCGATGCCCTACCCTCTGATGGGGGGGGCATTGCGGCGGAGTGCGGGGGGCCGCGGCAGGGAGGGGAGTGTCGGTGTGGCTTCGGCCATTCTCCCTTACCTCCCGCGGCCTCAACGGGGCCGCCACCGTCAGATGGCGGACGCGGTGGGGCCGCAGGGGAAGAGGACTGTCGGTGTATCGTTGCCGCTGTCCCTGTCCCCTGCGGCCGAAAGGTGGTAGGTGACGGGGCCACAGACCCGACCAGTCACAGGGGGAGCTCCGGCGTGCCTGCATGACTGCGGCGCGTCGGAGGGCCTGGACCCCTCGCTTCCTGGCGTGGGTAGCGCCATGCTGGAAGGCGACGGGTCTGGGCAGCGGTCGCCTCCTTTTGCGAGGGTGGTAAATCGCAAAAGGAGGCGAAGGTGGTGATACGCGGGCGACAGGTGCGGGGGCCCCTTCGCCTGCATTGCACATCACCACCCGCGGGAGGGAATGGCCGAGCACTCGCGGTCATTCCCGGGCCCCTCCGTTGAGAGGGGCATGAGGGGCCCGCTGTGAGACAGCGGGCAGTCGTCGGCGGGGGACTGGAGTAAAGGCTCTGCCGGTTTCCCAGTCCTCCTCCACTAAGACGATGCGGGAGTGCCGTTGGGTTTTTTAGTGGGTATACCGGAAGCAGGATCCGGGGAGTCCCACATACCCCTCCCTTCCCCCGGAGGGAGGTTGATGCGTAATGCATTTTTCCCAGCGCAACAAAAAAAAAAAAAAAAAAAAAAAAAAAAAGGTTAGGTTAGGTTCCCCCCCGAATTGGTTCCCGCCTTGTCGTGGCGGGGGGGCTCAGTAGCCGTGGTGGTATACACGGTGAAGCCAAGAGGAACCTAGGCGGGGGCCGCTCGTCTAGGCTTTTGCCGCTAAGCCAACGACGAGTGGCCCAATAGTTGCGGTGCCGCGGGTGCCGCCTGTAGCGGCATCGCAACTGAGCGGGCTGCGATGCCCCCCCTCTGATGGGGGGGCATTGCGGCGGAGTGCGGGGGGCCGCGGCGGGGAGGGGAGTGTCGGTGTGGCTTCGGCCATTCTCCCTTACCTCCCGCGGCCTCAACGGGGCCGCCACCGTCAGATGGCGGACGCGGTGGGGCCGCAGGAGAAGAGGACTGTCGGTGTATCGTTGCCGCTGTCCCTGTCCCCTGCGGCCGAAAGGTGGTAGGTGACGGGGCCACAGACCCGACCCGTCACAGGGGGAGCTCCGGCGTGCCTGCATGACTGCGGCGCGTCGGAGGGCCTGGACCCCTCGCTTCCTGGCGTGGGTAGCGCCATGCTGGAAGGCGACGGGTCTGGGCAGCGGTCGCCTCCTTTTGCGAGGGTGGTAAATCGCAAAAGGAGGCGAAGGTGGTGATACGCGGGCGACAGGTGCGGAGGCCCCTTCGCCTGCATTGCACATCACCACCCGCGGGAGGGAATGGCCGAGCACTCGCGGTCATTCCCGGGCCCCTCCGTTGAGAGGGGCATGAGGGGCCCGCTGTGAGACAGCGGGCAGTCGTCGGCGGGGGACTGGAGTAAAGGCTCTGCCGGTTTCCCAGTCCTCCTCCACTAAGACGATGCGGGAGTGCCGTTGGGTTTTTTTTTTAGAGGGTATACCGGCAGCAGGATCCGGGGAGTCCCACATACCCCTCCCTTCCCCCGGAGGGAGGATGATGCGTAATGCATTTTTCCCAGCGCAACAAAAAAAAAAAAAAAAAGGTTAGGTTAGGTTAGGTTAGGTTAGGTTCCCCCCCGAATTGGTTCCTGCCTTGTCGTGGCGGGGGGGCTCAGTAGCCGTGGTGGCGACCAACGCCACGGTGAAGCCAAGAGGAACCTCGGCGGGGGCCGCTCGTCTAGGCTTCAGGTGGCCGACGACGAGTGGCCCAATAGTTGCGGTGCCGCGGGTGCCGCCTGTAGCGGCATCGCAACTGAGCGGGCTGCGATGCCCCCCCACTGATGGGGGGGGGCATCGCGGTGGAGTGCGGGGGGCCGCGGCGGGGAGGGGAGTGTCGGTGTGGCTTCGGCCATTCTCCCTTACCTTCGCGGCCTCAACGGGGCCGCCACCGTCGGATGGCGGATGCGGTGGGGCCGCAGGGGAAGAGGACTGTCGGTGTATCGTTGCCGCTGTCCCTGTCCCCTGCGGCCGAAAGGTGGTAGGTGACGGGGCCACAGACCCGACCCGTCACAGCGGGAGCTCCGGCGTGCCTGCATGACTGCGGTGCGTCGGAGGGCCTGGACCCCTCGCTTCCTGGCGTGGGTAGCGCCATGCTGGAAGGCGACGGGTCTGGGCAGCGGTCGCCTCCTTTTGCGAGGGTGGTAAATCGCAAAAGGAGGCGAAGGTGGTGATACGCGGGCGACAGGTGCGGGGGCCCCTTCGCCTGCATTGCACATCACCACCCGCGGGAGGGAATGGCCGAGCACTCGCGGTCATTCCCGGGCCCCTCCGTTGAGAGGGGCATGAGGGGCCCGCTGTGAGACAGCGGGCAGTCGTCGGCGGGGGACTGGAGTAAAGGCTCTGCCGGTTTCCCAGTCCTCCTCCACTAAGACGATGCGGGAGTGCCGTTGGGTTTTTTAGTGGGTATACCGGAAGTAGACCGGGGAGTCCCACATACCCCTCCCTTCCCCCGGAGGGAGGATGATGCGTAATGCATTTTTCCCAGCGCAAAAAAAAAAAAAAAAAAAAAAACAAAGGTTAGGTTAGGTTAGGTTTTTTTTTTTTTTTTTTTTTTTTATTTTTTTTTTTAAATCTAGTTCCCACTGGTATGGAGAGACCAGTGCCTTTAATCTATCTTAGATCTATATGATTCCGTCTGTACGGTTACAAATTATTCTTTACTTACTATTCTCTATATATTTACTGCTCTACATTTATGCCTATCATATAATTTCGCACTTTGTTGTGCCCTACCCTTAAAACTATCTCTCACAGTACTACTTTGCTTTTTATTCTGTCTTCCTTACATTTTTATTGCACATTTCTTTTGTGCCCTATCCTTTAAGCTATCGCTATACATTCCACCACGATTCCTGTTTTTATTTCTATTCTGATTACATTTTCATTGCACATTTTTATTGTGCCCTATCCCTTAAACTATTGCTATACATTTCATCCATAATTTCTGCTTTTATTTCTATTTTGCTTTACATTTTTCTCGCAACTGTGTTGCCCTACCTCTTAATTCTATTGTATTTCTAGGTGCCTTAATATTAAACTATACTTATTTACACAACATTATTATTTAAACTTCATTGTTTTGGCTAACTGTATTTATATATTCAATATATATTATAGTTATGCTATTTGATCATCAATTTTTGTTTCTTTTTATTACTTTACCTGCTACAGTTTTACAGAACTTAATAAAGTCACCCCTCAGATCTTTGTTTGCTATGATTTCTGGTATGGTTTCAGTTTTTAAATCTTTTTCTATGGTTGCTTGAAAATCAAGCCTTAGCCTGTCGTAGATTGGGCACTCCACCAATATGTGCTCCACGGTTTCATTCCTCCCCGTGTCGCAGGGACACGACGGACTGTCCTTGCACCTGAATCTGTTCAGGTACTCTGAGAATCCGCCGTGTCCCGTTAACACTTGCACCAGCAGCGGATTTAGCTCTATCTTTCTTATAAGTCGGTACGCGCTAAGTGCGTCGGGGAAGAACATTTTTGTGGTCGACGCAGTGTTACCTGTAGTGTACCTATTTTGCCATTCCTCCAGCGTGTCCTTTCGGAGCTGACGCTTGATGAAGGATACGGGGCACGCATCATAATCCGGTTTAGTCTTCAATCCCACAGCTGCCTCTTTAGCCAATTCGTCAGCTCTCTCGTTTCCCTCCAGCCCCGCGTGTGCTTTAATCCAAAATAATTTAATTATTTTGTCCTGTTCTAGATTTTTCAGGATGTTATTTCTTATTGCTACAACTAGGGGATGGAGGGAAACACCTCGCGATACCGCCTCAAGGGCCGACCTAGAGTCGCTGTAGATATTGAAGCCTCCACCGGATCTGCCTGCCGCCATTTCGGTAGCCTTCACCAGCGCCAGTAATTCCGCTTGGTAAACGGTGCAGAACTGCTCCAGCTTGAGCTTTTTGGTCTTAGTTTCTACGGCACCCTCCCAAAGGGATACCGCCGCACCTACTTTGCTGTTGATTTTACTACCATCTGTAAATACTCTGTATCTAGTGTCCTCTTGCTGGGCCAGCTCTGCACCGTCCACCACCAATTTAAACTCAATTGACTTCTGGGTCGCTGGGTGTGGTGTGTGTGCATATGGTGTCGGTTTCTCCACCTTCCTATCGCCCACTACCCTCAGTGAGTATCCTTTCTTTATTTCATAAAGAATGGCTGCTTCCCTGATCCTGAGATCTAGTGGAAGCATCCCTGAGAGCAGCAAAGCCGCATTGAGTGAAGTGGTCCTATACGACTTTATCATTTTCTGCACAAACCCGCGTTGAACCTCGTTCAGGTACTTTTTCGTGCCTATTTTCGTCGCCGCTGGGGCCCAGGCGCTTGCTGCGTACAATATAATAGGCTCCACCACCGCAACGTATATTGTTCTGGTTATCTCCGGCGAGATCCCCCATTCCACTTTGGCTGCCCTCGCCAACTGTTTATACACGTTCAGTGCCTTCCGACAAACATTAGACACGTGCGCGTTAAACGTCAGCTTATTATCTATTGTCAGCCCTAGTATTTTTATTTTCTTTGACATTTCTATTTCAACCCCCCCCATGCTCAGAAGTGGTGTGTCGTGTTTAAGCTTGTTTGTAACTATCATTGCCTTTGTCTTTTGAGGCGCAAACTTAAGCTTATTCACTTCACCCCACTCCTGGACATGCCTTAGGGCCGCATTTGCCTGTCTCTGGACCTCAAGGGCAGTCTGACCGGAGAAAACCAGAACCACGTCGTCCGCGAAGGCCTGGCAGTAGTCGCCTCTCCTTGCCAGGTCCTTCAACAGAGGGTCCAGCAACATGTTCCAAAATGTGGGTCCCCCGATGGATCCCTGGACGCATCCCTTAGCGGTTGTTTTGACAAATTCTGCTCCTGCATATCTGATTCTGACTCTACGGTTTGACAGGTAGCTATCCAAAACCCGACGGATATTTTTTGGGCATTTGGTCTCTGCCAGCCTGCATCTTATTGCGGGCCACCAAGCGCTGTCGAAGGCTCCCTCTATGTCCAACGATATGATTACTATTAGTTGTCGTTCCTTTAGTTTTGTTTGTACATGTGTCATGAGGTCATAGAGGGAGTCCTCGGTGCTGCGCTGTGGTGTAAACCCGTATTGCCTAGGACTCATATTTTCCATGGTATGCCACCTGACTCGCCGCATCAGCATTTTCTCCCAAATCTTTCCTAATACCGGCAATAGCCCAATCGGCCGGTAGGATTTCGGTCTCGAATAATCATCCTTTCCAGGTTTGCGCAGAATTACCACCACCGCTTCCTTCCACGCCGTGGGGAAGAGGGAAAGTCTGAGGCACTGGTTGAGCAATGCCAGAAAGAGCTCGGGATCACAGGCGATGGCCGCACTGCAGATATCTGCTGTTAGTCCGTCCAATCCTGGAGCCTTCTTCGGGTTGAAGCTGTTTGCAGCCCACTTCAGTTCTTCCACTGTGAACGGGGGGTCAGATGACTCATCATCTTCGCCCTCATTCACTTTCTCTGCTTTGGTTCTTATTGCTTTATGAGCTGCATTGTCCGACAGCTCTTCATCGCAGGGGTAGAAGGCCTCTGACAGAGCCCTGGCCGACTCTTCACCTTCCAAGACTCTACCATTCTGGACCAGTGGAATGTCCTCCTGCCTGGTGGTTGTGCGGCCTATCACTCTGTATATCCCATCCCACATACTTTCCCTGTCCTGCTTTCCACAGAACTCCTTCCAGCTGGTTGTTATGGCTTTGTCCACAAGTTGCCGGTACTCTTCCTTCGCCTGCAGATATACTTGGACGACTCCTTCTCTGCGTATTTGTGCAGCATTTTTAATACGTCTTCTCAGTGTTTTCACCTCTGCCTTCTTTTTCGTCAATTCCTCAGTCCACCAAGGCAATCCTGCTCTCTGTTTGTGTTTAGTTCTGGGCATATTTCTTTCGCATGCTTCTTCTATAACCTTAGTGTATCCCAATACTTTATCGTTTAGTTCTTCCACTGTCTCTATGTTTCTTATTTCTTCCATGTTAATATTGGTTCTTTCCCAGTTTTGTGTTATTTCCTTTCCAAACTCTGCCCAATCTGCCTTTTTGGTGTTAAACTTTCTGGTGGTTCTCTTTATATCTGTCCCTTTTGATTGTACCAGGTTTACTTCGAACAGAATTGCCTTGTGATCTGACACAGTTAGTTCTCCATCCAGTCTCCAGTTCGCAATTTTTCCGAGCATATCCGACGTACAGACTGTGATGTCCACGCAACTTGTGAACCGCCTGCCTCCTCTGTGGTAGTCATATGTGGGTCTGGTCCCCCGATTTAGGATGTGTAGCTCCAGCTCATCCAGCGCACCTGCCAGCTCTTCTCCTCTGCTATTTGTTTCCCTACTTCCCCACCATATGTTCCAGGCATTAACATCCCCGCCCAGTATCACGTTCTTTTGCCCGACTTTTTCTATTATTTTATGGATGTGTCTAATATCTGCCTCTATTTGCCCGTCCCCCTCCAAGTACACCGAGACGACAACAATATCCCAGGCTTCAGTTCGCAATCGTGCCACTACGATGTTTTCGGTGGTCAGTATGGGGCACTGGGTTATATCTATGTTATCGTCGAATACCACAATGGCGGACTTGATGGTTTTGTCCGTATTTCCTTCGCATTGCAGCATTCGGGTGCCCTGGTAGGACTTCATTCTTCTGCCAGAACCAGTATACGGTTCCTGCAGCAGTGCAAACGCAACCTTCCTCTTTATCGCTTCCATCATCAGCTCATCTGTTGCTTGTTTGCACCTCTGCAGGTTGGCCTGTATTGCGCGATACTGGTATCCTTCTCGTTGTGTTGCTCTGCTATTCCCGTTTCCGCCCGTATCCACCTTAGCAATAAGCTACGGTTGACCTAGCTAGGGTTTCCCACCTTTTTCGGACAGGGCAGTCTGAGCTGAAGGCATTGTGCTCAACACTGTCCATTTTTGCCTTCTCGCAGTTTCTGCATGTCGGAGCTGCCACTGCAAGGTAATCTGCACATTCCGCCCGGAGGTGCGGTCCCCCGCAGTGGGCACATCTGTCTTCCTCCTCATGGCAGGTCTTCTTGCTGTGTCCATACCCCAGGCATCTTGAGCACTGGACCAGTGGCGACTGGTCTTCTGCCCTCAGCCTCTGCATATCGATATGGACGCAGGTCGCCGCAGTCAGGATGCTCCAGACCTGCGGGGACACGCTGAGCACCACGTGCTGCTGGTGCGGGTTCCGAGCCTTCTTTTTATATCGGATTGCGGCTCTATAGTTTTCCTCCTTCACGCCCTTCAGTAGGTTTTTGTTCTGTGTTCGGAGCGCTCTGAGAATGTCGTCCTCAGTATTAATTGTATTGACATTTCTTATTATTATAAGAGGATCCTTATTTTTCACCTCTTCCACTCTCAGGTCCGATCCTTCTCTACCTATTCTGTCTCTGACCCTGTCCACTTCAGCCTTGGTTTTACAACCCAAGATCACCTTTCGGCCTCTTGCCTTCCGTATCCTGTCTATTTGGTAGCCCTCTTCCTTTGCATTTACTACCTTTCTAATTCTTTCCATGACTTGGTCCCCCGTCACTGCTTCGTTTTCTGAAGTTATCACTACCGAGTGCACGGCCGCGTGCTCCGGGAGTTGCCTCCTCGGAGGAGCGGCCGCTACACTCGCGTAGGTCGCTTGTGTCTCCATCTCTTTATGCCTCCTTTCTAACGCTTCACTCAGGCGCTCCATTTCCATCCTATTCTTCTCTATCTGGTTGCTGTGCTCTGTCATTCTTTCTATAAGTTGTCTCTCCAGTTTTGTCTTCTCGGTTTCCACAGCCACCTCTACCTGCACTCGGTTTTCTGGCTCTTTATTTGGCTTCTCCCTTTTGTCGGGGCCTTTTGCTGCCTCGGCTTCCTTTACAAGCTGGTAGAGGCGTTCTATTGCTTGGGTCACCTCCGTCTTTATGTCCGTCTTTAAATTCCTAGAGTTATTTAAGTGCGTTTTGGCTTTGGTCAACATTGCCTTTGCCTCCGTTAACCTATCTGCATACTTCGCACCTTCTGACGACTGTCTCCGGTTTACAGCTTTTGGTTCCTGGGGCAAAGCCGTTCTTGGTCTCATCTTTTGTGGTGCAGCTAGGATCGTCTTCCTTGGTGGAGTCGGGGACTTTGTAATTTCGTCCACCTTCCCGGCCTCCCACTCGTCTATGCTCTTTCTTACCTTCGAGCTTTGGTCATTATGGTTATCGGATGAGGGTCCTGCCCTCTCCGTATCCTTTGCTGGACTGCTTGCTTTTGCCTTTTCCTGGCTGTCAGAGTTCCTACTGACGGGGGTGTGAAAACCGAACATTGTGGGAACGCGTCACAAAGTATAATATAAATTAAAATTATATAGTCCTTAACTAACTAAACTTAGCCTAAAATATAGTAACACAATAGTGTTACTATATGTCCTTATTCTATTCCAGATCTACTTTTGCAGTCTGGAGTTGGTCAAGACGTGAGGAAAGTAAAACAATACCGACAGTTTCCTTTTATTTATTTGTTTAAATACTTCTTTCTGTTTCAGGTTCTCCGGTCGTGGAGTCTACGAGCTACGTGTCTCCGTGTTGGCGTGTGTTTGGTGAGTATTTGCCAGTATGCGTGTTTGGATATACGCGTATACGTGTTTTCTCCCACTCTAGAGTCCCTTCTGGTAAGTACCTAGTTTAACTATGTTTTATGTAGAGTCGACACTCTACTATCGTCCTATTTTATCCTAATGGATACGTTAATCGTGTCGGCAGTTTTTAGCAGAATAAGTTTTTTGCTCTTTATAGAGCCAATCTGAGAGGTGACTTACTCTAGTCAACTTCCACGAGCCTTTAGGAGTCAAAGAACGTCAAAAGTTTTTTAAAAATGTCGAGAATTTCTTGGCTCTACAATAGAGTCGATCTCTATCAAATGCAGATACCGAATATAAATAAAACATAAAATAATTAATACCGAAATTTTTTGAAACTCTATGTAGAGTTGATTTGAGAGATCTATCCAGTAGCTCTTCCCAAGCCCTTTCAGATGAGCCCAAACACGGCCTCTCTAGCTCAAGGAGTTTCGGAGGGAGCTGGATCTAATATTTTATATTTTCAGACCCTGAGGGGGTCTTTGGGGGGAAGGGGGGCAGAAGGACCTCTCGGTCCTCCAGGTAGCTGGCCAGGATCGCCCGCAGATATTGGGGCACTCCATGGTATCGGAGTGCCTCCAATATGGTCGCGTGGGGGACGGAGTTGAAGGCGTTGGCAATGTCGAACGACACCGCCAACACTCCGTCCCCCGCGGCCACCGCCTCCTGCACCTGGCCCTTCAGCAGGGCCAAGGCATCGACCGTCGAACGCCCCTTTCGAAATCCGAACTGGGCGTCCGACAGGTCTGGTCCCACCCCCCGCAGATGGCTGTTGAGCCGGTCGGCGACTATCCCCTCGAACAATTTACCGACCTCATCGAGTAGAACGATGGGCCGGTATGCCGAGGGGGAGTCCGCCGGGCGTCCCTCTTTTCGGAGGAGGCAAAGCCGCCCCTCCCTCCACAGTTTCGGGAACCGCCCAGCCGTAAGGCACGCGCTGAAGAGGTCCCGAAACCTGTCCTCCATTTGGGAGGCAGCTATCGCCACCACCCGAGCGGGGACGCCGTCCGGCCCAGGGGCCGTCTTCTTCGCGCGGAGGCGAAGTATCCCCTCGTGGACTTCATCCACCGTCACCGGGGGCACCTCGTCCTCCGGCGTAGCCGCTTCCTGCGGGGGGTCCATTGCTGGTGGGGTGAAGTCGGTCCTGCGTGGAAACAGGGACCATCACCATCGGTTTCGACTGGCTCCTGCGGGGCACCCTCCTCCAGGGCACGAGCGTCATCTGCTACGCGGATGACACTCTCCTCGTTGCCCGGGGGAGGGACTTTAGGGATGCGGCCTGTCTGGCCTCGGCTGGTGGATCCTTGGTCGCCGGGAGGATCCGCCAGCTGGGATTGAAGGTGGCGCTGCACAAGACCGAGGCCGTGTTCTTCCACGGGCCTCGGCAGCGCTACCCACCTGACGCCCACGTTGTCGTGGAGGGCGTCAGGATTGAGGTGAAGGCCCAGATGAAGTATCTGGGCCTAGTTCTTGACAGCAGGTGGCGCTTCGGCCCGCACTTCAGCGGGCTGTCGACGCGCCTTCTGAAGGCCGCCGATGCCCTATCGTGGCTGCTCCCCAACTTGGGGGGGCCGAAGGAGCGATGCCGGCGCTTATATGCCAGCATCCTGAAGAGTATGGCCCTTTACGGGGCCCCTATCTGGGCGGACTCCCTCCAGAGGAGGGAGAACGCGACCGCCATCCGCAGGCCCCAAAGGGCCATTGCACAGCGGGTGGCGAGGGCCTACCGCTCGGTGGGCTTCGGGGCGGCGTGCGCTCTGGCGGGCACCCCTCCCTGGGAGTTGGAGGCATGGGTGCTCGCCATGGGTGGTCGTGGCGGGGGGGCTCAGTAGCCGTGGTGGCGGAAACCCACGGTGAAGCCGAGAGGAACCTAGGCGGGGGCCGCTCGTCTAGGCTTTTGCCGCTAAGCCAACGACGAGTGGCCCAATAGTTGCGGTGCCGTGGGTGCCGCCTGTAGCGGCATCGCAACTGAGCGGGCTGCGATGCCCCTCTCTGATGGGGGGGGCATCGCAGAGGAGTGCGGGGGGCCGCGGCGGGGAGGGGAGTGTCGGTGTGGCTTCGGCCATTCTCCCTTAACTTCCGCGGCCTCAACGGGGCCGCCACCGTCAGATGGCGGACGCGGTGGGGCCGCAGGGGAGGAGGACTGTCGGTGTATCGTTGCCGCTGTCCCTGTCCCCTGCGGCCGAAAGGTGGTAGGTGACGGGGCCACAGACCCGACCCGTCACAGACCCGACTTTCACTGCCTCCCAAATGGAGGACAGGTTTCGGGACCTCTTCAGCGCGTGCCTTACGGCTGGGCGGTTCCCGAAACTGTGGAGGGAGGGGCGGCTTTGCCTCCTCCGAAAAGAGGGACGCCCGGCGGACTCCCCCTCGGCATACCGGCCCATCGTTCTACTCGATGAGGTCGGTAAATTGTTCGAGGGGATAGTCGCCGACCGGCTCAACAGCCATCTGCGGGGGGTGGGACCAGACCTGTCGGACGCCCAGTTCGGATTTCGAAAGGGGCGTTCGACGGTCGATGCCTTGGCCCTGCTGAAGGGCCAGGTGCAGGAGGCGGTGGCCGCGGGGGACGGAGTGTTGGCGGTGTCGTTCGACATTGCCAACGCCTTCAACTCCGTCCCCCACGCGACCATATTGGAGGCACTCCGATACCATGGAGTGCCCCAATATCTGCGGGCGATCCTGGCCAG
Organism: Orthosia incerta; assembly: GCA_948252205.1. Taxonomy (NCBI): domain Eukaryota; kingdom Metazoa; phylum Arthropoda; class Insecta; order Lepidoptera; family Noctuidae; genus Orthosia; species Orthosia incerta. The sequence goes on from CAOCPI010000075.1 coordinate 128,986, forward strand.
CTACCTGGAGGACCGAGAGGTCCTTCTGGTGGACAAGACGGCCAGGATCAGGCGCTACGGCGCGGAGTCCGGTGTTCCGCAGGGGTCGGTTTTAGGCCCTCCCCTGTGGAACATCGGTTTTAATTGGCTCCTGCGGGGCACCCTCCTCCAGGGCACGAGTGTCATTTGCTACGCAGATGACACTCTCCTCGTTGCCCGGGGGAGGGACTTCGGTGAGGCGGCCTGTTTGGCCTCGGCCGGCGGATCCTTGGTGGCGGGGAGGATCCGCCGGCTTGGACTGAGGGTGGCGCTGAACAAGACCGAGGCCGTGTTCTTCCACGGGCCTCGGCAGCGCCGCCCTCCTGACGCCCATATCTTGGTGGAGGGCGTCCGGATAGAGGTCGGGGTCCAGATGAAATATCTGGGCCTCGTGCTTGACAGCAGGTGGCGCTTCGGCCCGCACTTTAGCGGGCTTTCGACGCGCCTGCTGAAAGCCGCGGACGCCCTCTCATGGCTCCTCCCGAACCTGGGGGGGCCCAAGACGCGATGCCGGCGCCTCTATGCCGGCATCCTCAAGAGTATGGCCCTCTACGGGGCACCCATCTGGGCGGACTCCCTCCGGAGGAGGGAGAATGCAACCGCCATCCGCGGGCCACAAAGGGCCATTGCACAGCGGGTGGCGAGGGCCTACCGCTCAGTGGGTTTCTCGGCGGCGTGCGCTCTGGCGGGCACCCCTCCCTGGGAGTTGGAGGCATGGGTGCTCGCCAGAGTGTACGAATGGACGGCGCGGCGGAAGGCGCTCGGGGAGCGCCCCGCCGCCGAAGAGCGGGAGGCTGTGCGGCGGGAGGCGAGGGACGCTATCATCGTCCATTGGACGGAGGACCTCGCCACCGCCGCCTTTGGCCGTCGGACGCTGGACGCGCTCGGTCCAGTCCTGCGGGACTGGCTCGAGCGGCCTCACGGTTTCCTCTCGTTCCGTCTAGTGCAGGTGTTGTCCGGACATGGTTGTTTCGGAACGCACCTGCACCGGATCCGGAGGGAGGAAACCCCAGCGTGCCACGACTGCGGCGCGGCAGAGGACACGGCGCAGCACACCCTCGAGGTGTGCCCAGCCTGGGCAGAGCTGCGCCGTGTCCTGATTAGTGTGATCGGGCAGGACCTCTCACTTCCCGGCGTGGTCAACTCCATGCTGGGGAGTGAGGAGGCCTGGGCGGCGGTTGCCTCCTTTTGCGAGGTCGTGATGTCGCAAAAGGAGGCGGCGGAGCGTGCGCGGGAGGACGATCCTCTCGCGCCGCCGCTCCGCAGGCGAAGAAGGGGTGGGAGAAGGCGGTTATACGATCGTCTCCTCCCACCCCCTGGTGGTGACTAGCGGGCGACAGGCGCGGGGGCGCCTTTCGTCCGCATTGCACCAGTCACCACCCTCGTCAGATGGGAATGGCCGAGCACTCACGGTCGTTCCCGGGCCCCTCCACTAGGAGGGGCGTGAAGGCCCCGCTGTAAAGGCGGGCGGTCGTCGGCGGAGGACTGGACGTAAAGGCTGTGCCAGTTTCCCAGTCCTCCTCCATAAAGACGATGCGGGAGTGCCGCTGGGTTATTTTAGTGGGTATACCGGGTCTTCCCGGGGAGTCCCACATAGCCCCCCATTCCCCCAATGGGTGGGTATGCGTAATGCATTTTTTCCCAGCGTGATCAAAAAAAAAAAAAAAAAAAAAAGTTTAGGTTAGGTTAGGTTAGGTTCCCCCCCGAATTGGTTCCCGCCTTGTCGTGGCGGGGGGGCTCAGTAGCCGTGGTGGCGGAAACCCACGGTGAAGCCAAGAGGAACCTAGGCGGGGGCCGCTCGTCTAGGCTTTTGCCGCTAAGCCAACGACGAGTGGCCCAATAGTTGCGGTGCCGCGGGTGCCGCCTGTAGCGGCATCGCAGCTGAGCGGGCTGCGATGCCCCCCCCTCTTATGGGGGGGGCATTGCGGCGGAGTGCGGGGGGCCGCGGCGGGGAGGGGAGTGTCGGTGTGGCTTCGGCCATTCTCCCTTACCTCCCGCGGCCTCGACGGGGCCGCCACCGTCAGATGGCGGACGCGGTGGGGCCGCAGGGGAAGAGGACTGTCGGTGTATCGTTGCCGCTGTCCCTGTCCCCTGCGGCCGAAAGGTGGTAGGTGACGGGGCCACAGACCCGACCCGTCACAGGGGGAGCTCCGGCGTGCCTGCATGACTGCGGCGCGTCGGAGGGCCTGGACCCCTCGCTTCCTGGCGTGGGTAGCGCCATGCTGGAAGGCGACGGGTCTGGGCAGCGGTCGCCTCCTTTTGCGAGGGTGGTAAATCGCAAAAGGAGGCGAAGATGGTGATACGCGGGCGACAGGGGCGGGGGCCCCTTCGCCCGCATTGCACATCACCACCCGCGGGAGGGAATGGCCGAGCACTCGCGGTCATTCCCGGGCCCCTCCGGTGAGAGGGGCATGAGGGGCCCGCTGTGAGTCAGCGGGCAGTCGTCGGCGGGGGACTGGAGTAAAGGCTCTGCCGGTTTCCCAGTCCTCCTCCACTAAGACGATGCGGGAGTGCCGTTGGGTTTTTTAGTGGGTATACCGGAAGTAGACCGGGGAGTCCCACATACCCCTCCCTTCCCCCGGAGGGAGGATGATGCGTAATGCATTTTTCCCAGCGCAACAAAAAAAAAAAAAAAAAAAAAAAAGGTTAGGTTAGGTTAGGTTGGGGTGCGGGTCAGGTAACCTCCACGTGTGCTTGGTTGGTTGCTAGTCTCTTTCGGACACGTCCGGGGGGAACAGCAACCCACTGGGCCGGTGCACCCTGGGCACCGTCAATAACTTCCCATTCGTGGGTTCTTGTTGGCGGTGGCGAATAATCTGACAGGGGGGGGCTAGGCGTCGCTCTGGGTGTTCCCCTGATTAGCAGAGGACACTCCAGATGCGACATAGGGGTAGGCTAGGTTGGGTAGGCTAGGATAGGTAGGCAAGGCTAGGTAGGCTAGGCTGGGTAGGATAGGTTAGTTTAGGTTAGGTAGGTAAGCGGTGGGCCTCCGGGTGGGCTGCCCACCACTGCGGGGGGCCGTCGTGAGCACACCAGCTCTGCACCCTGCTTCGAGCCCGCTCTGCACCTGGCTCTGCACCCGGCTCGGCCCGGATCAAGCGACGGCTCTCCTTCGGGAGGACGTCGTGAGCACACCAGCTCTGCACCCTGCTCAAGCCCGCTCTGCACCTGGCTCTGCACCCGGCTTTGCGGATTTAGCCGGATCAAGCGACGGCTCTCCTTTGGTGGGGGGTAAGCCTGCCTGGGGCAGGAGGGAAGCCCTCAGCGGTTGTGCCGCCGTTGTGCGGCAGTAGGTTAGGTAGGTAGGATAGGTTAGGTAGGTTAGCGCTGGGGCTCACTTCAGAGCCTCTGGGTGGGCTGCTCACCTCTGCGGGGGGCCGTCGTGAGCACACCAGCTCTGCACCCTGCTTCGAGCCCGCTCTGCACCTGGCTCTGCACCCGGCTATGCCCGGATCAAGCGACGGCTCTCCTTCGGGAGGACGTCGTGAGCACACCAGCTCTGCACCCTGCTCAAGCCCGCTCTGCACCTGGCTCTGCACCCGGCTTTGCGGTTTTAGCCGGATCAAGCGACGGCTCTCCTTCGGTGGGGGGTGGCCCCGCCTGGGGGCGGGAGGGAAGCCCTCGGCGGTATGCCGCCGTTGTGCGGCAGGAGGGGATGACTCCTCGCTGCCGGCCCTCCCTCGGCGTCGGGATGGTCGACAGCGATGATTCGGCGGAAGATGAGGACTTCGCTCTGGGTGTTCCCCTTAGGTACACGGGGGAATCACCAGAGGGAAGTCAGTACGGAGAGAATAGAGGAGGAGGTAGGTTCGCTCTGGGTGTTCCTCTGACTAGCAGGGGACACTCCGGATGCGACACAGGGGCTCACTTCTGGGCCTCTGGGCGGGAGGGTAGGTGAGGTTAGGAGGGAGGTGGCGGAGCATTGGTACCGATGCTCCGCCACAAACGTGGAGGGTGGCGTTTGGCCCTCGCGGGTCAAGTGCCGCAGCGATGGGGGCCGTGGGCGGAGGATTGGGGGATCCTTCGTCCACACAAAGGTCCCGCGCACTGGGTCGCTCACGCGCCAGGGCGATTCAGTGCGAGGAGAAGATGGAGGTGGAGGTGTATTGGGGCGGGGCAGAGAGTCTTGGCGGGACTTAGCTTCGCCCCGCAGAGGAGGGCTCCTTTAAGGAGCAGCGCCAGCGGGGCACGCGGAAGCCCCGTAGGCGAGTTTGCCGAACGGTCGTCGGCGGAGGACTGGACGTAAAGGCTGTGCCAGTTTCCCAGTCCTCCTCCATACAGACGATGCGGGAGTGCCGCTGGGTTATTTTAGTGGGTATACCGGGCCTCAGCCCGGGGAGTCCCACATAGCCCCCCCATATTCCCCCATGGGTGGGTATGCGTAATGCATTTTTTCCCAGCGAAACCAAAAAAAAAAAAAAAAAAAAAAAAAAAAAAAAAAAAAAAAAAAAAAAGATTAGGTTAGGTTCCCCCCCGAATTGGTTCCCGCCTTGTCGTGGCGGGGGGGCTCAGTAGCCGTGGTGGCGGAAACCCACGGTGAAGCCAAGAGGAACCTAGGCGGGGGCCGCTCGTCTAGGCTTTTGCCGCTAAGCCAACGACGAGTGGCCCAATAGTTGCGGTGCCGCGGGTGCCGCCTGTAGCGGCATCGCAACTGAGCGGGCTGCGATGCCCTACCCTCTGATGGGGGGGGCATTGCGGCGGAGTGCGGGGGGCCGCGGCAGGGAGGGGAGTGTCGGTGTGGCTTCGGCCATTCTCCCTTACCTCCCGCGGCCTCAACGGGGCCGCCACCGTCAGATGGCGGACGCGGTGGGGCCGCAGGGGAAGAGGACTGTCGGTGTATCGTTGCCGCTGTCCCTGTCCCCTGCGGCCGAAAGGTGGTAGGTGACGGGGCCACAGACCCGACCAGTCACAGGGGGAGCTCCGGCGTGCCTGCATGACTGCGGCGCGTCGGAGGGCCTGGACCCCTCGCTTCCTGGCGTGGGTAGCGCCATGCTGGAAGGCGACGGGTCTGGGCAGCGGTCGCCTCCTTTTGCGAGGGTGGTAAATCGCAAAAGGAGGCGAAGGTGGTGATACGCGGGCGACAGGTGCGGGGGCCCCTTCGCCTGCATTGCACATCACCACCCGCGGGAGGGAATGGCCGAGCACTCGCGGTCATTCCCGGGCCCCTCCGTTGAGAGGGGCATGAGGGGCCCGCTGTGAGACAGCGGGCAGTCGTCGGCGGGGGACTGGAGTAAAGGCTCTGCCGGTTTCCCAGTCCTCCTCCACTAAGACGATGCGGGAGTGCCGTTGGGTTTTTTAGTGGGTATACCGGAAGCAGGATCCGGGGAGTCCCACATACCCCTCCCTTCCCCCGGAGGGAGGTTGATGCGTAATGCATTTTTCCCAGCGCAACAAAAAAAAAAAAAAAAAAAAAAAAAAAAAAGGTTAGGTTAGGTTCCCCCCCGAATTGGTTCCCGCCTTGTCGTGGCGGGGGGGCTCAGTAGCCGTGGTGGTATACACGGTGAAGCCAAGAGGAACCTAGGCGGGGGCCGCTCGTCTAGGCTTTTGCCGCTAAGCCAACGACGAGTGGCCCAATAGTTGCGGTGCCGCGGGTGCCGCCTGTAGCGGCATCGCAACTGAGCGGGCTGCGATGCCCCCCCTCTGATGGGGGGGCATTGCGGCGGAGTGCGGGGGGCCGCGGCGGGGAGGGGAGTGTCGGTGTGGCTTCGGCCATTCTCCCTTACCTCCCGCGGCCTCAACGGGGCCGCCACCGTCAGATGGCGGACGCGGTGGGGCCGCAGGAGAAGAGGACTGTCGGTGTATCGTTGCCGCTGTCCCTGTCCCCTGCGGCCGAAAGGTGGTAGGTGACGGGGCCACAGACCCGACCCGTCACAGGGGGAGCTCCGGCGTGCCTGCATGACTGCGGCGCGTCGGAGGGCCTGGACCCCTCGCTTCCTGGCGTGGGTAGCGCCATGCTGGAAGGCGACGGGTCTGGGCAGCGGTCGCCTCCTTTTGCGAGGGTGGTAAATCGCAAAAGGAGGCGAAGGTGGTGATACGCGGGCGACAGGTGCGGAGGCCCCTTCGCCTGCATTGCACATCACCACCCGCGGGAGGGAATGGCCGAGCACTCGCGGTCATTCCCGGGCCCCTCCGTTGAGAGGGGCCTGAGGGGCCCGCTGTGAGACAGCGGGCAGTCGTCGGCGGGGGACTGGAGTAAAGGCTCTGCCGGTTTCCCAGTCCTCCTCCACTAAGACGATGCGGGAGTGCCGTTGGGTTTTTTAGTGGGTATACCGGAAGTAGACCGGGGAGTCCCACATACCCCTCCCTTCCCCCGGAGGGAGGATGATGCGTAATGCATTTTTCCCAGCGCAAAAAAAAAAAAAAAAAAAAAAAAAAAGGTTAGGTTAGGTTAGGTTTTTTTTTTTTTTTTTTTTTTTTATTTTTTTTTTTAAATCTAGTTCCCACTGGTATGGAGAGACCAGTGCCTTTAATCTATCTTAGATCTATATGATTCCGTCTGTACGGTTACAAATTATTCTTTACTTACTATTCTCTATATATTTACTGCTCTACATTTATGCCTATCATATAATTTCGCACTTTGTTGTGCCCTACCCTTAAAACTATCTCTCACAGTACTACTTTGCTTTTTATTCTGTCTTCCTTACATTTTTATTGCACATTTCTTTTGTGCCCTATCCTTTAAGCTATCGCTATACATTCCACCACGATTCCTGTTTTTATTTCTATTCTGATTACATTTTCATTGCACATTTTTATTGTGCCCTATCCCTTAAACTATTGCTATACATTTCATCCATAATTTCTGCTTTTATTTCTATTTTGCTTTACATTTTTCTCGCAACTGTGTTGCCCTACCTCTTAATTCTATTGTATTTCTAGGTGCCTTAATATTAAACTACTTATTTACACAACATTATTATTTAAACTTCATTGTTTTGGCTAACTGTATTTATATATTCAATATATATTATAGTTATGCTATTTGATCATCAATTTTTGTTTCTTTTTATTACTTTACCTGCTACAGTTTTACAGAACTTAATAAAGTCACCCCTCAGATCTTTGTTTGCTATGATTTCTGGTATGGTTTCAGTTTTTAAATCTTTTTCTATGGTTGCTTGAAAATCAAGCCTTAGCCTGTCGTAGATTGGGCACTCCACCAATATGTGCTCCACGGTTTCATTCCTCCCCGTGTCGCAGGGACACGACGGACTGTCCTTGCACCTGAATCTGTTCAGGTACTCTGAGAATCCGCCGTGTCCCGTTAACACTTGCACCAGCAGCGGATTTAGCTCTATCTTTCTTATAAGTCGGTACGCGCTAAGTGCGTCGGGGAAGAACATTTTTGTGGTCGACGCAGTGTTACCTGTAGTGTACCTATTTTGCCATTCCTCCAGCGTGTCCTTTCGGAGCTGACGCTTGATGAAGGATACGGGGCACGCATCATAATCCGGTTTAGTCTTCAATCCCACAGCTGCCTCTTTAGCCAATTCGTCAGCTCTCTCGTTTCCCTCCAGCCCCGCGTGTGCTTTAATCCAAAATAATTTAATTATTTTGTCCTGTTCTAGATTTTTCAGGATGTTATTTCTTATTGCTACAACTAGGGGATGGAGGGAAACACCTCGCGATACCGCCTCAAGGGCCGACCTAGAGTCGCTGTAGATATTGAAGCCTCCACCGGATCTGCCTGCCGCCATTTCGGTAGCCTTCACCAGCGCCAGTAATTCCGCTTGGTAAACGGTGCAGAACTGCTCCAGCTTGAGCTTTTTGGTCTTAGTTTCTACGGCACCCTCCCAAAGGGATACCGCCGCACCTACTTTGCTGTTGATTTTACTACCATCTGTAAATACTCTGTATCTAGTGTCCTCTTGCTGGGCCAGCTCTGCACCGTCCACCACCAATTTAAACTCAATTGACTTCTGGGTCGCTGGGTGTGGTGTGTGTGCATATGGTGTCGGTTTCTCCACCTTCCTATCGCCCACTACCCTCAGTGAGTATCCTTTCTTTATTTCATAAAGAATGGCTGCTTCCCTGATCCTGAGATCTAGTGGAAGCATCCCTGAGAGCAGCAAAGCCGCATTGAGTGAAGTGGTCCTATACGACTTTATCATTTTCTGCACAAACCCGCGTTGAACCTCGTTCAGGTACTTTTTCGTGCCTATTTTCGTCGCCGCTGGGGCCCAGGCGCTTGCTGCGTACAATATAATAGGCTCCACCACCGCAACGTATATTGTTCTGGTTATCTCCGGCGAGATCCCCCATTCCACTTTGGCTGCCCTCGCCAACTGTTTATACACGTTCAGTGCCTTCCGACAAACATTAGACACGTGCGCGTTAAACGTCAGCTTATTATCTATTGTCAGCCCTAGTATTTTTATTTTCTTTGACATTTCTATTTCAACCCCCCCCATGCTCAGAAGTGGTGTGTCGTGTTTAAGCTTGTTTGTAACTATCATTGCCTTTGTCTTTTGAGGCGCAAACTTAAGCTTATTCACTTCACCCCACTCCTGGACATACCTTAGGGCCGCATTTGCCTGTCTCTGGACCTCAAGGGCAGTCTGACCGGAGAAAACCAGAACCACGTCGTCCGCGAAGGCCTGGCAGTAGTCGCCTCTCCTTGCCAGGTCCTTCAACAGAGGGTCCAGCAACATGTTCCAAAATGTGGGTCCCCCGATGGATCCCTGGACGCATCCCTTAGCGGTTGTTTTGACAAATTCTGCTCCTGCATATCTGATTCTGACTCTACGGTTTGACAGGTAGCTATCCAAAACCCGACGGATATTTTTTGGGCATTTGGTCTCTGCCAGCCTGCATCTTATTGCGGGCCACCAAGCGCTGTCGAAGGCTCCCTCTATGTCCAACGATATGATTACTATTAGTTGTCGTTCCTTTAGTTTTGTTTGTACATGTGTCATGAGGTCATAGAGGGAGTCCTCGGTGCTGCGCTGTGGTGTAAACCCGTATTGCCTAGGACTCATATTTTCCATGGTATGCCACCTGACTCGCCGCATCAGCATTTTCTCCCAAATCTTTCCTAATACCGGCAATAGCCCAATCGGCCGGTAGGATTTCGGTCTCGAATAATCATCCTTTCCAGGTTTGCGCAGAATTACCACCACCGCTTCCTTCCACGCCGTGGGGAAGAGGGAAAGTCTGAGGCACTGGTTGAGCAATGCCAGAAAGAGCTCGGGATCACAGGCGATGGCCGCACTGCAGATATCTGCTGTTAGTCCGTCCAATCCTGGAGCCTTCTTCGGGTTGAAGCTGTTTGCAGCCCACTTCAGTTCTTCCACTGTGAACGGGGGGTCAGATGACTCATCATCTTCGCCCTCATTCACTTTCTCTGCTTTGGTTCTTATTGCTTTATGAGCTGCATTGTCCGACAGCTCTTCATCGCAGGGGTAGAAGGCCTCTGACAGAGCCCTGGCCGACTCTTCACCTTCCAAGACTCTACCATTCTGGACCAGTGGAATGTCCTCCTGCCTGGTGGTTGTGCGGCCTATCACTCTGTATATCCCATCCCACATACTTTCCCTGTCCTGCTTTCCACAGAACTCCTTCCAGCTGGTTGTTCTGGCTTTGTCCACAAGTTGCCGGTACTCTTCCTTCGCCTGCAGATATACTTGGACGACTCCTTCTCTGCGTATTTGTGCAGCATTTTTAATACGTCTTCTCAGTGTTTTCACCTCTGCCTTCTTTTTCGTCAATTCCTCAGTCCACCAAGGCAATCCTGCTCTCTGTTTGTGTTTAGTTCTGGGCATATTTCTTTCGCATGCTTCTTCTATAACCTTAGTGTATCCCAATACTTTATCGTTTAGTTCTTCCACTGTCTCTATGTTTCTTATTTCTTCCATGTTAATATTGGTTCTTTCCCAGTTTTGTGTTATTTCCTTTCCAAACTCTGCCCAATCTGCCTTTTTGGTGTTAAACTTTCTGGTGGTTCTCTTTATATCTGTCCCTTTTGATTGTACCAGGTTTACTTCGAACAGAATTGCCTTGTGATCTGACACAGTTAGTTCTCCATCCAGTCTCCAGTTCGCAATTTTTCCGAGCATATCCGACGTACAGACTGTGATGTCCACGCAACTTGTGAACCGCCTGCCTCCTCTGTGGTAGTCATATGTGGGTCTGGTCCCCCGATTTAGGATGTGTAGCTCCAGCTCATCCAGCGCACCTGCCAGCTCTTCTCCTCTGCTATTTGTTTCCCTACTTCCCCACCATATGTTCCAGGCATTAACATCCCCGCCCAGTATCACGTTCTTTTGCCCGACTTTTTCTATTATTTTATGGATGTGTCTAATATCTGCCTCTATTTGCCCGTCCCCCTCCAAGTACACCGAGACGACAACAATATCCCAGGCTTCAGTTCGCAATCGTGCCACTACGATGTTTTCGGTGGTCAGTATGGGGCACTGGGTTATATCTATGTTATCGTCGAATACCACAATGGCGGACTTGATGGTTTTGTCCGTATTTCCTTCGCATTGCAGCATTCGGGTGCCCTGGTAGGACTTCATTCTTCTGCCAGAACCAGTATACGGTTCCTGCAGCAGTGCAAACGCAACCTTCCTCTTTATCGCTTCCATCATCAGCTCATCTGTTGCTTGTTTGCACCTCTGCAGGTTGGCCTGTATTGCGCGATACTGGTATCCTTCTCGTTGTGTTGCTCTGCTATTCCCGTTTCCGCCCGTATCCACCTTAGCAATAAGCTACGGTTGACCTAGCTAGGGTTTCCCACCTTTTTCGGACAGGGCAGTCTGAGCTGAAGGCATTGTGCTCAACACTGTCCATTTTTGCCTTCTCGCAGTTTCTGCATGTCGGAGCTGCCACTGCAAGGTAATCTGCACATTCCGCCCGGAGGTGCGGTCCCCCGCAGTGGGCACATCTGTCTTCCTCCTCATGGCAGGTCTTCTTGCTGTGTCCATACCCCAGGCATCTTGAGCACTGGACCAGTGGCGACTGGTCTTCTGCCCTCAGCCTCTGCATATCGATATGGACGCAGGTCGCCGCAGTCAGGATGCTCCAGACCTGCGGGGACACGCTGAGCACCACGTGCTGCTGGTGCGGGTTCCGAGCCTTCTTTTTATATCGGATTGCGGCTCTATAGTTTTCCTCCTTCACGCCCTTCAGTAGGTTTTTGTTCTGTGTTCGGAGCGCTCTGAGAATGTCGTCCTCAGTATTAATTGTATTGACATTTCTTATTATTATAAGAGGATCCTTATTTTTCACCTCTTCCACTCTCAGGTCCGATCCTTCTCTACCTATTCTGTCTCTGACCCTGTCCACTTCAGCCTTGGTTTTACAACCCAAGATCACCTTTCGGCCTCTTGCCTTCCGTATCCTGTCTATTTGGTAGCCCTCTTCCTTTGCATTTACTACCTTTCTAATTCTTTCCATGACTTGGTCCCCCGTCACTGCTTCGTTTTCTGAAGTTATCACTACCGAGTGCACGGCCGCGTGCTCCGGGAGTTGCCTCCTCGGAGGAGCGGCCGCTACACTCGCGTAGGTCGCTTGTGTCTCCATCTCTTTATGCCTCCTTTCTAACGCTTCACTCAGGCGCTCCATTTCCATCCTATTCTTCTCTATCTGGTTGCTGTGCTCTGTCATTCTTTCTATAAGTTGTCTCTCCAGTTTTGTCTTCTCGGTTTCCACAGCCACCTCTACCTGCACTCGGTTTTCTGGCTCTTTATTTGGCTTCTCCCTTTTGTCGGGGCCTTTTGCTGCCTCGGCTTCCTTTACAAGCTGGTAGAGGCGTTCTATTGCTTGGGTCACCTCCGTCTTTATGTCCGTCTTTAAATTCCTAGAGTTATTTAAGTGCGTTTTGGCTTTGGTCAACATTGCCTTTGCCTCCGTTAACCTATCTGCATACTTCGCACCTTCTGACGACTGTCTCCGGTTTACAGCTTTTGGTTCCTGGGGCAAAGCCGTTCTTGGTCTCATCTTTTGTGGTGCAGCTAGGATCGTCTTCCTTGGTGGAGTCGGGGACTTTGTAATTTCGTCCACCTTCCCGGCCTCCCACTCGTCTATGCTCTTTCTTACCTTCGAGCTTTGGTCATTATGGTTATCGGATGAGGGTCCTGCCCTCTCCGTATCCTTTGCTGGACTGCTTGCTTTTGCCTTTTCCTGGCTGTCAGAGTTCCTACTGACGGGGGTGTGAAAACCGAACATTGTGGGAACGCGTCACAAAGTATAATATAAATTAAAATTATATAGTCCTTAACTAACTAAACTTAGCCTAAAATATAGTAACACAATAGTGTTACTATATGTCCTTATTCTATTCCAGATCTACTTTTGCAGTCTGGAGTTGGTCAAGACGTGAGGAAAGTAAAACAATACCGACAGTTTCCTTTTATTTATTTGTTTAAATACTTCTTTCTGTTTCAGGTTCTCCGGTCGTGGAGTCTACGAGCTACGTGTCTCCGTGTTGGCGTGTGTTTGGTGAGTATTTGCCAGTATGCGTGTTTGGATATACGCGTATACGTGTTTTCTCCCACTCTAGAGTCCCTTCTGGTAAGTACCTAGTTTAACTATGTTTTATGTAGAGTCGACACTCTACTATCGTCCTATTTTATCCTAATGGATACGTTAATCGTGTCGGCAGTTTTTAGCAGAATAAGTTTTTTGCTCTTTATAGAGCCAATCTGAGAGGTGACTTACTCTAGTCAACTTCCACGAGCCTTTAGGAGTCAAAGAACGTCAAAAGTTTTTTAAAAATGTCGAGAATTTCTTGGCTCTACAATAGAGTCGATCTCTATCAAATGCAGATACCGAATATAAATAAAACATAAAATAATTAATACCGAAATTTTTTGAAACTCTATGTAGAGTTGATTTGAGAGATCTATCCAGTAGCTCTTCCCAAGCCCTTTCAGATGAGCCCAAACACGGCCTCTCTAGCTCAAGGAGTTTCGGAGGGAGCTGGATCTAATATTTTATATTTTCAGACCCTGAGGGGGTCTTTGGGGGGAAGGGGGGCAGAAGGACCTCTCGGTCCTCCAGGTAGCTGGCCAGGATCGCCCGCAGATATTGGGGCACTCCATGGTATCGGAGTGCCTCCAATATGGTCGCGTGGGGGACGGAGTTGAAGGCGTTGGCAATGTCGAACGACACCGCCAACACTCCGTCCCCCGCGGCCACCGCCTCCTGCACCTGGCCCTTCAGCAGGGCCAAGGCATCGACCGTCGAACGCCCCTTTCGAAATCCGAACTGGGCGTCCGACAGGTCTGGTCCCACCCCCCGCAGATGGCTGTTGAGCCGGTCGGCGACTATCCCCTCGAACAATTTACCGACCTCATCGAGTAGAACGATGGGCCGGTATGCCGAGGGGGAGTCCGCCGGGCGTCCCTCTTTTCGGAGGAGGCAAAGCCGCCCCTCCCTCCACAGTTTCGGGAACCGCCCAGCCGTAAGGCACGCGCTGAAGAGGTCCCGAAACCTGTCCTCCATTTGGGAGGCAGCTATCGCCACCACCCGAGCGGGGACGCCGTCCGGCCCAGGGGCCGTCTTCTTCGCGCGGAGGCGAAGTATCCCCTCGTGGACTTCATCCACCGTCACCGGGGGCACCTCGTCCTCCGGCGTAGCCGCTTCCTGCGGGGGGTCCATTGCTGGTGGGGTGAAGTCGGTCCTGCGTGGAAACAGGGACCATCACCATCGGTTTCGACTGGCTCCTGCGGGGCACCCTCCTCCAGGGCACGAGCGTCATCTGCTACGCGGATGACACTCTCCTCGTTGCCCGGGGGAGGGACTTTAGGGATGCGGCCTGTCTGGCCTCGGCTGGTGGATCCTTGGTCGCCGGGAGGATCCGCCAGCTGGGATTGAAGGTGGCGCTGCACAAGACCGAGGCCGTGTTCTTCCACGGGCCTCGGCAGCGCTACCCACCTGACGCCCACGTTGTCGTGGAGGGCGTCAGGATTGAGGTGAAGGCCCAGATGAAGTATCTGGGCCTAGTTCTTGACAGCAGGTGGCGCTTCGGCCCGCACTTCAGCGGGCTGTCGACGCGCCTTCTGAAGGCCGCCGATGCCCTATCGTGGCTGCTCCCCAACTTGGGGGGGCCGAAGGAGCGATGCCGGCGCTTATATGCCAGCATCCTGAAGAGTATGGCCCTTTACGGGGCCCCTATCTGGGCGGACTCCCTCCAGAGGAGGGAGAACGCGACCGCCATCCGCAGGCCCCAAAGGGCCATTGCACAGCGGGTGGCGAGGGCCTACCGCTCGGTGGGCTTCGGGGCGGCGTGCGCTCTGGCGGGCACCCCTCCCTGGGAGTTGGAGGCATGGGTGCTCGCCATGGGTGGTCGTGGCGGGGGGGCTCAGTAGCCGTGGTGGCGGAAACCCACGGTGAAGCCGAGAGGAACCTAGGCGGGGGCCGCTCGTCTAGGCTTTTGCCGCTAAGCCAACGACGAGTGGCCCAATAGTTGCGGTGCCGTGGGTGCCGCCTGTAGCGGCATCGCAACTGAGCGGGCTGCGATGCCCCTCTCTGATGGGGGGGGCATCGCAGAGGAGTGCGGGGGGCCGCGGCGGGGAGGGGAGTGTCGGTGTGGCTTCGGCCATTCTCCCTTAACTTCCGCGGCCTCAACGGGGCCGCCACCGTCAGATGGCGGACGCGGTGGGGCCGCAGGGGAGGAGGACTGTCGGTGTATCGTTGCCGCTGTCCCTGTCCCCTGCGGCCGAAAGGTGGTAGGTGACGGGGCCACAGACCCGACCCGTCACAGACCCGACTTTCACTGCCTCCCAAATGGAGGACAGGTTTCGGGACCTCTTCAGCGCGTGCCTTACGGCTGGGCGGTTCCCGAAACTGTGGAGGGAGGGGCGGCTTTGCCTCCTCCGAAAAGAGGGACGCCCGGCGGACTCCCCCTCGGCATACCGGCCCATCGTTCTACTCGATGAGGTCGGTAAATTGTTCGAGGGGATAGTCGCCGACCGGCTCAACAGCCATCTGCGGGGGGTGGGACCAGACCTGTCGGACGCCCAGTTCGGATTTCGAAAGGGGCGTTCGACGGTCGATGCCTTGGCCCTGCTGAAGGGCCAGGTGCAGGAGGCGGTGGCCGCGGGGGACGGAGTGTTGGCGGTGTCGTTCGACATTGCCAACGCCTTCAACTCCGTCCCCCACGCGACCATATTGGAGGCACTCCGATACCATGGAGTGCCCCAATATCTGCGGGCGATCCTGGCCAGCTACCTGGAGGACCGAGAGGTCCTTCTGGTGGACAAGACGGCCAGGATCAGGCGCTACGGCGCGGAGTCCGGTGTTCCGCAGGGGTCGGTTTTAGGCCCTCCCCTGTGGAACATCGGTTTTAATTGGCTCCTGCGGGGCACCCTCCTCCAGGGCACGAGTGTCATTTGCTACGCAGATGACACTCTCCTCGTTGCCCGGGGGAGGGACTTCGGTGAGGCGGCCTGTTTGGCCTCGGCCGGCGGATCCTTGGTGGCGGGGAGGATCCGCCGGCTTGGACTGAGGGTGGCGCTGAACAAGACCGAGGCCGTGTTCTTCCACGGGCCTCGGCAGCGCCGCCCTCCTGACGCCCATATCTTGGTGGAGGGCGTCCGGATAGAGGTCGGGGTCCAGATGAAATATCTGGGCCTCGTGCTTGACAGCAGGTGGCGCTTCGGCCCGCACTTTAGCGGGCTTTCGACGCGCCTGCTGAAAGCCGCGGACGCCCTCTCATGGCTCCTCCCGAACCTGGGGGGGCCCAAGACGCGATGCCGGCGCCTCTATGCCGGCATCCTCAAGAGTATGGCCCTCTACGGGGCACCCATCTGGGCGGACTCCCTCCGGAGGAGGGAGAATGCAACCGCCATCCGCGGGCCACAAAGGGCCATTGCACAGCGGGTGGCGAGGGCCTACCGCTCAGTGGGTTTCTCGGCGGCGTGCGCTCTGGCGGGCACCCCTCCCTGGGAGTTGGAGGCATGGGTGCTCGCCAGAGTGTACGAATGGACGGCGCGGCGGAAGGCGCTCGGGGAGCGCCCCGCCGCCGAAGAGCGGGAGGCTGTGCGGCGGGAGGCGAGGGACGCTATCATCGTCCATTGGACGGAGGACCTCGCCACCGCCGCCTTTGGCCGTCGGACGCTGGACGCGCTCGGTCCAGTCCTGCGGGACTGGCTCGAGCGGCCTCACGGTTTCCTCTCGTTCCGTCTAGTGCAGGTGTTGTCCGGACATGGTTGTTTCGGAACGCACCTGCACCGGATCCGGAGGGAGGAAACCCCAGCGTGCCACGACTGCGGCGCGGCAGAGGACACGGCGCAGCACACCCTCGAGGTGTGCCCAGCCTGGGCAGAGCTGCGCCGTGTCCTGATTAGTGTGATCGGGCAGGACCTCTCACTTCCCGGCGTGGTCAACTCCATGCTGGGGAGTGAGGAGGCCTGGGCGGCGGTTGCCTCCTTTTGCGAGGTCGTGATGTCGCAAAAGGAGGCGGCGGAGCGTGCGCGGGAGGACGATCCTCTCGCGCCGCCGCTCCGCAGGCGAAGAAGGGGTGGGAGAAGGCGGTTATACGATCGTCTCCTCCCACCCCCTGGTGGTGACTAGCGGGCGACAGGCGCGGGGGCGCCTTTCGTCCGCATTGCACCAGTCACCACCCTCGTCAGATGGGAATGGCCGAGCACTCACGGTCGTTCCCGGGCCCCTCCACTAGGAGGGGCGTGAAGGCCCCGCTGTAAAGGCGGGCGGTCGTCGGCGGAGGACTGGACGTAAAGGCTGTGCCAGTTTCCCAGTCCTCCTCCATAAAGACGATGCGGGAGTGCCGCTGGGTTATTTTAGTGGGTATACCGGGTCTTCCCGGGGAGTCCCACATAGCCCCCCATTCCCCCAATGGGTGGGTATGCGTAATGCATTTTTTCCCAGCGTGATCAAAAAAAAAAAAAAAAAAAAAAGTTTAGGTTAGGTTAGGTTAGGTTCCCCCCCGAATTGGTTCCCGCCTTGTCGTGGCGGGGGGGCTCAGTAGCCGTGGTGGCGGAAACCCACGGTGAAGCCAAGAGGAACCTAGGCGGGGGCCGCTCGTCTAGGCTTTTGCCGCTAAGCCAACGACGAGTGGCCCAATAGTTGCGGTGCCGCGGGTGCCGCCTGTAGCGGCATCGCAGCTGAGCGGGCTGCGATGCCCCCCCCTCTTATGGGGGGGGCATTGCGGCGGAGTGCGGGGGGCCGCGGCGGGGAGGGGAGTGTCGGTGTGGCTTCGGCCATTCTCCCTTACCTCCCGCGGCCTCGACGGGGCCGCCACCGTCAGATGGCGGACGCGGTGGGGCCGCAGGGGAAGAGGACTGTCGGTGTATCGTTGCCGCTGTCCCTGTCCCCTGCGGCCGAAAGGTGGTAGGTGACGGGGCCACAGACCCGACCCGTCACAGGGGGAGCTCCGGCGTGCCTGCATGACTGCGGCGCGTCGGAGGGCCTGGACCCCTCGCTTCCTGGCGTGGGTAGCGCCATGCTGGAAGGCGACGGGTCTGGGCAGCGGTCGCCTCCTTTTGCGAGGGTGGTAAATCGCAAAAGGAGGCGAAGATGGTGATACGCGGGCGACAGGGGCGGGGGCCCCTTCGCCCGCATTGCACATCACCACCCGCGGGAGGGAATGGCCGAGCACTCGCGGTCATTCCCGGGCCCCTCCGGTGAGAGGGGCATGAGGGGCCCGCTGTGAGTCAGCGGGCAGTCGTCGGCGGGGGACTGGAGTAAAGGCTCTGCCGGTTTCCCAGTCCTCCTCCACTAAGACGATGCGGGAGTGCCGTTGGGTTTTTTAGTGGGTATACCGGAAGTAGACCGGGGAGTCCCACATACCCCTCCCTTCCCCCGGAGGGAGGATGATGCGTAATGCATTTTTCCCAGCGCAACAAAAAAAAAAAAAAAAAAAAAAAAGGTTAGGTTAGGTTAGGTTGGGGTGCGGGTCAGGTAACCTCCACGTGTGCTTGGTTGGTTGCTAGTCTCTTTCGGACACGTCCGGGGGGAACAGCAACCCACTGGGCCGGTGCACCCTGGGCACCGTCAATAACTTCCCATTCGTGGGTTCTTGTTGGCGGTGGCGAATAATCTGACAGGGGGGGGCTAGGCGTCGCTCTGGGTGTTCCCCTGATTAGCAGAGGACACTCCAGATGCGACATAGGGGTAGGCTAGGTTGGGTAGGCTAGGATAGGTAGGCAAGGCTGGGGTGCGGGTCAGGTAACCTCCACGTGTGCTTGGTGGGTTGCTAGTCTCTTTCGGATACGTCCGGGGGGAAGGACAACCCGCTGGGCCGGTGCACCCTGGGCACCGTCAATAACTTCCCATTCGTGGGCTCTTGTTGGCGGTGGCGAATACCTGACGGGGGGGGATGTCGCTCTGGGTGTTCCTCTGAATAGCAGAGGACATGCCAGATGCGACAAAGGGGCTGGGTTGGGTTTAGGTTAGGTTAGGCTAGGTTAGTCTGGGTAGGTTAGGTAGGTGAGTAGGAAGGGGAGTCTACGCCGGCTCTCCTTGAATCCCGGAGACCGCAGCATACTCCCAACGACCCCCATCGTAGGCGGTATGGGGTACGGGACTTGTTGTGGACGGAAGGAGGTTGAGGGGGAGGGTGGTTACCTGAAAACAGGTAATCACCAACAAGGGAGCTTCGCCAGCTCCTGGAATTCCGGAGACCACGGTGACCTACCAACGACCCCCATCGTTGGCGGATGGGGTACGGCGGCGCTGTGAGCGGAGGGCTTGCCTTAATTGGCCGGCCTGCGAGAAGGAAAACTCAAAAGGAACACCCGACAGCGAAGTCGTAAAAACCTGTAGATACCTGGCGACCTCTACAGTATATAGCTACACTGGCCGGAATGGGCGTCACCCGACAGTGTTTCCCTACATCGTCCCATACTCGTGGGAACAAAAATGGAAAAAAATAAAATCACCAAAGATGTTGAAGGAGAAAGTGTGGAGTGCGAGGAGTCGCGTGCCGACACGCCAGTGCCAAGAGTGGTGCTGACGCGGTTGGCGGACCGGCCCTCCACCCGGAGTCGGGGCCGCTTGCCCCAGGCGAGTAAGGAGGAGGACCTCAATCCAGCAGGGAGGTCAAACACCGTCAAGCCGGGAGGCGCCGAGAAGCGCAGCTTCCCGGACGATCAAGAGGAGGCTTTCGAGGTGTCCATCCGGGCGCCTCGGAAAGTACGCCCCTCTAACAGAGGAGGAGCGGGGTCGAGAACGCGGTCGCTCACGCCGCACCGCCGACCCACAGCACCGATGGCGGCGACACCGACCCCGGGTGATATCACCCCGGTCGGGTCGTCGTCGTCGGTGTTTTCTAACAGCGCGGCGTACAGACGCGTGCGCGCTGATGGAGAGGCGGCCGCGGAGGATCAGGTCGGTCAATTGACCGACAGGATCCGCTCCGCGACCGAGGGGTCCGCAGCAGACGCAGCGGACCTGATGCAGACGGCGAGCGACTCGTTGAGCCTCGTTATGAAGGTCGCCACGAGGTCCCAAAACCTCAAGGGCGACTTCGTGAAGGGACTCAAGACAGCCGCCAGCGCGTTGGGTGGGGTGGTGGAGCGGCTCTCCGAACGCTCTGCCGCCTCCGAGGCTGCCAATGCCCGCCTCGAGGAAGAGGTGCAGCAGCTCCGCGCTGAGCTGGCCCAGCTTCGGGTCGATCTCCAGGTCAGTGGGGTCGACATCACCCGGGCCGGCTCTCCGCGGGCCGAGAAGCCGCCAGCTGCACCACCCCTGGAGGTGATGGAGCCGGCCAATGGGATGGAGGTGGCTTGTGGGGCTCTGGGCGACGCGTTCAGCGACGCTCAAATGAGCCAGCTGGCCAGGTTCGTGGGGAGCCTGGTAGACGGACGCCTGGCCGGCGTCCAGGACCGCCTGCTCCCCGAAAAGCGGATTCGGCCGCCGTTGGCGGCTGACAAGCGCGGAGCCCCACCAAACCAGCCGGGGATGGGCGCCAAGTCATTTGCGGCGGTGGCCGGCGAGCCCGCCGCGCCCAAGCCGCCTGTGCCGGCCAAAGCTCGTGCCGCTCAGGCTCCTACCGACAGGAGGAAGGGGAAGAAGGGGGGGCGGAGGGTGCCGCCGGCCGCCGCTCCTAGTGCTCCGGCTCCGGTGCCCGCGTCGGTCCCCGCTCCTCCTGCTCCACCCACTTCAGCTGCAGCTGAGGAGGGGTGGCAGACGGTTGGGGGGAAGCGGAAGAGGCGGCGCTCCAGGAAGGCGAAGAACCCTTCCGCGCCGGTAACAGGGCAAACGGCTGGTAAGAGGGGGCCCAAACTCTCTCCGCCAAAGAGTGCCGCCGTGGTCATCACGGTGGCGCCCGAGGCGGAGGGACTCACTTATGCGGGCTTCCTCCAGGAGGCGAGGTCGGTCCTCGACGGGGCCCTCCCTGGCGTCGGAGGGAAGGTGCGGTTGGCGCGGACAGGGGCGCGCATCCTGGAGTTCCCCGGCAAGGAGGGGGAGAAACAGGCCGACATGGTGGCCGCGGCGCTACGAGGCATTGTGGCGGGACGGGACGGCGTCACCGTCGCCAGGCCGACGAAATGCGCGGAGTTGCGCGTGTCGGGCTTGGACGACTCCGTCACGGCGGCGGAGGTCCGGGAGCGCATTGAAGCGTTTGCTGAGTGTGCTCCCGGCTCCGTCAAGGTCGGTGCCGTCCGCCCCGGCCCCGGAGGAGCGGGTGCGGTGTGGGTGCGCTGCCCCATCGCTGCGGCCAAGCTTCTGGCCAAAGCTGGACGACTCCTCGTGGGCTTCTCCTCGGCCCGAATCACGGTCTTGGAGGGGAGGCCTGCGAGGTGTTATGGGTGCATGGCCAGGGGCCACTTGCGGGCCAATTGCACTAGCGCCGTGGACTGCAGCAGATTGTGCTTCCGCTGCGGCCAACTGGGGCACAAGGCGGCGGAATGCTCCGCCGCCCCTTACTGCCCCCCGTGCGCGGCGGGCAATCGGCCCGCCAACCATTTGATGGGGCGGGAGGGGTGCACGATCCCCAACGCGCCGAGGCATCCGGGAGCTGGTCGTTCGACCACGGCGGCTCCCGGTCCTCGGTCACCGACCGCGGGAGGAGAGATGGAGGTGTCAACAATCCAATAATGTATTGCACACCCTCCAATCTCCTCCAGACGAATTTGAACCACTCCGCCGGCGCCCAGGACCTCCTCCTGCAAACGATGGCGGAGTGGTCAATAGGTGTGGCCGTAGCCGCGGAGCCCTACTTCGTTCCTCCCTGCCCAAATTGGGTGGGTGACCGGGACGGCTCCGTGGCCATCGTCAGCTCCGCTGCGCTTCGCTCCCCACCCTTGTCGCTCAGAGACAGGGGCGAGGGGTTCGTTGCTGCCGATTGGGGGGAGGTAACGCTGTTCGGCGTGTACTTCTCCCCAAACCGGAGTCTGGCGGAATTCGAGGTCTTCCTCAATAGAGTGGAGGCCTCGATACGGCGGACAGCACCTCGTCAGGTGCTCGTTCTGGGGGACTTCAATGCCAAATCTACGGCGTGGGGCTCCCCCGGAACGGATGCCCGCGGTCGGGCAGTCGAAGAGTGGGCGACGTCGGTGGGCCTCTGTCTCCTCAACAGAGGCACCACCGACACGTGCGTTCGTCGGCAGGGGGGGTCGATAGTGGACCTCTCGTTCGCTACCCCTGCCGTCGAAGCGCAAGTAAGGAGCTGGCGTGTCCTGGATGAGGTTGAGACGCTCTCGGATCATAGATACATCCGATTCGAGCTCTCCCGGTCCCAGGGCCCCAGAAGGGGTCACGTTCCCTCTCGGCGTGGAGGCGCGTTTCCGCGGTGGGCTGTGGGGCGAATGGACAAGGTCCTGCTAGAGGAGGCGGCCATTATTTCCAATTGGTTCGCCTCCCCGCCTTCGTCCGAGGGTGCCGACGCTGCGGCTGGCCGTTTTCGCGATGCGATTACGCAAATCTGCGATACGGCCATGCCCCGTGCTAAGTGTTGGTCCCCGAAGACGGAGGTCTACTGGTGGTCCCCGGAGCTTGCCTCCCTTCGCGCAGCGTGTTTTGCGGCGCGGAGGTCCTACACCCGCAGCCGGCGACGTCACCCCCGTGACGTCGAGAGGGAAGACCGGCTTTACGCGGCGTACATCGACGAGGTGTGCGCCCTAAAGCTGGCCATTCGCCGCGCCAAGGAGGAGGCGCGGCACGAGCTGTTGGAGGGTCTCGACCGTGACCCCTGGGGCCGCCCCTACCGAGCTGCGCTGAATAAGCTACGCTGTCGGGGTCCCCCCCTTGTGGAGACTCTCCAACCCGGCTTCCTCGTGGAGGTGGTTGAGGGCCTATTCCCGCAACGAGCGGAGCACGTGCCCCCGGCAATGGTCGCCGCAGAGACCGACGACCGGGAGGCCGACCTCAGTGCTCCGCCCGTCACAGAGGCGGAGGTGGCGGCGGCTGTTCTTCGGATGCGCTCGAAGAACACCGCCCCCGGGCCCGACGGGGTACCCGGACGGGTGTTGGCCCTGGCCCTCAACCACATGGGGGACCGCCTCAGGGAGCTGTTCGACGTGTGCCTGGCGTCCGGACGGTTCCCTGACTGCTGGAAGGCGGGGAAGCTGGTGCTCCTCCCTAAGCCGGGACGACCTCCCGACACCGTGGCGGCCTACAGGCCTATCGTTTTGCTGGAGGAGGCGGGGAAGTTGCTTGAGAGAGTTCTCGCCACCCGTATCCTCCGGCATCTGGAAGAGGTCGGCTCCGGTCTGTCGGACGCTCAGTACGGTTTCCGCGCTGGGCGTTCGACGATCGATGCCATCCTGCGTCTGAGGGCCGCTTCGGAGGAGGCCGTCGCTGGCGGAGGGGTGTTGTTGGCGGTATCCTTGGATATCGCCAACGCCTTCGGTAGTCTGCCGTTCGGCTGCATCGGCGAGGCGCTCCGGTTCCATGGAGTGCCGGTTTACCTGAGGCGGCTGGTGGCAGACTACCTTGAGGGCAGGGTGGTTCTGTGCGAGGACCGCGACGGAGCTTTGCTCCGCAGACCCATGGCGTGCGGTGTTCCGCAGGGTTCAGTCCTAGGACCTCCCCTGTGGAACATCGGTTACGACTGGGTGCTGCGTGGAGCTTTTCCCCCGGGCCTGGACGTCATCTGCTATGCGGATGACACGCTCGTCACGGCCCGGGGACAAAGCTTCGAGGAGGCGGCGCGCCTGGCCAACGAGGGGGTGGCCCAAGTGGTCGGGCGCATCGAGGCGCTGGGGCTTAGGGTGGCCCCTGCCAAGACTGAGGCCGTGCTCTTTCACGGGCCTCGTCGCGGTCCACCTGCTGGCGCCTCGATAACGGTTGGCTCGGTCCCCGTACGGATCGGGGCCCAGATCAAGTATCTGGGCCTAGTGATAGACAGGCGGTGGAACTTTGACGAGCACTTCCGCATTCTGGTGCCCAAGCTGGAGGGCGTTGCCGCCGCTCTCGGTCGGCTCTTGCCGAACGTGGGCGGCGCCAGCGTCGCCTGCCGGCGGCTTTACACGGGGGTGGTACGGTCGATGGCACTGTACGGCGCACCCGTGTGGGCGGAGTCCTTGTCCGCCGGGAACAGGGTGCGCTTGTGGCGCCCTCAGCGTACCCTGGCGATCAAGGCCATTCGCGGATACCGCACGGTGTCCACAGACGCGGCGTGTGCGTTGGCTGGGACACCCCCGTGGGATTTGGATGCGGAGGTGCTCGCCGAGGTTTACAAGCGCGCGGCGGCAGCCCGGGCCGGGGGTTCTGTCCCCCTGCCCGAGGAGTTGCGAGGTTGGCGCGAGGAGGCCCACCGGACGTTGATGGTACGGTGGGGGCATCGGCTTGAGGCTCCACGAACTGGCGTTCGGACCGTGGAGGCGCTCAGGCCGATTCTCGAGGAGTGGGCAGTGCGGCAGCATGGGACTCTCTCCTTTAGGCTGGTGCAGGTATTGACCGGACATGGTTGCTTCGGTACATACCTGCATAGGCTTGGGAGGGAGGCGAGTCCGATGTGCCACCACTGCGACTGCGGTGAAGACTCGGTGCAACACACTCTCGAGCAGTGTCCTGCCTGGGAGTTGCAGCGTCGGGAACTCACCGCAGTGATAGGGAACGACCTCGCGCTGCCGGCCGTGGTTCAATCCATGAGCTGCGCGAGGTCGTGGGAAGCGGTCGCATCCTTCTGCGAGGAAGTTATCTTGCAGAAGGAGGCGGCGGAGCGGATCAGGGAGGACTCACCCCTGGCTGATCCGCATCGCCGCCGGCGAGCTGGGCGGCGAAGGCGCGCGTACGCCGCGAACCATATGCCGCCCTGAGCGAGGCCGCGGGCGGAGGAACGGGGACCTTTTTCCACCGCCCGCTGATGCCTTCCGCGACGGAGCGGCGCTCTGTGTGTGTCCGGAGCGCCGCTAGGAGAGGACGACCAAGGAGTCGGGTGCCCGGTGGCAGTCGGACCGGGCACAGTCGCCGCGGCGGGCCCTGTGGATGTAAGAACGATCCAGGGCTCGCCCACTTTTACGGCGACGCATGGCACACGGCGGGTCTTTTTAGTGGGTGCAAACCCCACACTACCCCATCGCCTTCCCCGGGTGGTGGGGTGTGCGTCAGGCATTTTTTCCCGCCAAAAAAAAAAAAAAAAAAAAAAAAAAAAGGTAGGCAAGGCTAGGTAGGCTAGGCTGGGTAGGATAGGTTAGTTTAGGTTAGGTAGGTAAGCGGTGGGCCTCCGGGTGGGCTGCCCACCACTGCGGGGGGCCGTCGTGAGCACACCAGCTCTGCACCCTGCTTCGAGCCCGCTCTGCACCTGGCTCTGCACCCGGCTCGGCCCGGATCAAGCGACGGCTCTCCTTCGGGAGGACGTCGTGAGCACACCAGCTCTGCACCCTGCTCAAGCCCGCTCTGCACCTGGCTCTGCACCCGGCTTTGCGGATTTAGCCGGATCAAGCGACGGCTCTCCTTTGGTGGGGGGTAAGCCTGCCTGGGGCAGGAGGGAAGCCCTCAGCGGTTGTGCCGCCGTTGTGCGGCAGTAGGTTAGGTAGGTAGGATAGGTTAGGTAGGTTAGCGCTGGGGCTCACTTCAGAGCCTCTGGGTGGGCTGCTCACCTCTGCGGGGGGCCGTCGTGAGCACACCAGCTCTGCACCCTGCTTCGAGCCCGCTCTGCACCTGGCTCTGCACCCGGCTATGCCCGGATCAAGCGACGGCTCTCCTTCGGGAGGACGTCGTGAGCACACCAGCTCTGCACCCTGCTCAAGCCCGCTCTGCACCTGGCTCTGCACCCGGCTTTGCGGTTTTAGCCGGATCAAGCGACGGCTCTCCTTCGGTGGGGGGTGGCCCCGCCTGGGGGCGGGAGGGAAGCCCTCGGCGGTATGCCGCCGTTGTGCGGCAGGAGGGGATGACTCCTCGCTGCCGGCCCTCCCTCGGCGTCGGGATGGTCGACAGCGATGATTCGGCGGAAGATGAGGACTTCGCTCTGGGTGTTCCCCTTAGGTACACGGGGGAATCACCAGAGGGAAGTCAGTACGGAGAGAATAGAGGAGGAGGTAGGTTCGCTCTGGGTGTTCCTCTGACTAGCAGGGGACACTCCGGATGCGACACAGGGGCTCACTTCTGGGCCTCTGGGCGGGAGGGTAGGTGAGGTTAGGAGGGAGGTGGCGGAGCATTGGTACCGATGCTCCGCCACAAACGTGGAGGGTGGCGTTTGGCCCTCGCGGGTCAAGTGCCGCAGCGATGGGGGCCGTGGGCGGAGGATTGGGGGATCCTTCGTCCACACAAAGGTCCCGCGCACTGGGTCGCTCACGCGCCAGGGCGATTCAGTGCGAGGAGAAGATGGAGGTGGAGGTGTATTGGGGCGGGGCAGAGAGTCTTGGCGGGACTTAGCTTCGCCCCGCAGAGGAGGGCTCCTTTAAGGAGCAGCGCCAGCGGGGCACGCGGAAGCCCCGTAGGCGAGTTTGCCGAACGGTCGTCGGCGGAGGACTGGACGTAAAGGCTGTGCCAGTTTCCCAGTCCTCCTCCATACAGACGATGCGGGAGTGCCGCTGGGTTATTTTAGTGGGTATACCGGGCCTCAGCCCGGGGAGTCCCACATAGCCCCCCCATATTCCCCCATGGGTGGGTATGCGTAATGCATTTTTTCCCAGCGAAACCAAAAAAAAAAAAAAAAAAAAAAAAAAAAAAAAAAAAAAAAAAAGATTAGGTTAGGTTCCCCCCCGAATTGGTTCCCGCCTTGTCGTGGCGGGGGGGCTCAGTAGCCGTGGTGGCGGAAACCCACGGTGAAGCCAAGAGGAACCTAGGCGGGGGCCGCTCGTCTAGGCTTTTGCCGCTAAGCCAACGACGAGTGGCCCAATAGTTGCGGTGCCGCGGGTGCCGCCTGTAGCGGCATCGCAACTGAGCGGGCTGCGATGCCCTACCCTCTGATGGGGGGGGCATTGCGGCGGAGTGCGGGGGGCCGCGGCAGGGAGGGGAGTGTCGGTGTGGCTTCGGCCATTCTCCCTTACCTCCCGCGGCCTCAACGGGGCCGCCACCGTCAGATGGCGGACGCGGTGGGGCCGCAGGGGAAGAGGACTGTCGGTGTATCGTTGCCGCTGTCCCTGTCCCCTGCGGCCGAAAGGTGGTAGGTGACGGGGCCACAGACCCGACCAGTCACAGGGGGAGCTCCGGCGTGCCTGCATGACTGCGGCGCGTCGGAGGGCCTGGACCCCTCGCTTCCTGGCGTGGGTAGCGCCATGCTGGAAGGCGACGGGTCTGGGCAGCGGTCGCCTCCTTTTGCGAGGGTGGTAAATCGCAAAAGGAGGCGAAGGTGGTGATACGCGGGCGACAGGTGCGGGGGCCCCTTCGCCTGCATTGCACATCACCACCCGCGGGAGGGAATGGCCGAGCACTCGCGGTCATTCCCGGGCCCCTCCGTTGAGAGGGGCATGAGGGGCCCGCTGTGAGACAGCGGGCAGTCGTCGGCGGGGGACTGGAGTAAAGGCTCTGCCGGTTTCCCAGTCCTCCTCCACTAAGACGATGCGGGAGTGCCGTTGGGTTTTTTAGTGGGTATACCGGAAGCAGGATCCGGGGAGTCCCACATACCCCTCCCTTCCCCCGGAGGGAGGTTGATGCGTAATGCATTTTTCCCAGCGCAACAAAAAAAAAAAAAAAAAAAAAAAAAAAAAGGTTAGGTTAGGTTCCCCCCCGAATTGGTTCCCGCCTTGTCGTGGCGGGGGGGCTCAGTAGCCGTGGTGGTATACACGGTGAAGCCAAGAGGAACCTAGGCGGGGGCCGCTCGTCTAGGCTTTTGCCGCTAAGCCAACGACGAGTGGCCCAATAGTTGCGGTGCCGCGGGTGCCGCCTGTAGCGGCATCGCAACTGAGCGGGCTGCGATGCCCCCCCTCTGATGGGGGGGCATTGCGGCGGAGTGCGGGGGGCCGCGGCGGGGAGGGGAGTGTCGGTGTGGCTTCGGCCATTCTCCCTTACCTCCCGCGGCCTCAACGGGGCCGCCACCGTCAGATGGCGGACGCGGTGGGGCCGCAGGAGAAGAGGACTGTCGGTGTATCGTTGCCGCTGTCCCTGTCCCCTGCGGCCGAAAGGTGGTAGGTGACGGGGCCACAGACCCGACCCGTCACAGGGGGAGCTCCGGCGTGCCTGCATGACTGCGGCGCGTCGGAGGGCCTGGACCCCTCGCTTCCTGGCGTGGGTAGCGCCATGCTGGAAGGCGACGGGTCTGGGCAGCGGTCGCCTCCTTTTGCGAGGGTGGTAAATCGCAAAAGGAGGCGAAGGTGGTGATACGCGGGCGACAGGTGCGGAGGCCCCTTCGCCTGCATTGCACATCACCACCCGCGGGAGGGAATGGCCGAGCACTCGCGGTCATTCCCGGGCCCTTCCGTTGAGAGGGGCCTGAGGGGCCCGCTGTGAGACAGCGGGCAGTCGTCGGCGGGGGACTGGAGTAAAGGCTCTGCCGGTTTCCCAGTCCTCCTCCACTAAGACGATGCGGGAGTGCCGTTGGGTTTTTTAGTGGGTATACCGGAAGCAGGATCCGGGGAGTCCCACATACCCCTCCCTTCCCCCGGAGGGAGGTTGATGCGTAATGCATTTTTCCCAGCGCAACAAAAAAAAAAAAAAAAAAAAAAAAAAAAAGGTTAGGTTAGGTTCCCCCCCGAATTGGTTCCCGCCTTGTCGTGGCGGGGGGGCTCAGTAGCCGTGGTGGTATACACGGTGAAGCCAAGAGGAACCTAGGCGGGGGCCGCTCGTCTAGGCTTTTGCCGCTAAGCCAACGACGAGTGGCCCAATAGTTGCGGTGCCGCGGGTGCCGCCTGTAGCGGCATCGCAACTGAGCGGGCTGCGATGCCCCCCCTCTGATGGGGGGGCATTGCGGCGGAGTGCGGGGGGCCGCGGCGGGGAGGGGAGTGTCGGTGTGGCTTCGGCCATTCTCCCTTACCTCCCGCGGCCTCAACGGGGCCGCCACCGTCAGATGGCGGACGCGGTGGGGCCGCAGGAGAAGAGGACTGTCGGTGTATCGTTGCCGCTGTCCCTGTCCCCTGCGGCCGAAAGGTGGTAGGTGACGGGGCCACAGACCCGACCCGTCACAGGGGGAGCTCCGGCGTGCCTGCATGACTGCGGCGCGTCGGAGGGCCTGGACCCCTCGCTTCCTGGCGTGGGTAGCGCCATGCTGGAAGGCGACGGGTCTGGGCAGCGGTCGCCTCCTTTTGCGAGGGTGGTAAATCGCAAAAGGAGGCGAAGGTGGTGATACGCGGGCGACAGGTGCGGAGGCCCCTTCGCCTGCATTGCACATCACCACCCGCGGGAGGGAATGGCCGAGCACTCGCGGTCATTCCCGGGCCCTTCCGTTGAGAGGGGCCTGAGGGGCCCGCTGTGAGACAGCGGGCAGTCGTCGGCGGGGGACTGGAGTAAAGGCTCTGCCGGTTTCCCAGTCCTCCTCCACTAAGACGATGCGGGAGTGCCGTTGGGTTTTTTAGTGGGTATACCGGAAGTAGACCGGGGAGTCCCACATACCCCTCCCTTCCCCCGGAGGGAGGATGATGCGTAATGCATTTTTCCCAGCGCAAAAAAAAAAAAAAAAAAAAAAACAAAGGTTAGGTTAGGTTAGGTTTTTTTTTTTTTTTTTTTTTTTTATTTTTTTTTTTAAATCTAGTTCCCACTGGTATGGAGAGACCAGTGCCTTTAATCTATCTTAGATCTATATGATTCCGTCTGTACGGTTACAAATTATTCTTTACTTACTATTCTCTATATATTTACTGCTCTACATTTATGCCTATCATATAATTTCGCACTTTGTTGTGCCCTACCCTTAAAACTATCTCTCACAGTACTACTTTGCTTTTTATTCTGTCTTCCTTACATTTTTATTGCACATTTCTTTTGTGCCCTATCCTTTAAGCTATCGCTATACATTCCACCACGATTCCTGTTTTTATTTCTATTCTGATTACATTTTCATTGCACATTTTTATTGTGCCCTATCCCTTAAACTATTGCTATACATTTCATCCATAATTTCTGCTTTTATTTCTATTTTGCTTTACATTTTTCTCGCAACTGTGTTGCCCTACCTCTTAATTCTATTGTATTTCTAGGTGCCTTAATATTAAACTATACTTATTTACACAACATTATTATTTAAACTTCATTGTTTTGGCTAACTGTATTTATATATTCAATATATATTATAGTTATGCTATTTGATCATCAATTTTTGTTTCTTTTTATTACTTTACCTGCTACAGTTTTACAGAACTTAATAAAGTCACCCCTCAGATCTTTGTTTGCTATGATTTCTGGTATGGTTTCAGTTTTTAAATCTTTTTCTATGGTTGCTTGAAAATCAAGCCTTAGCCTGTCGTAGATTGGGCACTCCACCAATATGTGCTCCACGGTTTCATTCCTCCCCGTGTCGCAGGGACACGACGGACTGTCCTTGCACCTGAATCTGTTCAGGTACTCTGAGAATCCGCCGTGTCCCGTTAACACTTGCACCAGCAGCGGATTTAGCTCTATCTTTCTTATAAGTCGGTACGCGCTAAGTGCGTCGGGGAAGAACATTTTTGTGGTCGACGCAGTGTTACCTGTAGTGTACCTATTTTGCCATTCCTCCAGCGTGTCCTTTCGGAGCTGACGCTTGATGAAGGATACGGGGCACGCATCATAATCCGGTTTAGTCTTCAATCCCACAGCTGCCTCTTTAGCCAATTCGTCAGCTCTCTCGTTTCCCTCCAGCCCCGCGTGTGCTTTAATCCAAAATAATTTAATTATTTTGTCCTGTTCTAGATTTTTCAGGATGTTATTTCTTATTGCTACAACTAGGGGATGGAGGGAAACACCTCGCGATACCGCCTCAAGGGCCGACCTAGAGTCGCTGTAGATATTGAAGCCTCCACCGGATCTGCCTGCCGCCATTTCGGTAGCCTTCACCAGCGCCAGTAATTCCGCTTGGTAAACGGTGCAGAACTGCTCCAGCTTGAGCTTTTTGGTCTTAGTTTCTACGGCACCCTCCCAAAGGGATACCGCCGCACCTACTTTGCTGTTGATTTTACTACCATCTGTAAATACTCTGTATCTAGTGTCCTCTTGCTGGGCCAGCTCTGCACCGTCCACCACCAATTTAAACTCAATTGACTTCTGGGTCGCTGGGTGTGGTGTGTGTGCATATGGTGTCGGTTTCTCCACCTTCCTATCGCCCACTACCCTCAGTGAGTATCCTTTCTTTATTTCATAAAGAATGGCTGCTTCCCTGATCCTGAGATCTAGTGGAAGCATCCCTGAGAGCAGCAAAGCCGCATTGAGTGAAGTGGTCCTATACGACTTTATCATTTTCTGCACAAACCCGCGTTGAACCTCGTTCAGGTACTTTTTCGTGCCTATTTTCGTCGCCGCTGGGGCCCAGGCGCTTGCTGCGTACAATATAATAGGCTCCACCACCGCAACGTATATTGTTCTGGTTATCTCCGGCGAGATCCCCCATTCCACTTTGGCTGCCCTCGCCAACTGTTTATACACGTTCAGTGCCTTCCGACAAACATTAGACACGTGCGCGTTAAACGTCAGCTTATTATCTATTGTCAGCCCTAGTATTTTTATTTTCTTTGACATTTCTATTTCAACCCCCCCCATGCTCAGAAGTGGTGTGTCGTGTTTAAGCTTGTTTGTAACTATCATTGCCTTTGTCTTTTGAGGCGCAAACTTAAGCTTATTCACTTCACCCCACTCCTGGACATGCCTTAGGGCCGCATTTGCCTGTCTCTGGACCTCAAGGGCAGTCTGACCGGAGAAAACCAGAACCACGTCGTCCGCGAAGGCCTGGCAGTAGTCGCCTCTCCTTGCCAGGTCCTTCAACAGAGGGTCCAGCAACATGTTCCAAAATGTGGGTCCCCCGATGGATCCCTGGACGCATCCCTTAGCGGTTGTTTTGACAAATTCTGCTCCTGCATATCTGATTCTGACTCTACGGTTTGACAGGTAGCTATCCAAAACCCGACGGATATTTTTTGGGCATTTGGTCTCTGCCAGCCTGCATCTTATTGCGGGCCACCAAGCGCTGTCGAAGGCTCCCTCTATGTCCAACGATATGATTACTATTAGTTGTCGTTCCTTTAGTTTTGTTTGTACATGTGTCATGAGGTCATAGAGGGAGTCCTCGGTGCTGCGCTGTGGTGTAAACCCGTATTGCCTAGGACTCATATTTTCCATGGTATGCCACCTGACTCGCCGCATCAGCATTTTCTCCCAAATCTTTCCTAATACCGGCAATAGCCCAATCGGCCGGTAGGATTTCGGTCTCGAATAATCATCCTTTCCAGGTTTGCGCAGAATTACCACCACCGCTTCCTTCCACGCCGTGGGGAAGAGGGAAAGTCTGAGGCACTGGTTGAGCAATGCCAGAAAGAGCTCGGGATCACAGGCGATGGCCGCACTGCAGATATCTGCTGTTAGTCCGTCCAATCCTGGAGCCTTCTTCGGGTTGAAGCTGTTTGCAGCCCACTTCAGTTCTTCCACTGTGAACGGGGGGTCAGATGACTCATCATCTTCGCCCTCATTCACTTTCTCTGCTTTGGTTCTTATTGCTTTATGAGCTGCATTGTCCGACAGCTCTTCATCGCAGGGGTAGAAGGCCTCTGACAGAGCCCTGGCCGACTCTTCACCTTCCAAGACTCTACCATTCTGGACCAGTGGAATGTCCTCCTGCCTGGTGGTTGTGCGGCCTATCACTCTGTATATCCCATCCCACATACTTTCCCTGTCCTGCTTTCCACAGAACTCCTTCCAGCTGGTTGTTATGGCTTTGTCCACAAGTTGCCGGTACTCTTCCTTCGCCTGCAGATATACTTGGACGACTCCTTCTCTGCGTATTTGTGCAGCATTTTTAATACGTCTTCTCAGTGTTTTCACCTCTGCCTTCTTTTTCGTCAATTCCTCAGTCCACCAAGGCAATCCTGCTCTCTGTTTG
Source organism: Orthosia incerta (assembly GCA_948252205.1). Taxonomy (NCBI): domain Eukaryota; kingdom Metazoa; phylum Arthropoda; class Insecta; order Lepidoptera; family Noctuidae; genus Orthosia; species Orthosia incerta. The sequence continues at coordinate 161,300 of CAOCPI010000075.1, forward strand.
TGTTTAGTTCTGGGCATATTTCTTTCGCATGCTTCTTCTATAACCTTAGTGTATCCCAATACTTTATCGTTTAGTTCTTCCACTGTCTCTATGTTTCTTATTTCTTCCATGTTAATATTGGTTCTTTCCCAGTTTTGTGTTATTTCCTTTCCAAACTCTGCCCAATCTGCCTTTTTGGTGTTAAACTTTCTGGTGGTTCTCTTTATATCTGTCCCTTTTGATTGTACCAGGTTTACTTCGAACAGAATTGCCTTGTGATCTGACACAGTTAGTTCTCCATCCAGTCTCCAGTTCGCAATTTTTCCGAGCATATCCGACGTACAGACTGTGATGTCCACGCAACTTGTGAACCGCCTGCCTCCTCTGTGGTAGTCATATGTGGGTCTGGTCCCCCGATTTAGGATGTGTAGCTCCAGCTCATCCAGCGCACCTGCCAGCTCTTCTCCTCTGCTATTTGTTTCCCTACTTCCCCACCATATGTTCCAGGCATTAACATCCCCGCCCAGTATCACGTTCTTTTGCCCGACTTTTTCTATTATTTTATGGATGTGTCTAATATCTGCCTCTATTTGCCCGTCCCCCTCCAAGTACACCGAGACGACAACAATATCCCAGGCTTCAGTTCGCAATCGTGCCACTACGATGTTTTCGGTGGTCAGTATGGGGCACTGGGTTATATCTATGTTATCGTCGAATACCACAATGGCGGACTTGATGGTTTTGTCCGTATTTCCTTCGCATTGCAGCATTCGGGTGCCCTGGTAGGACTTCATTCTTCTGCCAGAACCAGTATACGGTTCCTGCAGCAGTGCAAACGCAACCTTCCTCTTTATCGCTTCCATCATCAGCTCATCTGTTGCTTGTTTGCACCTCTGCAGGTTGGCCTGTATTGCGCGATACTGGTATCCTTCTCGTTGTGTTGCTCTGCTATTCCCGTTTCCGCCCGTATCCACCTTAGCAATAAGCTACGGTTGACCTAGCTAGGGTTTCCCACCTTTTTCGGACAGGGCAGTCTGAGCTGAAGGCATTGTGCTCAACACTGTCCATTTTTGCCTTCTCGCAGTTTCTGCATGTCGGAGCTGCCACTGCAAGGTAATCTGCACATTCCGCCCGGAGGTGCGGTCCCCCGCAGTGGGCACATCTGTCTTCCTCCTCATGGCAGGTCTTCTTGCTGTGTCCATACCCCAGGCATCTTGAGCACTGGACCAGTGGCGACTGGTCTTCTGCCCTCAGCCTCTGCATATCGATATGGACGCAGGTCGCCGCAGTCAGGATGCTCCAGACCTGCGGGGACACGCTGAGCACCACGTGCTGCTGGTGCGGGTTCCGAGCCTTCTTTTTATATCGGATTGCGGCTCTATAGTTTTCCTCCTTCACGCCCTTCAGTAGGTTTTTGTTCTGTGTTCGGAGCGCTCTGAGAATGTCGTCCTCAGTATTAATTGTATTGACATTTCTTATTATTATAAGAGGATCCTTATTTTTCACCTCTTCCACTCTCAGGTCCGATCCTTCTCTACCTATTCTGTCTCTGACCCTGTCCACTTCAGCCTTGGTTTTACAACCCAAGATCACCTTTCGGCCTCTTGCCTTCCGTATCCTGTCTATTTGGTAGCCCTCTTCCTTTGCATTTACTACCTTTCTAATTCTTTCCATGACTTGGTCCCCCGTCACTGCTTCGTTTTCTGAAGTTATCACTACCGAGTGCACGGCCGCGTGCTCCGGGAGTTGCCTCCTCGGAGGAGCGGCCGCTACACTCGCGTAGGTCGCTTGTGTCTCCATCTCTTTATGCCTCCTTTCTAACGCTTCACTCAGGCGCTCCATTTCCATCCTATTCTTCTCTATCTGGTTGCTGTGCTCTGTCATTCTTTCTATAAGTTGTCTCTCCAGTTTTGTCTTCTCGGTTTCCACAGCCACCTCTACCTGCACTCGGTTTTCTGGCTCTTTATTTGGCTTCTCCCTTTTGTCGGGGCCTTTTGCTGCCTCGGCTTCCTTTACAAGCTGGTAGAGGCGTTCTATTGCTTGGGTCACCTCCGTCTTTATGTCCGTCTTTAAATTCCTAGAGTTATTTAAGTGCGTTTTGGCTTTGGTCAACATTGCCTTTGCCTCCGTTAACCTATCTGCATACTTCGCACCTTCTGACGACTGTCTCCGGTTTACAGCTTTTGGTTCCTGGGGCAAAGCCGTTCTTGGTCTCATCTTTTGTGGTGCAGCTAGGATCGTCTTCCTTGGTGGAGTCGGGGACTTTGTAATTTCGTCCACCTTCCCGGCCTCCCACTCGTCTATGCTCTTTCTTACCTTCGAGCTTTGGTCATTATGGTTATCGGATGAGGGTCCTGCCCTCTCCGTATCCTTTGCTGGACTGCTTGCTTTTGCCTTTTCCTGGCTGTCAGAGTTCCTACTGACGGGGGTGTGAAAACCGAACATTGTGGGAACGCGTCACAAAGTATAATATAAATTAAAATTATATAGTCCTTAACTAACTAAACTTAGCCTAAAATATAGTAACACAATAGTGTTACTATATGTCCTTATTCTATTCCAGATCTACTTTTGCAGTCTGGAGTTGGTCAAGACGTGAGGAAAGTAAAACAATACCGACAGTTTCCTTTTATTTATTTGTTTAAATACTTCTTTCTGTTTCAGGTTCTCCGGTCGTGGAGTCTACGAGCTACGTGTCTCCGTGTTGGCGTGTGTTTGGTGAGTATTTGCCAGTATGCGTGTTTGGATATACGCGTATACGTGTTTTCTCCCACTCTAGAGTCCCTTCTGGTAAGTACCTAGTTTAACTATGTTTTATGTAGAGTCGACACTCTACTATCGTCCTATTTTATCCTAATGGATACGTTAATCGTGTCGGCAGTTTTTAGCAGAATAAGTTTTTTGCTCTTTATAGAGCCAATCTGAGAGGTGACTTACTCTAGTCAACTTCCACGAGCCTTTAGGAGTCAAAGAACGTCAAAAGTTTTTTAAAAATGTCGAGAATTTCTTGGCTCTACAATAGAGTCGATCTCTATCAAATGCAGATACCGAATATAAATAAAACATAAAATAATTAATACCGAAATTTTTTGAAACTCTATGTAGAGTTGATTTGAGAGATCTATCCAGTAGCTCTTCCCAAGCCCTTTCAGATGAGCCCAAACACGGCCTCTCTAGCTCAAGGAGTTTCGGAGGGAGCTGGATCTAATATTTTATATTTTCAGACCCTGAGGGGGTCTTTGGGGGGAAGGGGGGCAGAAGGACCTCTCGGTCCTCCAGGTAGCTGGCCAGGATCGCCCGCAGATATTGGGGCACTCCATGGTATCGGAGTGCCTCCAATATGGTCGCGTGGGGGACGGAGTTGAAGGCGTTGGCAATGTCGAACGACACCGCCAACACTCCGTCCCCCGCGGCCACCGCCTCCTGCACCTGGCCCTTCAGCAGGGCCAAGGCATCGACCGTCGAACGCCCCTTTCGAAATCCGAACTGGGCGTCCGACAGGTCTGGTCCCACCCCCCGCAGATGGCTGTTGAGCCGGTCGGCGACTATCCCCTCGAACAATTTACCGACCTCATCGAGTAGAACGATGGGCCGGTATGCCGAGGGGGAGTCCGCCGGGCGTCCCTCTTTTCGGAGGAGGCAAAGCCGCCCCTCCCTCCACAGTTTCGGGAACCGCCCAGCCGTAAGGCACGCGCTGAAGAGGTCCCGAAACCTGTCCTCCATTTGGGAGGCAGCTATCGCCACCACCCGAGCGGGGACGCCGTCCGGCCCAGGGGCCGTCTTCTTCGCGCGGAGGCGAAGTATCCCCTCGTGGACTTCATCCACCGTCACCGGGGGCACCTCGTCCTCCGGCGTAGCCGCTTCCTGCGGGGGGTCCATTGCTGGTGGGGTGAAGTCGGTCCTGCGTGGAAACAGGGACCATCACCATCGGTTTCGACTGGCTCCTGCGGGGCACCCTCCTCCAGGGCACGAGCGTCATCTGCTACGCGGATGACACTCTCCTCGTTGCCCGGGGGAGGGACTTTAGGGATGCGGCCTGTCTGGCCTCGGCTGGTGGATCCTTGGTCGCCGGGAGGATCCGCCAGCTGGGATTGAAGGTGGCGCTGCACAAGACCGAGGCCGTGTTCTTCCACGGGCCTCGGCAGCGCTACCCACCTGACGCCCACGTTGTCGTGGAGGGCGTCAGGATTGAGGTGAAGGCCCAGATGAAGTATCTGGGCCTAGTTCTTGACAGCAGGTGGCGCTTCGGCCCGCACTTCAGCGGGCTGTCGACGCGCCTTCTGAAGGCCGCCGATGCCCTATCGTGGCTGCTCCCCAACTTGGGGGGGCCGAAGGAGCGATGCCGGCGCTTATATGCCAGCATCCTGAAGAGTATGGCCCTTTACGGGGCCCCTATCTGGGCGGACTCCCTCCAGAGGAGGGAGAACGCGACCGCCATCCGCAGGCCCCAAAGGGCCATTGCACAGCGGGTGGCGAGGGCCTACCGCTCGGTGGGCTTCGGGGCGGCGTGCGCTCTGGCGGGCACCCCTCCCTGGGAGTTGGAGGCATGGGTGCTCGCCATGGGTGGTCGTGGCGGGGGGGCTCAGTAGCCGTGGTGGCGGAAACCCACGGTGAAGCCGAGAGGAACCTAGGCGGGGGCCGCTCGTCTAGGCTTTTGCCGCTAAGCCAACGACGAGTGGCCCAATAGTTGCGGTGCCGTGGGTGCCGCCTGTAGCGGCATCGCAACTGAGCGGGCTGCGATGCCCCTCTCTGATGGGGGGGGCATCGCAGAGGAGTGCGGGGGGCCGCGGCGGGGAGGGGAGTGTCGGTGTGGCTTCGGCCATTCTCCCTTAACTTCCGCGGCCTCAACGGGGCCGCCACCGTCAGATGGCGGACGCGGTGGGGCCGCAGGGGAGGAGGACTGTCGGTGTATCGTTGCCGCTGTCCCTGTCCCCTGCGGCCGAAAGGTGGTAGGTGACGGGGCCACAGACCCGACCCGTCACAGACCCGACTTTCACTGCCTCCCAAATGGAGGACAGGTTTCGGGACCTCTTCAGCGCGTGCCTTACGGCTGGGCGGTTCCCGAAACTGTGGAGGGAGGGGCGGCTTTGCCTCCTCCGAAAAGAGGGACGCCCGGCGGACTCCCCCTCGGCATACCGGCCCATCGTTCTACTCGATGAGGTCGGTAAATTGTTCGAGGGGATAGTCGCCGACCGGCTCAACAGCCATCTGCGGGGGGTGGGACCAGACCTGTCGGACGCCCAGTTCGGATTTCGAAAGGGGCGTTCGACGGTCGATGCCTTGGCCCTGCTGAAGGGCCAGGTGCAGGAGGCGGTGGCCGCGGGGGACGGAGTGTTGGCGGTGTCGTTCGACATTGCCAACGCCTTCAACTCCGTCCCCCACGCGACCATATTGGAGGCACTCCGATACCATGGAGTGCCCCAATATCTGCGGGCGATCCTGGCCAGCTACCTGGAGGACCGAGAGGTCCTTCTGGTGGACAAGACGGCCAGGATCAGGCGCTACGGCGCGGAGTCCGGTGTTCCGCAGGGGTCGGTTTTAGGCCCTCCCCTGTGGAACATCGGTTTTAATTGGCTCCTGCGGGGCACCCTCCTCCAGGGCACGAGTGTCATTTGCTACGCAGATGACACTCTCCTCGTTGCCCGGGGGAGGGACTTCGGTGAGGCGGCCTGTTTGGCCTCGGCCGGCGGATCCTTGGTGGCGGGGAGGATCCGCCGGCTTGGACTGAGGGTGGCGCTGAACAAGACCGAGGCCGTGTTCTTCCACGGGCCTCGGCAGCGCCGCCCTCCTGACGCCCATATCTTGGTGGAGGGCGTCCGGATAGAGGTCGGGGTCCAGATGAAATATCTGGGCCTCGTGCTTGACAGCAGGTGGCGCTTCGGCCCGCACTTTAGCGGGCTTTCGACGCGCCTGCTGAAAGCCGCGGACGCCCTCTCATGGCTCCTCCCGAACCTGGGGGGGCCCAAGACGCGATGCCGGCGCCTCTATGCCGGCATCCTCAAGAGTATGGCCCTCTACGGGGCACCCATCTGGGCGGACTCCCTCCGGAGGAGGGAGAATGCAACCGCCATCCGCGGGCCACAAAGGGCCATTGCACAGCGGGTGGCGAGGGCCTACCGCTCAGTGGGTTTCTCGGCGGCGTGCGCTCTGGCGGGCACCCCTCCCTGGGAGTTGGAGGCATGGGTGCTCGCCAGAGTGTACGAATGGACGGCGCGGCGGAAGGCGCTCGGGGAGCGCCCCGCCGCCGAAGAGCGGGAGGCTGTGCGGCGGGAGGCGAGGGACGCTATCATCGTCCATTGGACGGAGGACCTCGCCACCGCCGCCTTTGGCCGTCGGACGCTGGACGCGCTCGGTCCAGTCCTGCGGGACTGGCTCGAGCGGCCTCACGGTTTCCTCTCGTTCCGTCTAGTGCAGGTGTTGTCCGGACATGGTTGTTTCGGAACGCACCTGCACCGGATCCGGAGGGAGGAAACCCCAGCGTGCCACGACTGCGGCGCGGCAGAGGACACGGCGCAGCACACCCTCGAGGTGTGCCCAGCCTGGGCAGAGCTGCGCCGTGTCCTGATTAGTGTGATCGGGCAGGACCTCTCACTTCCCGGCGTGGTCAACTCCATGCTGGGGAGTGAGGAGGCCTGGGCGGCGGTTGCCTCCTTTTGCGAGGTCGTGATGTCGCAAAAGGAGGCGGCGGAGCGTGCGCGGGAGGACGATCCTCTCGCGCCGCCGCTCCGCAGGCGAAGAAGGGGTGGGAGAAGGCGGTTATACGATCGTCTCCTCCCACCCCCTGGTGGTGACTAGCGGGCGACAGGCGCGGGGGCGCCTTTCGTCCGCATTGCACCAGTCACCACCCTCGTCAGATGGGAATGGCCGAGCACTCACGGTCGTTCCCGGGCCCCTCCACTAGGAGGGGCGTGAAGGCCCCGCTGTAAAGGCGGGCGGTCGTCGGCGGAGGACTGGACGTAAAGGCTGTGCCAGTTTCCCAGTCCTCCTCCATAAAGACGATGCGGGAGTGCCGCTGGGTTATTTTAGTGGGTATACCGGGTCTTCCCGGGGAGTCCCACATAGCCCCCCATTCCCCCAATGGGTGGGTATGCGTAATGCATTTTTTCCCAGCGTGATCAAAAAAAAAAAAAAAGGTTAGGTTAGGTTAGGTTAGGTTCCCCCCCGAATTGGTTCCCGCCTTGTCGTGGCGGGGGGGCTCAGTAGCCGTGGTGGCGGAAACCCACGGTGAAGCCAAGAGGAACCTAGGCGGGGGCCGCTCGTCTAGGCTTTTGCCGCTAAGCCAACGACGAGTGGCCCAATAGTTGCGGTGCCGCGGGTGCCGCCTGTAGCGGCATCGCAACTGAGCGGGCTGCGATGCCCTACCCTCTGATGGGGGGGGCATTGCGGCGGAGTGCGGGGGGCCGCGGCAGGGAGGGGAGTGTCGGTGTGGCTTCGGCCATTCTCCCTTACCTCCCGCGGCCTCAACGGGGCCGCCACCGTCAGATGGCGGACGCGGTGGGGCCGCAGGGGAAGAGGACTGTCGGTGTATCGTTGCCGCTGTCCCTGTCCCCTGCGGCCGAAAGGTGGTAGGTGACGGGGCCACAGACCCGACCAGTCACAGGGGGAGCTCCGGCGTGCCTGCATGACTGCGGCGCGTCGGAGGGCCTGGACCCCTCGCTTCCTGGCGTGGGTAGCGCCATGCTGGAAGGCGACGGGTCTGGGCAGCGGTCGCCTCCTTTTGCGAGGGTGGTAAATCGCAAAAGGAGGCGAAGGTGGTGATACGCGGGCGACAGGTGCGGGGGCCCCTTCGCCTGCATTGCACATCACCACCCGCGGGAGGGAATGGCCGAGCACTCGCGGTCATTCCCGGGCCCCTCCGTTGAGAGGGGCATGAGGGGCCCGCTGTGAGACAGCGGGCAGTCGTCGGCGGGGGACTGGAGTAAAGGCTCTGCCGGTTTCCCAGTCCTCCTCCACTAAGACGATGCGGGAGTGCCGTTGGGTTTTTTAGTGGGTATACCGGAAGCAGGATCCGGGGAGTCCCACATACCCCTCCCTTCCCCCGGAGGGAGGTTGATGCGTAATGCATTTTTCCCAGCGCAACAAAAAAAAAAAAAAAAAAAAAAAAAAAAAGGTTAGGTTAGGTTCCCCCCCGAATTGGTTCCCGCCTTGTCGTGGCGGGGGGGCTCAGTAGCCGTGGTGGTATACACGGTGAAGCCAAGAGGAACCTAGGCGGGGGCCGCTCGTCTAGGCTTTTGCCGCTAAGCCAACGACGAGTGGCCCAATAGTTGCGGTGCCGCGGGTGCCGCCTGTAGCGGCATCGCAACTGAGCGGGCTGCGATGCCCCCCCTCTGATGGGGGGGCATTGCGGCGGAGTGCGGGGGGCCGCGGCGGGGAGGGGAGTGTCGGTGTGGCTTCGGCCATTCTCCCTTACCTCCCGCGGCCTCAACGGGGCCGCCACCGTCAGATGGCGGACGCGGTGGGGCCGCAGGAGAAGAGGACTGTCGGTGTATCGTTGCCGCTGTCCCTGTCCCCTGCGGCCGAAAGGTGGTAGGTGACGGGGCCACAGACCCGACCCGTCACAGGGGGAGCTCCGGCGTGCCTGCATGACTGCGGCGCGTCGGAGGGCCTGGACCCCTCGCTTCCTGGCGTGGGTAGCGCCATGCTGGAAGGCGACGGGTCTGGGCAGCGGTCGCCTCCTTTTGCGAGGGTGGTAAATCGCAAAAGGAGGCGAAGGTGGTGATACGCGGGCGACAGGTGCGGAGGCCCCTTCGCCTGCATTGCACATCACCACCCGCGGGAGGGAATGGCCGAGCACTCGCGGTCATTCCCGGGCCCCTCCGTTGAGAGGGGCATGAGGGGCCCGCTGTGAGACAGCGGGCAGTCGTCGGCGGGGGACTGGAGTAAAGGCTCTGCCGGTTTCCCAGTCCTCCTCCACTAAGACGATGCGGGAGTGCCGTTGGGTTTTTTAGTGGGTATACCGGAAGTAGACCGGGGAGTCCCACATACCCCTCCCTTCCCCCGGAGGGAGGATGATGCGTAATGCATTTTTCCCAGCGCAACAAAAAAAAAAAAAAAAAAAAAAAAGGTTAGGTTAGGTTAGGTTGGGGTGCGGGTCAGGTAACCTCCACGTGTGCTTGGTTGGTTGCTAGTCTCTTTCGGACACGTCCGGGGGGAACAGCAACCCACTGGGCCGGTGCACCCTGGGCACCGTCAATAACTTCCCATTCGTGGGTTCTTGTTGGCGGTGGCGAATAATCTGACAGGGGGGGGCTAGGCGTCGCTCTGGGTGTTCCCCTGATTAGCAGAGGACACTCCAGATGCGACATAGGGGTAGGCTAGGTTGGGTAGGCTAGGATAGGTAGGCAAGGCTAGGTAGGCTAGGCTGGGTAGGATAGGTTAGTTTAGGTTAGGTAGGTAAGCGGTGGGCCTCCGGGTGGGCTGCCCACCACTGCGGGGGGCCGTCGTGAGCACACCAGCTCTGCACCCTGCTTCGAGCCCGCTCTGCACCTGGCTCTGCACCCGGCTCGGCCCGGATCAAGCGACGGCTCTCCTTCGGGAGGACGTCGTGAGCACACCAGCTCTGCACCCTGCTCAAGCCCGCTCTGCACCTGGCTCTGCACCCGGCTTTGCGGATTTAGCCGGATCAAGCGACGGCTCTCCTTTGGTGGGGGGTAAGCCTGCCTGGGGCAGGAGGGAAGCCCTCAGCGGTTGTGCCGCCGTTGTGCGGCAGTAGGTTAGGTAGGTAGGATAGGTTAGGTAGGTTAGCGCTGGGGCTCACTTCAGAGCCTCTGGGTGGGCTGCTCACCTCTGCGGGGGGCCGTCGTGAGCACACCAGCTCTGCACCCTGCTTCGAGCCCGCTCTGCACCTGGCTCTGCACCCGGCTATGCCCGGATCAAGCGACGGCTCTCCTTCGGGAGGACGTCGTGAGCACACCAGCTCTGCACCCTGCTCAAGCCCGCTCTGCACCTGGCTCTGCACCCGGCTTTGCGGTTTTAGCCGGATCAAGCGACGGCTCTCCTTCGGTGGGGGGTGGCCCCGCCTGGGGGCGGGAGGGAAGCCCTCGGCGGTATGCCGCCGTTGTGCGGCAGGAGGGGATGACTCCTCGCTGCCGGCCCTCCCTCGGCGTCGGGATGGTCGACAGCGATGATTCGGCGGAAGATGAGGACTTCGCTCTGGGTGTTCCCCTTAGGTACACGGGGGAATCACCAGAGGGAAGTCAGTACGGAGAGAATAGAGGAGGAGGTAGGTTCGCTCTGGGTGTTCCTCTGACTAGCAGGGGACACTCCGGATGCGACACAGGGGCTCACTTCTGGGCCTCTGGGCGGGAGGGTAGGTGAGGTTAGGAGGGAGGTGGCGGAGCATTGGTACCGATGCTCCGCCACAAACGTGGAGGGTGGCGTTTGGCCCTCGCGGGTCAAGTGCCGCAGCGATGGGGGCCGTGGGCGGAGGATTGGGGGATCCTTCGTCCACACAAAGGTCCCGCGCACTGGGTCGCTCACGCGCCAGGGCGATTCAGTGCGAGGAGAAGATGGAGGTGGAGGTGTATTGGGGCGGGGCAGAGAGTCTTGGCGGGACTTAGCTTCGCCCCGCAGAGGAGGGCTCCTTTAAGGAGCAGCGCCAGCGGGGCACGCGGAAGCCCCGTAGGCGAGTTTGCCGAACGGTCGTCGGCGGAGGACTGGACGTAAAGGCTGTGCCAGTTTCCCAGTCCTCCTCCATACAGACGATGCGGGAGTGCCGCTGGGTTATTTTAGTGGGTATACCGGGCCTCAGCCCGGGGAGTCCCACATAGCCCCCCCATATTCCCCCATGGGTGGGTATGCGTAATGCATTTTTTCCCAGCGAAACCAAAAAAAAAAAAAAAAAAAAAAAAAAAAAAAAAAAAAAGATTAGGTTAGGTTCCCCCCCGAATTGGTTCCCGCCTTGTCGTGGCGGGGGGGCTCAGTAGCCGTGGTGGCGGAAACCCACGGTGAAGCCAAGAGGAACCTAGGCGGGGGCCGCTCGTCTAGGCTTTTGCCGCTAAGCCAACGACGAGTGGCCCAATAGTTGCGGTGCCGCGGGTGCCGCCTGTAGCGGCATCGCAACTGAGCGGGCTGCGATGCCCTACCCTCTGATGGGGGGGGCATTGCGGCGGAGTGCGGGGGGCCGCGGCAGGGAGGGGAGTGTCGGTGTGGCTTCGGCCATTCTCCCTTACCTCCCGCGGCCTCAACGGGGCCGCCACCGTCAGATGGCGGACGCGGTGGGGCCGCAGGGGAAGAGGACTGTCGGTGTATCGTTGCCGCTGTCCCTGTCCCCTGCGGCCGAAAGGTGGTAGGTGACGGGGCCACAGACCCGACCAGTCACAGGGGGAGCTCCGGCGTGCCTGCATGACTGCGGCGCGTCGGAGGGCCTGGACCCCTCGCTTCCTGGCGTGGGTAGCGCCATGCTGGAAGGCGACGGGTCTGGGCAGCGGTCGCCTCCTTTTGCGAGGGTGGTAAATCGCAAAAGGAGGCGAAGGTGGTGATACGCGGGCGACAGGTGCGGGGGCCCCTTCGCCTGCATTGCACATCACCACCCGCGGGAGGGAATGGCCGAGCACTCGCGGTCATTCCCGGGCCCCTCCGTTGAGAGGGGCATGAGGGGCCCGCTGTGAGACAGCGGGCAGTCGTCGGCGGGGGACTGGAGTAAAGGCTCTGCCGGTTTCCCAGTCCTCCTCCACTAAGACGATGCGGGAGTGCCGTTGGGTTTTTTAGTGGGTATACCGGAAGCAGGATCCGGGGAGTCCCACATACCCCTCCCTTCCCCCGGAGGGAGGTTGATGCGTAATGCATTTTTCCCAGCGCAACAAAAAAAAAAAAAAAAAAAAAAAAAAAAAGGTTAGGTTAGGTTCCCCCCCGAATTGGTTCCCGCCTTGTCGTGGCGGGGGGGCTCAGTAGCCGTGGTGGTATACACGGTGAAGCCAAGAGGAACCTAGGCGGGGGCCGCTCGTCTAGGCTTTTGCCGCTAAGCCAACGACGAGTGGCCCAATAGTTGCGGTGCCGCGGGTGCCGCCTGTAGCGGCATCGCAACTGAGCGGGCTGCGATGCCCCCCCTCTGATGGGGGGGCATTGCGGCGGAGTGCGGGGGGCCGCGGCGGGGAGGGGAGTGTCGGTGTGGCTTCGGCCATTCTCCCTTACCTCCCGCGGCCTCAACGGGGCCGCCACCGTCAGATGGCGGACGCGGTGGGGCCGCAGGAGAAGAGGACTGTCGGTGTATCGTTGCCGCTGTCCCTGTCCCCTGCGGCCGAAAGGTGGTAGGTGACGGGGCCACAGACCCGACCCGTCACAGGGGGAGCTCCGGCGTGCCTGCATGACTGCGGCGCGTCGGAGGGCCTGGACCCCTCGCTTCCTGGCGTGGGTAGCGCCATGCTGGAAGGCGACGGGTCTGGGCAGCGGTCGCCTCCTTTTGCGAGGGTGGTAAATCGCAAAAGGAGGCGAAGGTGGTGATACGCGGGCGACAGGTGCGGAGGCCCCTTCGCCTGCATTGCACATCACCACCCGCGGGAGGGAATGGCCGAGCACTCGCGGTCATTCCCGGGCCCTTCCGTTGAGAGGGGCCTGAGGGGCCCGCTGTGAGACAGCGGGCAGTCGTCGGCGGGGGACTGGAGTAAAGGCTCTGCCGGTTTCCCAGTCCTCCTCCACTAAGACGATGCGGGAGTGCCGTTGGGTTTTTTAGTGGGTATACCGGAAGTAGACCGGGGAGTCCCACATACCCCTCCCTTCCCCCGGAGGGAGGATGATGCGTAATGCATTTTTCCCAGCGCAAAAAAAAAAAAAAAAAAAAAAAAAAAGGTTAGGTTAGGTTAGGTTTTTTTTTTTTTTTTTTTTTTTATTTTTTTTTTTAAATCTAGTTCCCACTGGTATGGAGAGACCAGTGCCTTTAATCTATCTTAGATCTATATGATTCCGTCTGTACGGTTACAAATTATTCTTTACTTACTATTCTCTATATATTTACTGCTCTATATTTATGCCTATCATATAATTTCGCACTTTGTTGTGCCCTACCCTTAAAACTATCTCTCACAGTACTACTTTGCTTTTTATTCTGTCTTCCTTACATTTTTATTGCACATTTCTTTTGTGCCCTATCCTTTAAGCTATCGCTATACATTCCACCACGATTCCTGTTTTTATTTCTATTCTGATTACATTTTCATTGCACATTTTTATTGTGCCCTATCCCTTAAACTATTGCTATACATTTCATCCATGATTTCTGCTTTTATTTCTATTTTGCTTTACATTTTTCTCGCAACTGTGTTGCCCTACCTCTTAATTCTATTGTATTTCTAGGTGCCTTAATATTAAACTACTTATTTACACAACATTATTATTTAAACTTCATTGTTTTGGCTAACTGTATTTATATATTCAATATATATTATAGTTATGCTATTTGATCATCAATTTTTGTTTCTTTTTATTACTTTACCTGCTACAGTTTTACAGAACTTAATAAAGTCACCCCTCAGATCTTTGTTTGCTATGATTTCTGGTATGGTTTCAGTTTTTAAATCTTTTTCTATGGTTGCTTGAAAATCAAGCCTTAGCCTGTCGTAGATTGGGCACTCCACCAATATGTGCTCCACGGTTTCATTCCTCCCCGTGTCGCAGGGACACGACGGACTGTCCTTGCACCTGAATCTGTTCAGGTACTCTGAGTATCCGCTGTGTCCCGTTAACACTTGCACCAGCAGCGGATTTAGCTCTATCTTTCTTATAAGTCGGTACGCGCTAAGTGCGTCGGGGAAGAACATTTTTGTGGTCGACGCAGTGTTACCTGTAGTGTACCTATTTTGCCATTCCTCCAGCGTGTCCTTTCGGAGCTGACGCTTGATGAAGGATACGGGGCACGCATCATAATCCGGTTTAGTCTTCAATCCCACAGCTGCCTCTTTAGCCAATTCGTCAGCTCTCTCGTTTCCCTCCAGCCCCGCGTGTGCTTTAATCCAAAATAATTTAATTATTTTGTCCTGTTCTAGATTTTTCAGGATGTTATTTCTTATTGCTACAACTAGGGGATGGAGGGAAACACCTCGCGATACCGCCTCAAGGGCCGACCTAGAGTCGCTGTAGATATTGAAGCCTCCACCGGATCTGCCTGCCGCCATTTCGGTAGCCTTCACCAGCGCCAGTAATTCCGCTTGGTAAACGGTGCAGAACTGCTCCAGCTTGAGCTTTTTGGTCTTAGTTTCTACGGCACCCTCCCAAAGGGATACCGCCGCACCTACTTTGCTGTTGATTTTACTACCATCTGTAAATACTCTGTATCTAGTGTCCTCTTGCTGGGCCAGCTCTGCACCGTCCACCACCAATTTAAACTCAATTGACTTCTGGGTCGCTGGGTGTGGTGTGTGTGCATATGGTGTCGGTTTCTCCACCTTCCTATCGCCCACTACCCTCAGTGAGTATCCTTTCTTTATTTCTTAAAGAATGGCTGCTTCCCTGATCCTGAGATCTAGTGGAAGCATCCCTGAGAGCAGCAAAGCCGCATTGAGTGAAGTGGTCCTATACGACTTTATCATTTTCTGCACAAACCCGCGTTGAACCTCGTTCAGGTACTTTTTCGTGCCTATTTTCGTCGCCGCTGGGGCCCAGGCGCTTGCTGCGTACAATATAATAGGCTCCACCACCGCAACGTATATTGTTCTGGTTATCTCCGGCGAGATCCCCCATTCCACTTTGGCTGCCCTCGCCAACTGTTTATACACGTTCAGTGCCTTCCGACAAACATTAGACACGTGCGCGTTAAACGTCAGCTTATTATCTATTGTCAGCCCTAGTATTTTTATTTTCTTTGACATTTCTATTTCAACCCCCCCCATGCTCAGAAGTGGTGTGTCGTGTTTAAGCTTGTTTGTAACTATCATTGCCTTTGTCTTTTGAGGCGCAAACTTAAGCTTATTCACTTCACCCCACTCCTGGACATGCCTTAGGGCCGCATTTGCCTGTCTCTGGACCTCAAGGGCAGTCTGACCGGAGAAAACCAGAACCACGTCGTCCGCGAAGGCCTGGCAGTAGTCGCCTCTCCTTGCCAGGTCCTTCAACAGAGGGTCCAGCAACATGTTCCAAAATGTGGGTCCCCCGATGGATCCCTGGACGCATCCCTTAGCGGTTGTTTTGACAAATTCTGCTCCTGCATATCTGATTCTGACTCTACGGTTTGACAGGTAGCTATCCAAAACCCGACGGATATTTTTTGGGCATTTGGTCTCTGCCAGCCTGCATCTTATTGCGGGCCACCAAGCGCTGTCGAAGGCTCCCTCTATGTCCAACGATATGATTACTATTAGTTGTCGTTCCTTTAGTTTTGTTTGTACATGTGTCATGAGGTCATAGAGGGAGTCCTCGGTGCTGCGCTGTGGTGTAAACCCGTATTGCCTAGGACTCATATTTTCCATGGTATGCCACCTGACTCGCCGCATCAGCATTTTCTCCCAAATCTTTCCTAATACCGGCAATAGCCCAATCGGCCGGTAGGATTTCGGTCTCGAATAATCATCCTTTCCAGGTTTGCGCAGAATTACCACCACCGCTTCCTTCCACGCCGTGGGGAAGAGGGAAAGTCTGAGGCACTGGTTGAGCAATGCCAGAAAGAGCTCGGGATCACAGGCGATGGCCGCACTGCAGATATCTGCTGTTAGTCCGTCCAATCCTGGAGCCTTCTTCGGGTTGAAGCTGTTTGCAGCCCACTTCAGTTCTTCCACTGTGAACGGGGGGTCAGATGACTCATCATCTTCGCCCTCATTCACTTTCTCTGCTTTGGTTCTTATTGCTTTATGAGCTGCATTGTCCGACAGCTCTTCATCGCAGGGGTAGAAGGCCTCTGACAGAGCCCTGGCCGACTCTTCACCTTCCAAGACTCTACCATTCTGGACCAGTGGAATGTCCTCCTGCCTGGTGGTTGTGCGGCCTATCACTCTGTATATCCCATCCCACATACTTTCCCTGTCCTGCTTTCCACAGAACTCCTTCCAGCTGGTTGTTCTGGCTTTGTCCACAAGTTGCCGGTACTCTTCCTTCGCCTGCAGATATACTTGGACGACTCCTTCTCTGCGTATTTGTGCAGCATTTTTAATACGTCTTCTCAGTGTTTTCACCTCTGCCTTCTTTTTCGTCAATTCCTCAGTCCACCAAGGCAATCCTGCTCTCTGTTTGTGTTTAGTTCTGGGCATATTTCTTTCGCATGCTTCTTCTATAACCTTAGTGTATCCCAATACTTTATCGTTTAGTTCTTCCACTGTCTCTATGTTTCTTATTTCTTCCATGTTAATATTGGTTCTTTCCCAGTTTTGTGTTATTTCCTTTCCAAACTCTGCCCAATCTGCCTTTTTGGTGTTAAACTTTCTGGTGGTTCTCTTTATATCTGTCCCTTTTGATTGTACCAGGTTTACTTCGAACAGAATTGCCTTGTGATCTGACACAGTTAGTTCTCCATCCAGTCTCCAGTTCGCAATTTTTCCGAGCATATCCGACGTACAGACTGTGATGTCCACGCAACTTGTGAACCGCCTGCCTCCTCTGTGGTAGTCATATGTGGGTCTGGTCCCCCGATTTAGGATGTGTAGCTCCAGCTCATCCAGCGCACCTGCCAGCTCTTCTCCTCTGCTATTTGTTTCCCTACTTCCCCACCATATGTTCCAGGCATTAACATCCCCGCCCAGTATCACGTTCTTTTGCCCGACTTTTTCTATTATTTTATGGATGTGTCTAATATCTGCCTCTATTTGCCCGTCCCCCTCCAAGTACACCGAGACGACAACAATATCCCAGGCTTCAGTTCGCAATCGTGCCACTACGATGTTTTCGGTGGTCAGTATGGGGCACTGGGTTATATCTATGTTATCGTCGAATACCACAATGGCGGACTTGATGGTTTTGTCCGTATTTCCTTCGCATTGCAGCATTCGGGTGCCCTGGTAGGACTTCATTCTTCTGCCAGAACCAGTATACGGTTCCTGCAGCAGTGCAAACGCAACCTTCCTCTTTATCGCTTCCATCATCAGCTCATCTGTTGCTTGTTTGCACCTCTGCAGGTTGGCCTGTATTGCGCGATACTGGTATCCTTCTCGTTGTGTTGCTCTGCTATTCCCGTTTCCGCCCGTATCCACCTTAGCAATAAGCTACGGTTGACCTAGCTAGGGTTTCCCACCTTTTTCGGACAGGGCAGTCTGAGCTGAAGGCATTGTGCTCAACACTGTCCATTTTTGCCTTCTCGCAGTTTCTGCATGTCGGAGCTGCCACTGCAAGGTAATCTGCACATTCCGCCCGGAGGTGCGGTCCCCCGCAGTGGGCACATCTGTCTTCCTCCTCATGGCAGGTCTTCTTGCTGTGTCCATACCCCAGGCATCTTGAGCACTGGACCAGTGGCGACTGGTCTTCTGCCCTCAGCCTCTGCATATCGATATGGACGCAGGTCGCCGCAGTCAGGATGCTCCAGACCTGCGGGGACACGCTGAGCACCACGTGCTGCTGGTGCGGGTTCCGAGCCTTCTTTTTATATCGGATTGCGGCTCTATAGTTTTCCTCCTTCACGCCCTTCAGTAGGTTTTTGTTCTGTGTTCGGAGCGCTCTGAGAATGTCGTCCTCAGTATTAATTGTATTGACATTTCTTATTATTATAAGAGGATCCTTATTTTTCACCTCTTCCACTCTCAGGTCCGATCCTTCTCTACCTATTCTGTCTCTGACCCTGTCCACTTCAGCCTTGGTTTTACAACCCAAGATCACCTTTCGGCCTCTTGCCTTCCGTATCCTGTCTATTTGGTAGCCCTCTTCCTTTGCATTTACTACCTTTCTAATTCTTTCCATGACTTGGTCCCCCGTCACTGCTTCGTTTTCTGAAGTTATCACTACCGAGTGCACGGCCGCGTGCTCCGGGAGTTGCCTCCTCGGAGGAGCGGCCGCTACACTCGCGTAGGTCGCTTGTGTCTCCATCTCTTTATGCCTCCTTTCTAACGCTTCACTCAGGCGCTCCATTTCCATCCTATTCTTCTCTATCTGGTTGCTGTGCTCTGTCATTCTTTCTATAAGTTGTCTCTCCAGTTTTGTCTTCTCGGTTTCCACAGCCACCTCTACCTGCACTCGGTTTTCTGGCTCTTTATTTGGCTTCTCCCTTTTGTCGGGGCCTTTTGCTGCCTCGGCTTCCTTTACAAGCTGGTAGAGGCGTTCTATTGCTTGGGTCACCTCCGTCTTTATGTCCGTCTTTAAATTCCTAGAGTTATTTAAGTGCGTTTTGGCTTTGGTCAACATTGCCTTTGCCTCCGTTAACCTATCTGCATACTTCGCACCTTCTGACGACTGTCTCCGGTTTACAGCTTTTGGTTCCTGGGGCAAAGCCGTTCTTGGTCTCATCTTTTGTGGTGCAGCTAGGATCGTCTTCCTTGGTGGAGTCGGGGACTTTGTAATTTCGTCCACCTTCCCGGCCTCCCACTCGTCTATGCTCTTTCTTACCTTCGAGCTTTGGTCATTATGGTTATCGGATGAGGGTCCTGCCCTCTCCGTATCCTTTGCTGGACTGCTTGCTTTTGCCTTTTCCTGGCTGTCAGAGTTCCTACTGACGGGGGTGTGAAAACCGAACATTGTGGGAACGCGTCACAAAGTATAATATAAATTAAAATTATATAGTCCTTAACTAACTAAACTTAGCCTAAAATATAGTAACACAATAGTGTTACTATATGTCCTTATTCTATTCCAGATCTACTTTTGCAGTCTGGAGTTGGTCAAGACGTGAGGAAAGTAAAACAATACCGACAGTTTCCTTTTATTTATTTGTTTAAATACTTCTTTCTGTTTCAGGTTCTCCGGTCGTGGAGTCTACGAGCTACGTGTCTCCGTGTTGGCGTGTGTTTGGTGAGTATTTGCCAGTATGCGTGTTTGGATATACGCGTATACGTGTTTTCTCCCACTCTAGAGTCCCTTCTGGTAAGTACCTAGTTTAACTATGTTTTATGTAGAGTCGACACTCTACTATCGTCCTATTTTATCCTAATGGATACGTTAATCGTGTCGGCAGTTTTTAGCAGAATAAGTTTTTTGCTCTTTATAGAGCCAATCTGAGAGGTGACTTACTCTAGTCAACTTCCACGAGCCTTTAGGAGTCAAAGAACGTCAAAAGTTTTTTAAAAATGTCGAGAATTTCTTGGCTCTACAATAGAGTCGATCTCTATCAAATGCAGATACCGAATATAAATAAAACATAAAATAATTAATACCGAAATTTTTTGAAACTCTATGTAGAGTTGATTTGAGAGATCTATCCAGTAGCTCTTCCCAAGCCCTTTCAGATGAGCCCAAACACGGCCTCTCTAGCTCAAGGAGTTTCGGAGGGAGCTGGATCTAATATTTTATATTTTCAGACCCTGAGGGGGTCTTTGGGGGGAAGGGGGGTATGCAATTAAGGGGGTTATATATATGTTACATGTAATTTACTATTTTGTATAATAGGGTAACAAATAAAATTTTGAAAATAATAATTTTAATTTAAATTAAATTTTTTGAATGAAAAAAATGAGTCTCTTGGGGCCAAGTTAAAGCTCTTCTTCTCCCGATCACGGAGACCCCAAACTCGGTGGGTCTATGACCTCCGGTACCAAAGTTAGGGTCCGGGGGGGTGAAGAAGTTTTCCAGTTGGGGGGGGGGGGGTTGTCCAAGTTGGGTCCCTTTGGGTCTCGGGGAATAGAGGGGGGAGGGGTGAGAGGTTTAGTCCAGAGGGGTGGGGGGGGGGTCCTGAAGGGGGTATGAATTAAGATAGATATTATATAAATATAATTAATATTACAAAAATTTTTGCCAGCTATAGTGGTTTTACGGAATTAGGGTTGCCGAAATGGGGGTCAAAAAAAAAAAAAAAAAAAAAAAAAAAAAAAAAAAAAAAAAAAAAAAAAAAAGTGGGTCTAGGGGGCCTATCTTAGTCTAGGTCCAATTGGGAGGGGGTGTATTGTTTGGGGGCAAAATTTTTGTCTAAAAATCTCTATCTCCACCCGTTTCTGAGATATTTAATATTTTAATAATTTTTTAAAGGACGTTTCTGAATTGGTAACTACTCGGGGATTTTAAAAGAAAATAAATAAAATTTAATGAGCTACCCGGGGGGATTTGGGGGTTGGCTGTTCGAGGAGGGCTCCTTTAAGGAGCAGCGCCAGCGGGGCACGTGGAAGCCCCGTAGGCGAGTTTGCCGAACGGTCGTCGGCGGAGGACTGGACGTAAAGGCTGTGCCAGTTTCCCAGTCCTCCTCCATACAGACGATGCGGGAGTGCCGCTGGGTTATTTTAGTGGGTATACCGGGCCTCAGCCCGGGGAGTCCCACATAGCCCCCCATATTCCCCCGTGGGTGGGTATGCGTAATGCATTTTTTCCCAGCGAAACCAAAAAAAAAAAAAAAAAAAAAAAAAAAAAAAAAAAAAAAAAGGTTAGGTTAGGTTAGGTTAGGTTAGGTTGGGGTGCGGGTCAGGTAACCTCCACGTGTGCTTGGTGGGTTGCTAGTCTCTTTCGGATACGTCCGGGGGGAAGGACAACCCGCTGGGCCGGTGCACCCTGGGCACCGTCAATAACTTCCCATTCGTGGGCTCTTGTTGGCGGTGGCGAATACCTGACGGGGGGGGATGTCACTCTGGGTGTTCCTCTGAATAGCAGAGGACATGCCAGATGCGACAAAGGGGCTGGGTTGGGTTTAGGTTAGGTTAGGCTAGGTTAGTCTGGGTAGGTTAGGTAGGTGAGTAGGAAGGGGAGTCTACGCCGGCTCTCCTTGAATCCCGGAGACCGCAGCATACTCCCAACGACCCCCATCGTAGGCGGTATGGGGTACGGGACTTGTTGTGGACGGAAGGAGGTTGAGGGGGAGGGTGGTTACCTGAAAACAGGTAATCACCAACAAGGGAGCTTCGCCAGCTCCTGGAATTCCGGAGACCACGGTGACCTACCAACGACCCCCATCGTTGGCGGATGGGGTACGGCGGCGCTGTGAGCGGAGGGCTTGCCTTAATTGGCCGGCCTGCGAGAAGGAAAACTCAAAAGGAACACCCGACAGCGAAGTCGTAAAAACCTGTAGATACCTGGCGACCTCTACAGTATATAGCTACACTGGCCGGAATGGGCGTCACCCGACAGTGTTTCCCTACATCGTCCCATACTCGTGGGAACAAAAATGGAAAAAAATAAAATCACCAAAGATGTTGAAGGAGAAAGTGTGGAGTGCGAGGAGTCGCGTGCCGACACGCCAGTGCCAAGAGTGGTGCTGACGCGGTTGGCGGACCGGCCCTCCACCCGGAGTCGGGGCCGCTTGCCCCAGGCGAGTAAGGAGGAGGACCTCAATCCAGCAGGGAGGTCAAACACCGTCAAGCCGGGAGGCGCCGAGAAGCGCAGCTTCCCGGACGATCAAGAGGAGGCTTTCGAGGTGTCCATCCGGGCGCCTCGGAAAGTACGCCCCTCTAACAGAGGAGGAGCGGGGTCGAGAACGCGGTCGCTCACGCCGCACCGCCGACCCACAGCACCGATGGCGGCGACACCGACCCCGGGTGATATCACCCCGGTCGGGTCGTCGTCGTCGGTGTTTTCTAACAGCGCGGCGTACAGACGCGTGCGCGCTGATGGAGAGGCGGCCGCGGAGGATCAGGTCGGTCAATTGACCGACAGGATCCGCTCCGCGACCGAGGGGTCCGCAGCAGACGCAGCGGACCTGATGCAGACGGCGAGCGACTCGTTGAGCCTCGTTATGAAGGTCGCCACGAGGTCCCAAAACCTCAAGGGCGACTTCGTGAAGGGACTCAAGACAGCCGCCAGCGCGTTGGGTGGGGTGGTGGAGCGGCTCTCCGAACGCTCTGCCGCCTCCGAGGCTGCCAATGCCCGCCTCGAGGAAGAGGTGCAGCAGCTCCGCGCTGAGCTGGCCCAGCTTCGGGTCGATCTCCGGGTCAGTGGGGTCGACATCACCCGGGCCGGCTCTCCGCGGGCCGAGAAGCCGCCAGCTGCACCACCCCTGGAGGTGATGGAGCCGGCCAATGGGATGGAGGTGGCTTGTGGGGCTCTGGGCGACGCGTTCAGCGACGCTCAAATGAGCCAGCTGGCCAGGTTCGTGGGGAGCCTGGTAGACGGACGCCTGGCCGGCGTCCAGGACCGCCTGCTCCCCGAAAAGCGGATTCGGCCGCCGTTGGCGGCTGACAAGCGCGGAGCCCCACCAAACCAGCCGGGGATGGGCGCCAAGTCATTTGCGGCGGTGGCCGGCGAGCCCGCCGCGCCCAAGCCGCCTGTGCCGGCCAAAGCTCGTGCCGCTCAGGCTCCTACCGACAGGAGGAAGGGGAAGAAGGGGGGGCGGAGGGTGCCGCCGGCCGCCGCTCCTAGTGCTCCGGCTCCGGTGCCCGCGTCGGTCCCCGCTCCTCCTGCTCCACCCACTTCAGCTGCAGCTGAGGAGGGGTGGCAGACGGTTGGGGGGAAGCGGAAGAGGCGGCGCTCCAGGAAGGCGAAGAACCCTTCCGCGCCGGTAACAGGGCAAACGGCTGGTAAGAGGGGGCCCAAACTCTCTCCGCCAAAGAGTGCCGCCGTGGTCATCACGGTGGCGCCCGAGGCGGAGGGACTCACCTATGCGGGCTTCCTCCAGGAGGCGAGGTCGGTCCTCGACGGGGCCCTCCCTGGCGTCGGAGGGAAGGTGCGGTTGGCGCGGACAGGGGCGCGCATCCTGGAGTTCCCCGGCAAGGAGGGGGAGAAACAGGCCGACATGGTGGCCGCGGCGCTACGAGGCATTGTGGCGGGACGGGATGGCGTCACCGTCGCCAGGCCGACGAAATGCGCGGAGTTGCGCGTGTCGGGCTTGGACGACTCCGTCACGGCGGCGGAGGTCCGGGAGCGCATTGAAGCGTTTGCTGAGTGTGCTCCCGGCTCCGTCAAGGTCGGTGCCGTCCGCCCCGGCCCCGGAGGAGCGGGTGCGGTGTGGGTGCGCTGCCCCATCGCTGCGGCCAAGCTTCTGGCCAAAGCTGGACGACTCCTCGTGGGCTTCTCCTCGGCCCGAATCACGGTCTTGGAGGGGAGGCCTGCGAGGTGTTATGGGTGCATGGCCAGGGGCCACTTGCGGGCCAATTGCACTAGCGCCGTGGACTGCAGCAGATTGTGCTTCCGCTGCGGCCAACTGGGGCACAAGGCGGCGGAATGCTCCGCCGCCCCTTACTGCCCCCCGTGCGCGGCGGGCAATCGGCCCGCCAACCATTTGATGGGGCGGGAGGGGTGCACGATCCCCAACGCGCCGAGGCATCCGGGAGCTGGTCGTTCGACCACGGCGGCTCCCGGTCCTCGGTCACCGACCGCGGGAGGAGAGATGGAGGTGTCAACAATCCAATAATGTATTGCACACCCTCCAATCTCCTCCAGACGAATTTGAACCACTCCGCCGGCGCCCAGGACCTCCTCCTGCAAGCGATGGCGGAGTGGTCAATAGGTGTGGCCGTAGCCGCGGAGCCCTACTTCGTTCCTCCCTGCCCAAATTGGGTGGGTGACCGGGACGGCTCCGTGGCCATCGTCAGCTCCGCTGCGCTTCGCTCCCCACCCTTGTCGCTCAGAGACAGGGGCGAGGGGTTCGTTGCTGCCGATTGGGGGGAGGTAACGCTGTTCGGCGTGTACTTCTCCCCAAACCGGAGTCTGGCGGAATTCGAGGTCTTCCTCAATAGAGTGGAGGCCTCGATACGGCGGACAGCACCTCGTCAGGTGCTCGTTCTGGGGGACTTCAATGCCAAATCTACGGCGTGGGGCTCCCCCGGAACGGATGCCCGCGGTCGGGCAGTCGAAGAGTGGGCGACGTCGGTGGGCCTCTGTCTCCTCAACAGAGGCACCACCGACACGTGCGTTCGTCGGCAGGGGGGGTCGATAGTGGACCTCTCGTTCGCTACCCCTGCCGTCGAAGCGCAAGTAAGGAGCTGGCGTGTCCTGGATGAGGTTGAGACGCTCTCGGATCATAGATACATCCGATTCGAGCTCTCCCGGTCCCAGGGCCCCAGAAGGGGTCACGTTCCCTCTCGGCGTGGCGGCGCGTTTCCGCGGTGGGCTGTGGGGCGAATGGACAAGGTCCTGCTAGAGGAGGCGGCCATTATTTCCAATTGGTTCGCCTCCCCGCCTTCGTCCGAGGGTGCCGACGCTGCGGCTGGCCGTTTTCGCGATGCGATTACGCAAATCTGCGATACGGCCATGCCCCGTGCTAAGTGTTGGTCCCCGAAGACGGAGGTCTACTGGTGGTCCCCGGAGCTTGCCTCCCTTCGCGCAGCGTGTTTTGCGGCGCGGAGGTCCTACACCCGCAGCCGGCGACGTCACCCCCGTGACGTCGAGAGGGAAGACCGGCTTTATGCGGCGTACATCGACGAGGTGTGCGCCCTAAAGCTGGCCATTCGCCGCGCCAAGGAGGAGGCGCGGCACGAGCTGTTGGAGGGTCTCGACCGTGACCCCTGGGGCCGCCCCTACCGAGCTGCGCTGAATAAGCTACGCTGTCGGGGTCCCCCCCTTGTGGAGACTCTCCAACCCGGCTTCCTCGTGGAGGTGGTTGAGGGCCTATTCCCGCAACGAGCGGAGCACGTGCCCCCGGCAATGGTCGCCGCAGAGACCGACGACCGGGAGGCCGACCTCAGTGCTCCGCCCGTCACAGAGGCGGAGGTGGCGGCGGCTGTTCTTCGGATGCGCTCGAAGAACACCGCCCCCGGGCCCGACGGGGTACCCGGACGGGTGTTGGCCCTGGCCCTCAACCACATGGGGGACCGCCTCAGGGAGCTGTTCGACGTGTGCCTGGCGTCCGGACGGTTCCCTGACTGCTGGAAGGCGGGGAAGCTGGTGCTCCTCCCTAAGCCGGGACGACCTCCCGACACCGTGGCGGCCTACAGGCCTATCGTTTTGCTGGAGGAGGCGGGGAAGTTGCTTGAGAGAGTTCTCGCCACCCGTATCCTCCGGCATCTGGAAGAGGTCGGCTCCGGTCTGTCGGACGCTCAGTACGGTTTCCGCGCTGGGCGTTCGACGATCGATGCCATCCTGCGTCTGAGGGCCGCTTCGGAGGAGGCCGTCGCTGGCGGAGGGGTGTTGTTGGCGGTATCCTTGGATATCGCCAACGCCTTCGGTAGTCTGCCGTTCGGCTGCATCGGCGAGGCGCTCCGGTTCCATGGAGTGCCGGTTTACCTGAGGCGGCTGGTGGCAGACTACCTTGAGGGCAGGGTGGTTCTGTGCGAGGACCGCGACGGAGCTTTGCTCCGCAGACCCATGGCGTGCGGTGTTCCGCAGGGTTCAGTCCTAGGACCTCCCCTGTGGAACATCGGTTACGACTGGGTGCTGCGTGGAGCTTTTCCCCCGGGCCTGGACGTCATCTGCTATGCGGATGACACGCTCGTCACGGCCCGGGGACAAAGCTTCGAGGAGGCGGCGCGCCTGGCCAACGAGGGGGTGGCCCAAGTGGTCGGGCGCATCGAGGCGCTGGGGCTTAGGGTGGCCCCTGCCAAGACTGAGGCCGTGCTCTTTCACGGGCCTCGTCGCGGTCCACCTGCTGGCGCCTCGATAACGGTTGGCTCGGTCCCCGTACGGATCGGGGCCCAGATCAAGTATCTGGGCCTAGTGATAGACAGGCGGTGGAACTTTGACGAGCACTTCCGCATTCTGGTGCCCAAGCTGGAGGGCGTTGCCGCCGCTCTCGGTCGGCTCTTGCCGAACGTGGGCGGCGCCAGCGTCGCCTGCCGGCGGCTTTACACGGGGGTGGTACGGTCGATGGCACTGTACGGCGCACCCGTGTGGGCGGAGTCCTTGTCCGCCGGGAACAGGGTGCGCTTGTGGCGCCCTCAGCGTACCCTGGCGATCAAGGCCATTCGCGGATACCGCACGGTGTCCACAGACGCGGCGTGTGCGTTGGCTGGGACACCCCCGTGGGATTTGGATGCGGAGGTGCTCGCCGAGGTTTACAAGCGCGCGGCGGCAGCCCGGGCCGGGGGTTCTGTCCCCCTGCCCGAGGAGTTGCGAGGTTGGCGCGAGGAGGCCCACCGGACGTTGATGGTACGGTGGGGGCATCGGCTTGAGGCTCCACGAGCTGGCGTTCGGACCGTGGAGGCGCTCAGGCCGATTCTCGAGGAGTGGGCAGTGCGGCAGCATGGGACTCTCTCCTTTAGGCTGGTGCAGGTATTGACCGGACATGGTTGCTTCGGTACATACCTGCATAGGCTTGGGAGGGAGGCGAGTCCGATGTGCCACCACTGCGACTGCGGTGAAGACTCGGTGCAACACACTCTCGAGCAGTGTCCTGCCTGGGAGTTGCAGCGTCGGGAACTCACCGCAGTGATAGGGAACGACCTCGCGCTGCCGGCCGTGGTTCAATCCATGAGCTGCGCGAGGTCGTGGGAAGCGGTCGCATCCTTCTGCGAGGAAGTTATCTTGCAGAAGGAGGCGGCGGAGCGGATCAGGGAGGACTCACCCCTGGCTGATCCGCATCGCCGCCGGCGAGCTGGGCGGCGAAGGCGCGCGTACGCCGCGAACCATATGCCGCCCTGAGCGAGGCCGCGGGCGGAGGAACGGGGACCTTTTTCCACCGCCCGCTGATGCCTTCCGCGACGGAGCGGCGCTCTGTGTGTGTCCGGAGCGCCGCTAGGAGAGGACGACCAAGGAGTCGGGTGCCCGGTGGCAGTCGGACCGGGCACAGTCGCCGCGGCGGGCCCTGTGGATGTAAGAACGATCCAGGGCTCGCCCACTTTTACGGCGACGCATGGCACACGGCGGGTCTTTTTAGTGGGTGCAAACCCCACACTACCCCATCGCCTTCCCCGGGTGGTGGGGTGTGCGTCAGGCATTTTTTCCCGCCAAAAAAAAAAAAAAAAAAAAAAAAAAAAAAAAAAAAAAAAAAAAAAAAAGGTTAGGTTAGGTTAGGTTAGGTTTTTTTTTTTTTTTTTTTTTTTATTAGAGATTACAAAAATCCCACTGGTGTGTCTTCCATTGACGGAGAGACCAGTGCCTACTTTATTACTAATTACTATTTATTTCCGTCTGTGCGGTTACAATTTTTTATTACTAACTATTATTTATATTAACAAATCTACTTTTTTACTTAATTAACAATTTCGCACTTTATTGTGCCCTGTCCTTAAACAATCTCTTACATACACTATTATTTTACCATTATTTATATTTACATTATTTTAATAAAAATATCTACCTTAAAACTAACACAGTATATAGTGTGCAAAAGCAAAATATGGACAAATGATAAAATTTACTGACATAATAATAAACAAGTTTGAAAATATAAACAAAATAATACACAAAGTCAAAAAGTACAATTAAAATAATAAAACAGAATTGTCACAATATTGACAAATTATAAACGAAATAATTACACAAAATCAACAAGTACAAGAGAAATAATAAAACACAATAATTAGCAATAGAAAAATATACATAGAAAACACAATAGTGCATTAATTTTTGTTCCTTTCAATCACCTTACTAGCTATGTTTTGACAAAAGTCTAAAAAGTCATCTCTTATATTTTTACTGGCTATAATTTCTGCTAAATTTTCTTTTTTAAGGTTGCGATCTATTTCTGTCTCTAAGTTATATCTTAAGTTTGTGTATAATGGGCATTCCACTAGGATGTGTTCTATGCTTTCGCTACTACCTGTGTCGCAGGGACACGCCGGGCTGTCCTTGCGCTTGAAACGGTGCAAGTACTCGGAAAATCCGCCGTGCCCCGTCAACACCTGCACCAGCCTTGGATTGAGCGTTATCTTTTTAATTAGCCTATACGCGCTCAACGCGTCGGGGAAAAACATTTTGGTGGTAGATGCGGTGGTTCCCTCTGCGTACCTATTGTGCCACACTTCTAATGTTTCATTGCGTATCTGACGCTTGATGAAGGATACCGGGCATCCATCATAGTCCGGCTTTTTCTTCAAACCCACAGCTGCCTCTTTTGCCAATGCGTCTGCTCTTTCATTCCCCTCCAACCCCACGTGTGCTTTTATCCAAAAGAGTCTTAGTATCTTTTCCTGTTTGACAACTTTTGAGATATTTTCTCTTATAGCTACTACGAGGGGGTGAAGGGAAACACCGTGCGTAATCGCCTCAAGAGCCGACCTAGAGTCGCTGTAGATATTGAAGCTACCACCAGACCGTTCGGTCGCAATCTCGGTAGCCTTCACCAGCGCCAGTAACTCCGCCTGGTATACGGTGCAGAACTGGTCCAGCTTGAGTTTTTTGGTTTCAATTTCAACGTCTCCATCCCAAAAGGATAGAGCCGCCCCAACTTTGTCGTTCATTTTACTACCGTCAGTATATATTTTATATCTGGCATCCTCTTGCTGGGCCAGCTCTGCCTCGTCTGCCACCAATTTGAACTCTATTGCCTTTTGGGTCGCTGGGTGTGGTAGTTCCACATACGGTGTGGGTCGCTCCACTCTCCTATCCCCGACTACTCTTACTGAGTGTCCCTTTTTTATTTCATAAAGAGAGGCTGCTTCCCTGATCCTAAGATCCAGCGGAAGCATCCCCGAGAGCAACAATGCCGCGTTGAGCGAAGTGGTCCTATAAGACTTTATCATTTTTTGTACGAATCCGCGCTGAACCTCATTCAAAAACTTCCTAATCCCTAATTTCTCAGCAGCTGGATACCAGGCACTTGCTGCGTACATTATAATAGGCTCTATTACTGCTACGTATATAGTTCTGGTTATCTCCGGCGAGATCCCCCACTCCACTTTGGCTGCCCTCGCTAACTGTTTGTATATGTTCAATGCCTTGCGGCAGACATTTGCTACGTGTGCATTGAATGTTAGTTTATGGTCTATCGTCAACCCCAGTATCTTTATCTCCTTTGACATGGCTATGTCCACCCCTCCCATGCTCAGAAGTGGTGTGTCGTGCTTCAGTTTGTTTGTAATTATCATGGCCTTTGTCTTTTGAGGCGCAAACTTCAGTTTATTGTCTTCACCCCACTCCTGGACATGTTTTAGGGCGGCATTCGCCTGTCTCTGGACCTCGAGTGCTGTATCGCCGGAGAAAACCAGAACCACATCGTCAGCGAACGCCTGACAGTAGTTCCCTCCCATTCCCAGACTGGCTAATAACGGATCCAGCAAAACGTTCCAGAATGTGGGTCCCCCGATGGAACCTTGGACACATCCCTTCTCTGTTGCCTTCCGAGCTTCTGCTCCAGCGTATCTCACCCTGACCTTCCGGTTCGTCAGGTAACTATCTAAAACTTTGCGGATATTTTCTGGGCAATTTGATTCGGCTAGCCTACATCTTACCGCGGGCCACCAAGCACTGTCGAAAGCTCCCTCTATGTCGAGCGATATGACTAATGTAATTTTTTGCTCTTTCAGTTTTGATCTGATATGCTTGATAAGGTCATAGAGGGAGTCCTCGGCACTGCGTTGCGGTGTGAACCCGTACTGCTTGGGACTCATTTGTCGGAGGGTATGCCACCTGACTCGCTTCACCAGCATCTTCTCATAAATTTTCCCTAATACCGGCAATAGCCCAATCGGCCGGTAGGATTTGGGATTTGAGTAGTCATCTTTCCCCGGTTTCCTTAAGATAACTATTACCGCCTCTTTCCACACCGTAGGGAAGAGCGATAGCTCTAGGCATTTATTGAGCAACGCTAAAAATAACTCCGGTTTGCACGCTATGGCTGCCCTACATATGTCCGGAGTGAACCCATCTAACCCTGGCGCCTTTTTTGGGTTGAAGCTATCCGTCGCAATCATCAGCTCTTCGATAGTGAATGGAGGGTCAGGTAGCTCATCACCTTTGTCCTCGCTCAATTTTTCTGCCCTAATTCTAATTGCCTTGTGGGCTACACTGTCCGACAGCGCATCGTCTTCCGGATAGAATGCCTCCGCTAGAGCCCTGGCAGACTCTTCGCCTTCCAATACTTTCCCATTTTTAATCAGGGGGGTGTCCTCCTGCCTAACTGTCGTGCGGCCTATCACCCTATATATTCCATCCCACATGGTTTCCCTATCTTGTTTTTCGCAGAACTTTTTCCAGCTTGTTGTTCTGGCTTTCTCCACAAGCTGCCGGTATTCCTCCTTCGCGTCCAGATATGCTTGGACAACACTCTCTCTGCGCACCTGAGCGGCATTTGGTATGCGCTTTTTGAGTGTTTTCACCTCTTTCTTCTTCTGTGTCAGTTCTTCTGTCCACCAAGACAATCCTGCTTTCTTCTTTTGTCCGGCCTCAGGTATATTTCGTTTGCATGCTTCTTCTATGACTTTAGTGTATTCTTCTACTTTATTGTTTAGTTCTTCTTCTGTCGTTATTTTTGTTATTTCTTCCAAATTAATGTTTATTCTTTCCCAATTCTGTTTAATGTCTGTTCTGAATTCTGTCCAATCTGCTTTTCTTGTGTTATAAATTCTAGTTGTTCTTTTAATATCTATGCCTTTTGATTTTCTCAGATTTACTTCGAACAGGATTGCTTTGTGGTCTGACACTGTGAGGTTACCGTCCAGTCTCCAGTTTGCTATTTTGCCAAGCATATCTGACGTGCACACCGTGATGTCCACACAGCTTGTAAAATGCCTTCCTCCTCTGTGACAATCAAAGGTGGGTTTGAAGCCTTGGTTGAGAATGTGCAGCTCCATCTCGTCCAATGCTCCTGCCAACTCTTGCCCTCTCCTATTATTCTCCCTACTCCCCCACCATATGTTCCACGCGTTTACATCCCCCCCCAGTATCATGCTTTTATTTCCCACTACTTTGATAATTTCTTGGATGTGTTCTATGTCTTCTTCTATTTTTGCATCTCCCTCCAGGTATACCGAGATGACAACAATGTTCCAGGCCTCAGTTCTCAGTCGTGCCACTGCAATGTTTTCTGTGGTCAGCCTGGGGCACTGGGTTACGTCAATGTTGTCATCGAACACCACAATTGCAGACTTGTTTGTTTTGTCCGTGTTTCCTTCAAATTGGATCGTTCGGGTGCCCTGGTAGGTTTTCATTTTCTTGCTTGATCCGGTGTATGGTTCCTGCAGAAGTGCAAACGCAACCTTCCTTTTAGCTGCCTCCATGATCAGCTCATCTGTTGCTTGTTTGCACCTCTGCAGGTTGGCTTGTATTACGCGATACTGGTGTCCTCCTTGTTTTTCTGTGCTGTTCCGGTTATTGCCCGTATCCACCTTAACACTGGTAGGCTACTGTGGACCTCGCTAAAGTCTCCCATTTTGTGCGTACCGGGCAGTCCGAGCTGAATGCGTTGTGCCTGTTATTTGTTATGCTTGCCTTCTGGCAGTTTATACATGCCGGCGCCTCATTTGCGTGGTAGACTTCGCATTCCGTTCGGAAGTGTGACCCTCCGCAATGAGCGCATCTGTCCTTCTCCTCATGGCACGTTTTCTTTGTGTGCCCGTATCCCAGACACTTCGAGCACTGGACCAACGGCGACTGATCTTCTGCCCTCAGTCTCTGCATATCGATATGTATGCAGTTTGCCGCCGTTAGTATACTCCATACTTGGGGGGACACACTCAGTACCACATGTTGCTGGTGAGGGTTCCGCGCGCTCTTCTTATATCTAATTGTGGCTCTGTATTGTTCCTCCGGTACGTCCTTTAACAGATGCTTATTTTGCTGTCTCAGCGCTTTGCCTATGTCCTCGTCTGTGTTGAACCTATTAACGTTTCTTATGATTATTAATGGGTCCTTATTTTTAATCTCTTCCACTCTCAGATCCGCACCTTCTTTGTTTAGTCTCTCTCTTACCCTATCTACTTCTGTTTTCGACTTGCATCCCAAGATCACTTTTCTGCCTCTTGCCTTACGTACCCTATCTATCTGGAAGCCTTCCTCTTTTGCGTTGACCGCCTTTCTTATCTTCTCCATTACTTGGTCGCTTGTTTCCTCCTCGTCTGTTGATGTTATTACCACCGAGTGAATAGCCGCGTGCTCCGGGGGCTGCGTCCTCGGGGAAGCGGCCACTACACTCGCGTAGGTTGCCCTTGCTTCAATGTCCTTATGTCCCTTCTCTATCGTTTCCCTAAGGCGTTCCATTTCTATTCTATTTTTTTCTATCTGGTCGCTATGTTCGGTTAGTTTTTGTAACAGTTGTTTTTCTATCTCTATTTTATCAGCCTCTGGTTCCCTTTCCTCTTGCAGGGTGAATGTTTTGTTTATATCCTTCTTTTTAATAGTTATCTGACCTATCTCCTTCACCAATTGGTACAAGTTCTCCGCCGCCGAGGTTATCTCGTCTTTTATCTCTGTTTTTATATTCCTCGATAGTCTTAGTTGTGATTTTATTTTGATTAAGCAAAGCTTCGCTTCGGCTACTTTGTCCCTTTGTTTGGGAGTTTCAACTATTGCTATGGATGGTTGGGTGGGTGGGATGATGATATTAAGAGGGGTTGGGGTGGTGGTGTGTGCCCCTTCAGAAGAAGTCTTAGGGAGCTCTGTCTCCTCCGTTTTACGGTCTAATCCTGGCGTCCTAAACATTTTGTGTAGTTTTCTTTACTCCTACGATCTTATATTATACTTAAGAGCCGAGAGAAAAACGTACTAAACGTCCCTACTATAGCTTACTTAATACCTAACTTAATACCTAATACTAATTTATAATAAAAAGAAAATGTAAAATTTAAAATTTTTTGATAATAAAAATAAACAAGAGATAATAAAATTTAATTTGGGGGGTCTGGAGGAGGTGATCTGGAGTCTCGGCACGTACACTAGTTACACTAGTGTACGTAGGTCGACCTCAAAATCGGGCTATCTCTCTCCGTTAACGAGTTATCAGCGTTTTAGTGTTATAGTTTTGAAGGTCGGTTCAGATTCAGTGGCGGCTTAATTATTTTGGAAAATGACAAAATTCTGTTTGTTGCTCTGGGGGATAAGGGGCTTGGTCCTCCCTACCTTACTGGGCTATTGTGTATAATTTTTAATTTATAATGTGTAAAATAGTTAGAATTAAGTTGAAATAAAATAAAATTTGAATAATTGATAAAATAAAATTTAATTTGGGGGGGTCTGGAGGAGGTGATCTGGGGTCTCGGCACGTACACTAGTTACACTAGTGTACGTAGGTCGACCTCAAAATCGGGCTAACTCGCTCCGTTTTAGAATTATTTCAGTTTTAATAAAATTGAGAGATAATTAATGAAAAATAAAATATGAAAATCGACCTTATGTCCCTAAACATACGGGTCCCTACTGGGTAAATTAGATTGGAATTAAAAAGAGAAAATGAATTAAAATAACACGAAATAGAAATGAAATAATGAAGTAATAATAAAATCGACCCTATCTCCCTAGAAATACGGGTCAATTTTGCGTACTTAAAAAATAAAAAAGAAAAATAAAAAGAGATTTTTGTTAATTAATTAAACACGTGAGGAGAAATAAAATCGTCCTTACGTCCCTACGTTTACGGTCCCTACTGGGTAAATAAAATTGACTTGTAAAATAGAAAATGAATTAAAAATAACACGATATAGAAATGAGATAATAATATAATCGACCCTATGTCCCTACAATTATGGGTCAATTTTGCGTAATTAATTTTAAAAATAAAAAGATTTTTGTTGATTACCCGGTTTTAAACGCGTGAGGAAAATAAAATTGACTCTATGTCCCTACAATACGGGTCAATTTTGTGTAATAAATTTTAATAAAAGATTTTTGTTATTTAACAGGTTTTAAGTACCCGTGAGGGGAATTAGAATTGACTCTATGTCCTTATAATACTGGTTTATTTTGAGTTATTATAAAATGTAATAATTATTAAATTAAAGAAATTTTTAAGATCTAAACTAACACCAAGAAAAAGAAGATCGCAACCTTATGGCCCTATTAATACGGGTCAGTTTTGCTTAGTTTAGCAGAATTATTAAAATGTAAAATTAAGAATAAAAACAGAATTATTTTAGGTCCATACGTGAACACACAAAACACACAAGACACACAAAACATATAAAGTTCCAGAGTATTTTAAGTTAAAACAGTAAAAGTCGGTAAGTATTACGCAGTGTTCTTTAACATTCCCGATGGCACTTTGAAAATGCACTTTTTTATTTGTCGGTATTTTAAAATTCTAAATTAGCAAATTATAAGCTTGGGCTCCAGAAACTCCAAATCTGGCTTCACTTTCTGTCTAGGTCTAACCTAGACCAAGTTATGACCAGATTTAGGTCTCCGATGCGTAACAACAGAATTACCACGTTAACATGAAGCGTGCGAAAAGAAATGTGATTTTAAGGAAATTTAGTTTAAAAATAGAAAATTGAGTTTAAATTTAACACTGATTTTTTATATGATTGGCACTTAGCTATTCTATTGAATTCTATTTTAAATTGGGTGATAATGATAGTGCTGGGAATGTTAAAAAATATTAAAATGGAAAAAATAAAATTTAAAAACAGCAAATACTTTTTGTCGGCACTTAGAGTCCTAGGATCCTCGCGAAACTTTCCAGGGTGGTTGCTGGCTGGCCCAGGTACCTTTCCAGGTCCACAGATCTCGAGGATCGCGTTCCTGGACTGGTTCCCGTGGGTTTTTCTGCGCGTGGAATTTCTGCGGGCGCCTTAAGCCGCTGTTTAAGGCCTAGGACTTCACGGAAAATTGCTTCCAGTGGTCTAGGATTGTTGATAGCACTAAGTTTATCACTTTTAAACACTATTTTGGGTGGAATTCCCTCAACTTTGAAAAAGTTTGAACTTTTCGGCGAGATTTTGTCAATTTCACTCCCGGTTTGGTAAAATAATGTCGCGAAAGTATTTTACACTCACTTAAAAAATCTGAGTTTTTTTTTATGGGTTATAGTCTATGAGCTACCACTATTTTACAGCTAATAAAAACTATAGGTCGCAGCGACTAATCGCGTTTTATAAATTATCTCCCGCAATGTTTACCTTTTGGCCGTGATTTCTGCTCCCGCGCTCCGTAAAAGGGGGTAAAAGACCCTCTTAGGAGGGGTCAAAAAATCCAAAATTTCGTGAGGATGTAGGCACTTAGGTATCACTTCACTGGGTAATTTAAAATTTATAGGTCGCAGCGACTAATCGAGCGCCGCACGCCACTTTATACTTTTGTTTGCACTTTTTGCCGTTTTTTGCGTTTTCTTTTCGTCACAATTCTTTCAGTTTTTAACCGATTTTAATTCTGAAAACACCATTCGTTAGTGCTCGTCAGCGCGCAACTTTTAAGGTATCGCACGGGTTTTTACGTCGCGAAAGGCCGAATACACGATTTTTTTCACTGTTTCTTCGCTGCGGAGCTTGATTTCGACGCTACGGAGCTCGGAAAACGTGACCGTTCGGGCGCGCGGGTGGCTAACTACTGGTTAGGTTAGGTTAGGTTAGGTTAGGTTAGGTTAGGTTAGGTTAGGTTGGGGGTTCCCCTCACAGTTTTTACGTCCACGTCGTGACCCCCGGAAACGTCCCAGTTTGACCACCGTAACGGAGTGGCAAACTGGGTACGGCCAAAGTAAACTGTGCGATCGTTGCTATTATTTTATTTTTACTGCGGAAAGTGGCGAATTTGTTTTGTGGCTATGCCTCCCCGTAAGGGCGGTATGAAGAAAAAAAAAGGCCCTTCTAAGGGCCAACTAAAAGGCCCTTCTCAGGGCCAACCAGAAGGAGAAGAAGGCAGAGCCTTCTACGGTGGAAGGATGGACGACTCTTTGCCCGACAATGAGTCCGTTGTGTCGGACGCCAGCTCGATGGTGATCGAGGACCCTCGATCACGATCGGGCTCGCGGAAGAGGACGGCCTTCCTGAAGGAGGCATCCGATGGCTCCTCGGCGTCGGATTCGGCGAAGGAGCCGAGGAAGGGGCCTAAGGCCAAAAAGCCGTCGTCACAAACGGCAGCGGACACCCACGACGTGGGTCTGGCAGACGCCCAACGCCAGTTGAACCTGGCGCGGAGGACACAGCTCGAGCAGGAGTTGGAAGAGCGGGTTGAGGCCAACGAGCAACGGGCGCGCGTCTCCCGGGCCAGCTCTGGATACGGCGCATCCCGAGTCCTGTACTCGGACCACTCCCTGGCCGAGCTGGAGCGGATGGCGGCAGAGGACGAGGAGGAGATAGTGGTGGTCGCCTCCAAGTCCTCCCACTTAAAGGGGACTTTTCAGAAGTCCCTGAAATGCCGGGCCGTGAGCATGCGGGGCATCGTCGCGGAGCTGGTGCAGCGGCAGGCGACCGACGAGACGCGGCAACTGCAGGCGAGGGTCGATCGCCTGCAGACGGAGGTCAGCCAGCTGCACCAGAAGCTGGCTGAAGCCACGGCCCAGCCAACCCAGGCTGAGCCGAGACCAGCGGCAGAGGGCCCTGCCTCCTCCAACCTTGAGGATATTATCCGCAAGGTTGTGATGGAGGAGAGGGCCTTCACGAGGGCCTGCCTGGAGGGGATAGAGGACCGGCTCCTGCCCGAAAAAAACTACCGGCTGCCGCTTGCCTCTGATAAGAGGAAGGGTGGGCCGGAGCCAACCCCACAAAGGGAGGAGGACCCCCTCCTGCCTGCCACCACCCCGACCAACCAGCAGGGCTGGACGAGGGTGGTCGGCAAGGGCAAAGGGAAGGGCAAGGGCAAGGGGGCATCAGCGGTCGTCCCTGCTGTCCCCGTCCCCGCCACCACCACCCCTCCCAGCCGGTCGCAGACGATCGGCAAGGGAAAGGGGAAGGGGAAAAGCTCCCCCCCAGCCGTCCCCGCTACCGTCCCTGCCAACCAGTCGCAGTCGAATGGCAAGGGAGGGGGAAAGGGGAAGGGTTCGGCCCCAGCCGGCAAGAGGAACTTGGTTCCTCCCAAGACCGCAGCCGTCGTGGTGACGCTCACCGCGGAGGCTGCGGAGCGGGGTGAGACGTACGCGTCCGTAATGATGCGGGCGCGTGCGAATGCCGATCCCAGCAAACTTGGGATCGGCAAGGTCTCATGCCGCCGGACGCAGACTGGGGCTCGATTGTTCGAGTTCCCTGGAGCCGAGGGTGGGGCGCATGCGGACCTCTTTGCAGCAAAGCTGAAAGAGGTCATCGCGGACGCGGCCAAGGTGGCCAGGCCAGTGAAATCGGCGGCCTTAGAGATCTCCGACTTGGATGACACTGTCACCAAGGAGGAGGTCGTGGCGGCGGTCGCAGCCATAGGGGGTTGCGATGTCGCAGCGGTGCAAGGCCGGGGCATTAGGCCCGGCCGCGGCGGCATGGGCACTATTCGCCTGGAGTGCCCAGTCGCCGTTGCCAAAGCCGTCCTCGACAAGGGACGGCTTGCCGTCGGCTTTGGCTCGGGTGCAGTCCGAGCGCTTGAGGCTCAGCCACTGCGGTGCTTCAGGTGCTTTGGCATCGGACACACCCGGCCCCTCTGTCCGTCCAGCATCGACAGGACGGACAGCTGCTACCGCTGCGGCAAGGAGGGCCATAAGGCCGCAGCCTGCAAGGCCGCCACGCCGCACTGCGCGGTGTGTGCCGCCAATGGCCGCCCGGCGGGCCACGTTATGGGGGGGAGGAACTGTAGTCCTCCCCCAAAGAGGGGCAAAGTTCAGGCGCCGACCCGGCCTGTCACTGCCACCGCCGTACCAGAGGCTACGGCGGCTGTGGAGGAGGGGGGTGCGATGTCCGACTAATGAATAGGGTCCAACATCGCATCCTCCAGGCGAACACCAACCACTGCAGAGCGGCACAGGATCTGCTGATGCAGACCGTGGCTGAGTGGTTGGTGGACGTGGCAGTGGTCGCCGAGCCGTACTCGGTCCCCAGTACCTGGTTGGGCGATCGGGACGGCTTGGTGGCGTTGGTGTCGCGGCCCGCCACGGACTCCCCTCCCCTCTCGCTTTTAGAGAGGGGACCGGGATACGTGGCCGCCGCGTGGGGGGATATAGCACTAGTCGGGGTATATTTCTCCCCAAACCGCCCTCTAAGGGACTTCGAGAATTTTCTCGAGGTCCTTACGGCAGTCGCCGGGAGGGCGGCACCACGTCAGGTCATCGTAATGGGCGACCTGAACGCCAAGTCGGTAGCCTGGGGCAACCCGGCCGCCTCATGCAACGTCCGGGGACGCGCCGCCGAATTGTGGGCGGCTTCGTGCGGTGTGTCCCTCCTAAACAGGGGGGATGTTCACACGTGTGTGCGGCAGCGGGGAGGGTCTGTGGTTGACGTTTCGTTCGCCACCCCCGTGCTAGCCGCCCGCGTCGTGAACTGGCGGGTTGAGATGGTGGAGACCCTGTCGGACCACCGCTATGTGCGGTTCGACATCTCCACCCATGGCCCGCGGGGGGGAATGGCCCGCTCGGGCCAATCTCCCTTCCCGCGGTGGGCTCTCACCCGCCTGGACCGGGAGGCAGCCCAGGAGGCAGCGTTCCTCCAGGACTGGCTCTCGCCCCCTGTGGAGGCCCTGGACGTTGACGCCGCAGCGGTCCAACTCCGAGGGTCCCTGACCGAGGTGTGCAACTCCAGTATGCCTCGGTCACGCCGTCCGCCTCCCCGTCGCGCCGTTTATTGGTGGACGGAGGAGTTGGCGGGGCTCCGGGCCTCCTGCGTGGCGGCCAGGAGGGCCTACACGCGGAGCCGGCGGCGCACCACCCGATCTCTGGCCGGGGAGGATCGCCTCTACGCCTCCTACCTGGAGGCAAAGACGGTCCTCAAGACGGGAATGTGCGCCGCCAAGGACTCGGCAAGGGCCGAGATGTTGGAGGGTCTCGACAGGGATCCATACGGGAGGCCGTATAAGCTGGCGCGGAGCCAGCTGCGGCCCTGCGGTCCCCCCCTGTCGGAGACCCTCGAGCCGGCGTTGCTGGATGGGGTGGTCCGGTCCCTGTTTCCGTGCAGGACCGACTTCACCCCACCAGCAATGGACCCCCCGCAGGAAGCGGCTGCGCCGGAGGACGAGGTACCCCCGGTGACGGTGGATGAAGTCCACGAGGGGATACTTCGCCTCCGCGCGAAGAAGACGGCCCCTGGGCCGGACGGCGTCCCCGCTCGGGTGGTGGCGATAGCTGCCTCCCAAATGGAGGACAGGTTTCGGGACCTCTTCAGCGCGTGCCTTACGGCTGGGAGGTTCCCGAAACTGTGGAGGGAGGGGCAGCTTTGCCTCCTCCGAAAAGAGGGACGCCCGGCGGACTCCCCCTCGGCATACCGGCCCATCGTTCTACTCGATGAGGTCGGTAAATTGTTCGAGGGGATAGTCGCCGACCGGCTCAACAGCCATCTGCGGGGGGTGGGACCAGACCTGTCGGACGCCCAGTTCGGATTTCGAAAGGGGCGTTCGACGGTCGATGCCTTGGCCCTGCTGAAGGGCCAGGTGCAGGAGGCGGTGGCCGCGGGGGACGGAGTGTTGGCGGTGTCGTTCGACATTGCCAACGCCTTCAACTCCGTCCCCCACGCGACCATATTGGAGGCACTCCGATACCACGGAGTGCCCCAATATCTGCGGGCGATCCTGGCCAGCTACCTGGAGGACCGAGAGGTCCTTCTGGTGGACAAGACGGCCAGGATCAGGCGCTACGGCGCGGAGTCCGGTGTTCCGCAGGGGTCGGTTTTAGGCCCTCCCCTGTGGAACATCGGTTTTAATTGGCTCCTGCGGGGCACCCTCCTCCAGGGCACGAGTGTCATTTGCTACGCAGATGACACTCTCCTCGTTGCCCGGGGGAGGGACTTCGGTGAGGCGGCCTGTTTGGCCTCGGCCGGCGGATCCTTGGTGGCGGGGAGGATCCGCCGGCTTGGACTGAGGGTGGCGCTGAACAAGACCGAGGCCGTGTTCTTCCACGGGCCTCGGCAGCGCCGCCCTCCTGACGCCCATATCTTGGTGGAGGGCGTCCGGATAGAGGTCGGGGTCCAGATGAAATATCTGGGCCTCGTGCTTGACAGCAGGTGGCGCTTCGGCCCGCATTTCAGCGGGCTGTCGACGCGCCTGCTGAAAGCCGCGGACGCCCTCTCATGGCTCCTCCCGAACCTGGGGGGGCCCAAGACGCGATGCCGGCGCCTCTATGCCGGCATCCTCAAGAGTATGGCCCTCTACGGGGCACCCATCTGGGCGGACTCCCTCCAGAGGAGGGAGAATGCAACCGCCATCCGCGGGCCACAAAGGGCCATTGCACAGCGGGTGGCGAGGGCCTACCGCTCAGTGGGCTTTTCGGCGGCGTGCGCTCTGGCGGGCACCCCTCCCTGGGAGTTGGAGGCATGGGTGCTCGC
The DNA here is from genome assembly GCA_948252205.1 of Orthosia incerta. NCBI lineage: Eukaryota > Metazoa > Arthropoda > Insecta > Lepidoptera > Noctuidae > Orthosia > Orthosia incerta. The sequence goes on from CAOCPI010000075.1 coordinate 201,382, forward strand.
CAGAGTGTACGAGTGGACTGCGCGGCGGAAGGCGCTCGGGGAGCGCCCCGCCGCGGAAGAGCGGGAGGCCGTGCGGCGGGAGGCGAGGGACGCTATCATCGTCCATTGGACGGAGGACCTCGCCACCGCCGCCTTTGGCCGTCGGACGCTGGACGCGCTCGGTCCAGTCCTGCGGGACTGGCTCGAGCGGCCTCACGGTTTCCTCTCGTTCCGTCTAGTGCAGGTGTTGTCCGGACATGGTTGTTTCGGAACGCACCTGCACCGGATCCGGAGGGAGGAAACCCCAGCGTGCCACGACTGCGGCGCGGCAGAGGACACGGCGCAGCACACCCTCGAGGTGTGTCCAGCCTGGGCAGGGCAGCGCCGTGTCCTGAATAGTGTAATCGGGCGGGACCTCTCGCTCCCCGGCGTGGTCAACTCCATGCTGGGGAGTGAGGAGGCCTGGGCGGCGGTTGCCTCCTTTTGCGAGGTCGTGATTTCGCAAAAGGAGGCGGCGGAGCGTGCGCGGGAGGACGATCCTCTCGCGCCGCCGCTCCGCAGGCGAAGAAGGGGTGGGAGAAGGCGGTTGTACGATCGTCTCCTCCCACCTCCTGGTGGCGATTAGCGGGCGACAGGTGCGGGGGCACCTCTCGCTCGCATTGCACTAATCGCCACCCTCGTCGGGCGGGAACGGCCGAGCACTGCGGTCGTTCCCGGGCCCCTCCACTAAGGGAGGGGCGTGAGGGGCCTGCCGTAAAGGCGGGCAGTCGTCGGCGGAGGACTGGACGTAAAGGCTGTGCCAGTTTCCCAGTCCTCCTCCATAAAAGACGATGCGGGAGTGCCGCTGGGTTATTTTAGTGGGTATACCGGGCCTCAGCCCGGGGAGTCCCACATAGCCCCCCATTCCTCCAATGGGTGGGTATGCGTAATGCATTTTTTCCCAGCGTGATCAAAAAAAAAAAAAAAAAAAAAGGTAGTGGGCGACGTCGGTGGGCCTCTGTCTCCTCAACAGAGGCACCACCGACACGTGCGTTCGTCGGCAGGGGGGGTCGATAGTGGACCTCTCGTTCGCTACCCCTGCCGTCGAAGCGCAAGTAAGGAGCTGGCGTGTCCTGGATGAGGTTGAGACGCTCTCGGATCATAGATACATCCGATTCGAGCTCTCCCGGTCCCAGGGCCCCAGAAGGGGTCACGTTCCCTCTCGGCGTGGCGGCGCGTTTCCGCGGTGGGCTGTGGGGCGAATGGACAAGGTCCTGCTAGAGGAGGCGGCCATTATTTCCAATTGGTTCGCCTCCCCGCCTTCGTCCGAGGGTGCCGACGCTGCGGCTGGCCGTTTTCGCGATGCGATTACGCAAATCTGCGATACGGCCATGCCCCGTGCTAAGTGTTGGTCCCCGAAGACGGAGGTCTACTGGTGGTCCCCGGAGCTTGCCTCCCTTCGCGCAGCGTGTTTTGCGGCGCGGAGGTCCTACACCCGCAGCCGGCGACGTCACCCCCGTGACGTCGAGAGGGAAGACCGGCTTTATGCGGCGTACATCGACGAGGTGTGCGCCCTAAAGCTGGCCATTCGCCGCGCCAAGGAGGAGGCGCGGCACGAGCTGTTGGAGGGTCTCGACCGTGACCCCTGGGGCCGCCCCTACCGAGCTGCGCTGAATAAGCTACGCTGTCGGGGTCCCCCCCTTGTGGAGACTCTCCAACCCGGCTTCCTCGTGGAGGTGGTTGAGGGCCTATTCCCGCAACGAGCGGAGCACGTGCCCCCGGCAATGGTCGCCGCAGAGACCGACGACCGGGAGGCCGACCTCAGTGCTCCGCCCGTCACAGAGGCGGAGGTGGCGGCGGCTGTTCTTCGGATGCGCTCGAAGAACACCGCCCCCGGGCCCGACGGGGTACCCGGACGGGTGTTGGCCCTGGCCCTCAACCACATGGGGGACCGCCTCAGGGAGCTGTTCGACGTGTGCCTGGCGTCCGGACGGTTCCCTGACTGCTGGAAGGCGGGGAAGCTGGTGCTCCTCCCTAAGCCGGGACGACCTCCCGACACCGTGGCGGCCTACAGGCCTATCGTTTTGCTGGAGGAGGCGGGGAAGTTGCTTGAGAGAGTTCTCGCCACCCGTATCCTCCGGCATCTGGAAGAGGTCGGCTCCGGTCTGTCGGACGCTCAGTACGGTTTCCGCGCTGGGCGTTCGACGATCGATGCCATCCTGCGTCTGAGGGCCGCTTCGGAGGAGGCCGTCGCTGGCGGAGGGGTGTTGTTGGCGGTATCCTTGGATATCGCCAACGCCTTCGGTAGTCTGCCGTTCGGCTGCATCGGCGAGGCGCTCCGGTTCCATGGAGTGCCGGTTTACCTGAGGCGGCTGGTGGCAGACTACCTTGAGGGCAGGGTGGTTCTGTGCGAGGACCGCGACGGAGCTTTGCTCCGCAGACCCATGGCGTGCGGTGTTCCGCAGGGTTCAGTCCTAGGACCTCCCCTGTGGAACATCGGTTACGACTGGGTGCTGCGTGGAGCTTTTCCCCCGGGCCTGGACGTCATCTGCTATGCGGATGACACGCTCGTCACGGCCCGGGGACAAAGCTTCGAGGAGGCGGCGCGCCTGGCCAATGTAACGTTACGTGTAGCTAAAATAGCTACACGTAAGCCACGTTAATACAAATAAGATTATAAAAAGTATAAAAATCTTCGTGGGCCGGCTTCGCACGACGTGGGCGGCCCAACCAGGCAGCAGGTCGGATAGGCAGGAAGACGTGGAGTAGGCAGCAAGTCGGTGGGCGGCTAACCAGGCGGCAGGTCGGATAGGCAGGAAGACGTGGAGTAGGCAGCAGGTCAGACAGGAACGCCTCTTGAGTAGTGATATGCTCCAAATTGACAGATAGGCACCACGATGGTCTAGCTGGCACACGGGTTGATATGCTGTTATGTAGGCATACGGTAGGCGGATACGTAGATTAAAACCAGACAGTATATCACACACAATATATTAAACTGGATAAACTTTGGATATTTATAGATTTGTCTTCAGATCAAGACTTGACATTTAGTAATTCAAGGTAAAATCGTCTTTCGGAGTTCATTGCAGATTCCAGACTGCCACAGGAATGTCTGGACAAAGCCTTTTATAGTCAGCGTTTTTCCAAACAAACGTTTCTAGAATTCCATTATTCTTTCTATAATTTTTACATTGTGAGTTGCCTGTATTTAAAACGGCCTGTATTAATCAGTCATAAAATAATTCTGTGAGCGTTTCATTATTTTACAAGCGTAAGAAGATAAGAAACAACTATCCAGTAAACAATAGTAAATTAACAATAATAAGAGCTAACAACTAATAAAAATAATTTAAATTACTTCAATCAAATTAAACCTTCATAGTCACTAAGAAAATTACACAAAATTAAAGAAAAGTATATGACAGGCTTGACAACTGACGTAATGTCAGACAAAAAGTAAACATTGAAAAATTAAATTCAATATTCTATATCAGCAAAATAAAGTTAATAAATCGAATTAGGTCGATTTTAAGACTTAACAAAAATAAATGCCACCCAGGCGCGACATAATATGGAAAAAGGACAATTTATAAAAGATGAGAATGATTGATAGTAAAAGTGTAAGTATGGATACTATATTTCCCCAACGACCCCGAGAAAATTTTTGGTCTAGAACAAAAATTTTGTAAGGTAGTATAACAGCATTCACAAAACTTACATACTTCACTCAAACACACCGTCATCTTACGAAGATAGGTCTGGTAGGATTCACATTCAATGATCACTACTCAACCTGATAAGAATAACTTTAAGGCTTATTTTCGGAGTTGTAATCCGCTCTCGTCTAAAACCCATTGATGATATGAAATATAAAGATTTTTAACATAGGCTTATTTTTAACGAAGTTGTTATCCGCTTCTAGTCAACTTTAGTTGATACTCCCAAGTTAACGTCAGGACAGCTCCTGCCAAGGTAGGTAGTAGTAAGCTCCGAGTTAACGTAAGGGCAGCTCCTGAGCTCCGAGTTAAACGTCAAGGGCAATAGCCTACTTTAAATACCCACTTGTCAGCTGCTACAATCGACTTTTAGAGTCGATAGTTAGGAACAAGAATCAAACTAACTTGTAGAGTTAGTTGATACAAAGGTTAGATAACATGTACATAAAATGGAAAGATTAAAAATAATCTTAAATGGTTTAAGAACTGATGAAATAAATTAGAAAATAAATAGAGTTTAAATAAACCGAAAAGAACTCTATTTTAGAAGAGGGAGAGAAGAAAGATGATTCATGAGCATATTTACAGGATTATCTACATTATATTTTAAAATCTTTAATATGCCATTTGGCTTGGTTGCCATTAGGATCCTCAAGTATGTAAACTAACGGGGATAGTTTCTGAAACACAGTGGACCTCACATATTTTGGCGCTAGTTTTGCGCTGAAATAAGTCCCAGCCTGACTATGTACATGGTTTCTTCGCCAGACTGTATCTCCTACGTTATATTCTTTAAAGGAACGACTTTCGTTATAACGAGAAGAGTTACGAGCATGAGCAATATGAAGGGCTATCTGAACTTTATCGAAAATTGCAGATAATAAACCTATGTTTGTAGCATAGATGTCCCTAGGTAGAAAAATGATTTCGTCGAGATTATTAGTTGGCGTATAAAGTGAGCCAGTAGAAACTGTCTCTCGTCCAAAGAGTAAAAAGTTAGGTGAGAAACCAGTAGTAGCATTAGTTGTGCTGTTCATAACGTATTGGACTTTAGGAAGATGGATGTCCCAAGATCTATGATCATCACCAACCAAAGATGACAAAGCTGTGATTATGGTACGATTGTATCTTTCAGTGGGATTTACTTGAGGGCAATAATGAGGAGAGAAAAATATGTGTGGTATATTATATCTGCCCAGAAAGTTGCGGAATTCACGGGATTGGAAATGAGATCCATTATCCATAATAATAGTTTGAGGTGCTCCATGAACCAGAAAAACAAAATTTTCTAAATTAGAGATGATGTTAGCACTAGTAGCCCGTTTTAGTGGAAAGATCAGGGAATATTTAGTAAAACAACAGTTAACTACCAAGATAAATTGATTTCTACGTCTAGTCATAGGTAGAGGACCCATTAGATCCAACGAAATTGTTTGAAAAGGCCTGGAACAAATTTTTGGTTTACCCATAAGACCAAAGGGAGAGTGATTTGCGTGTTTGTAGGTTAAGCAAGTATCACAGATAGAAATTATTTTAGCGATATCTTTAAACATAGCTGGCCAGTAATATAGGAGTGATAATTTTTTATAAGTTTTAAAGATTCCTAGATGAGGCTGATCTGGGGACCCATGGTTATCTTTGACAAGGGTTTCCCGGAGATCAGGATGAGGAACTTCTTTCCATGCGAAATCTTCAGTTAGCGCATAGGGAGATTGAGTATAGCGGAATAATTTATTTTCGCGAATAGTGTAATTGGGATATTGATCAGGATTGTTACGACATTCCAAAAGTATTTTGTTATAATGTTCCAATGAAGATACGGTTTGAGGATTAAGTAAGATAGGATTAACGCCAAGTGGACATGATGTACGGGAGAGTAAATCAGGAACTAAGTTGTCTTTACCTCTTTTGTGTTTCAGAATAAAATTAAAAGATGACAACCTAAGAGCCCACCGCGCGAGTCTACCAGATGGATTAGACAATTTTAAAAACCATTTAAGTGCTGCGTGATCTGTGTAAACAGTGAATTGTTTACCATTATCGATATAACAACGCCAATGTTCTAAAGCTGAAATTACCGCAAGAGTTTCTCTTTCTGTAGTTGAGTAATTTCGTTCGTTTTTATTAAGAGATTTGCTCATATAAGCTATAACTACTTCCTTGTTGTCCTTTATTTGTGTTAACATACCACCGATGCCGAAGTTAGAAGCATCGCAATGTACAGAGAAAGGGAGATCGTAGTCGGGACAAGTTAGTATAGGAGTAGTTACAAGAGCTTCTTTTAATTTATTAAAAGCCAGAGTAGCATCTTTATCCCAAAAGAATCTAGGAGCATTTTTACCGGAGGAAGTTAATTTATTAAGTGGAGTTGCAACTGTGCTGAAGTTAGGAATAAAACGGCGAAACCAACTACAAGTTCCAATAAATTTCCTCACTTCTTTACGAGTAGTTGGAGTAGGAAATTCGAGTATTGCTTTAATTTTAGTCGGATCTGAGCGTAAACCGTTGCTATCTACAATATATCCTAAGTATTTAAGTTCATTTTTAAAGAATTGGCTTTTATCGAAGTTAATTGTCAATTTAGCAAACGTTAATTTCTCAAGCACTTTAACTAGATAAGAGATATGCTCTTCAAATGATTCAGAGATAATTATTATATCATCAAGGTAACAAAAGACCTTATTGTCAAATTCAGGAGTGAAAAGCATGTCCATAAGTCTTTGCTGGGTAGCTGGAGCATTAGTTAAACCAAAGGGCATGATAACAAAGCGATACATGCCTCGACCAGGGACATAAAAAGCTGTTTTATCTTTATCCGCTTCATCTTTTAAAGGGATCTCCCAAAATGCTTTAGCAATATCGATGCTTGAAAGAAATTTAGCGTTTTTAAGATTATCTAAAATTTCATTAACAAATGGAAGGCTGTATGCGTCCCTACGAGTAACTGAATTTAGTTTACGACTATCAACACAGAATCGCCATTCGCCATTCTTTTTAGGTGTAATGATAACTGGAGAAAGCCAAGGACTTTCGCATTTTTCAATAACGCCCCACGTTGGGCGCCAAACTGTAACGTTACGTGTAGCTAAAATAGCTACACGTAAGCCACGTTAATACAAATAAGATTATAAAAAGTATAAAAATCTTCGTGGGCCGGCTTCGCACGACGTGGGCGGCCCAACCAGGCAGCAGGTCGGATAGGCAGGAAGACGTGGAGTAGGCAGCAAGTCGGTGGGCGGCTAACCAGGCGGCAGGTCGGATAGGCAGGAAGACGTGGAGTAGGCAGCAGGTCAGACAGGAACGCCTCTTGAGTAGTGATATGCTCCAAATTGACAGATAGGCACCACGATGGTCTAGCTGGCACACGGGTTGATATGCTGTTATGTAGGCATACGGTAGGCGGATACGTAGATTAAAACCAGACAGTATATCACACACAATATATTAAACTGGATAAACTTTGGATATTTATAGATTTGTCTTCAGATCAAGACTTGACATTTAGTAATTCAAGGTAAAATCGTCTTTCGGAGTTCATTGCAGATTCCAGACTGCCACAGGAATGTCTGGACAAAGCCTTTTATAGTCAGCGTTTTTCCAAACAAACGTTTCTAGAATTCCATTATTCTTTCTATAATTTTTACATTGTGAGTTGCCTGTATTTAAAACGGCCTGTATTAATCAGTCATAAAATAATTCTGTGAGCGTTTCATTATTTTACAAGCGTAAGAAGATAAGAAACAACTATCCAGTAAACAATAGTAAATTAACAATAATAAGAGCTAACAACTAATAAAAATAATTTAAATTACTTCAATCAAATTAAACCTTCATAGTCACTAAGAAAATTACACAAAATTAAAGAAAAGTATATGACAGGCTTGACAACTGACGTAATGTCAGACAAAAAGTAAACATTGAAAAATTAAATTCAATATTCTATATCAGCAAAATAAAGTTAATAAATCGAATTAGGTCGATTTTAAGACTTAACAAAAATAAATGCCACCCAGGCGCGACATAATATGGAAAAAGGACAATTTATAAAAGATGAGAATGATTGATAGTAAAAGTGTAAGTATGGATACTATACCAACGAGGGGGTGGCCCAAGTGGTCGGGCGCATCGAGGCGCTGGGGCTTAGGGTGGCCCCTGCCAAGACTGAGGCCGTGCTCTTTCACGGGCCTCGTCGCGGTCCACCTGCTGGCGCCTCGATAACGGTTGGCTCGGTCCCCGTACGGATCGGGGCCCAGATCAAGTATCTGGGCCTAGTGATAGACAGGCGGTGGAACTTTGACGAGCACTTCCGCATTCTGGTGCCCAAGCTGGAGGGCGTTGCCGCCGCTCTCGGTCGGCTCTTGCCGAACGTGGGCGGCGCCAGCGTCGCCTGCCGGCGGCTTTACACGGGGGTGGTACGGTCGATGGCACTGTACGGCGCACCCGTGTGGGCGGAGTCCTTGTCCGCCGGGAACAGGGTGCGCTTGTGGCGCCCTCAGCGTACCCTGGCGATCAAGGCCATTCGCGGATACCGCACGGTGTCCACAGACGCGGCGTGTGCGTTGGCTGGGACACCCCCGTGGGATTTGGATGCGGAGGTGCTCGCCGAGGTTTACAAGCGCGCGGCGGCAGCCCGGGCCGGGGGTTCTGTCCCCCTGCCCGAGGAGTTGCGAGGTTGGCGCGAGGAGGCCCACCGGACGTTGATGGTACGGTGGGGGCATCGGCTTGAGGCTCCACGAGCTGGCGTTCGGACCGTGGAGGCGCTCAGGCCGATTCTCGAGGAGTGGGCAGTGCGGCAGCATGGGACTCTCTCCTTTAGGCTGGTGCAGGTATTGACCGGACATGGTTGCTTCGGTACATACCTGCATAGGCTTGGGAGGGAGGCGAGTCCGATGTGCCACCACTGCGACTGCGGTGAGGACTCGGTGCAGCACACTCTCGAGCAGTGTCCTGCCTGGGAGTTGCAGCGTCGGGAACTCACCGCAGTGATAGGGAACGACCTCGCGCTGCCGGCCGTGGTTCAATCCATGAGCTGCGCGAGGTCGTGGGAAGCGGTCGCATCCTTCTGCGAGGAAGTTATCTTGCAGAAGGAGGCGGCGGAGCGGATCAGGGAGGACTCACCCCTGGCTGATCCGCATCGCCGCCGGCGAGCTGGGCGGCGAAGGCGCGCGTACGCCGCGAACCATATGCCGCCCTGAGCGAGGCCGCGGGCGGAGGAACGGGGACCTTTTTCCACCGCCCGCTGATGCCTTCCGCGACGGAGCGGCGCTCTGTGTGTGTCCGGAGCGCCGCTAGGAGAGGACGACCGACCGGTGGCAGTCGGACCGGGCACAGTCGCCGCGGCGGGCCCTGTGGATGTAAGAACGATCCAGGGCTCGCCCACTTTTACGGCGACGCATGGCACACGGCGGGTCTTTTTAGTGGGTGCAAACCCCACACTACCCCATCGCCTTCCCCGGGTGGTGGGGTGTGCGTCAGGCATTTTTTCCCGCCAAAAAAAAAAAAAAAAAAAAAAAGGTTAGGTTAGGTTAGGTTAGGTTAGGTTAGGTTTTTTTTTTTTTTTTTTTTTTTTTTTTTTAGAGATTACAAAAAATCCCACTGGTGTGTCTTCCATTGACGGAGAGACCAGTGCCTACTTTATTACTAATTACTATTTATTTCCGTCTGTGCGGTTACAATTTTTTATTACTAACTATTATTTATATTAACAAATCTACTTTTTTACTTAATTAACAATTTCGCACTTTATTGTGCCCTGTCCTTTAACAATCTCTTACATACACTATTATTTTACCATTATTTATATTTACATTATTTTAATAAAAATATCTACCTTAAAACTAACACAGTATATAGTGTGCAAAAGCAAAATATGGACAAATAATAAAATTTACTGACATAATAATAAACAAGTTTGAAAATATAAACAAAATAATACACAAAATCAAAAAGTACAATTAAAATAATAACAAAATAAAAACTGAATAATAACACCAAATTTGTAAATACAATTAAAATAATAAAACAAAATCGACATTTTTTTTTTTTTTTTTTTTTTTTTTTTTTTTTTTTTTTTTTTTTTTTTTTTTTCATATTGACAAATTATAAACGAAATAATTACACATAATCAACAAGTACAAGAGAAATAATAAAACACAATAATTAGCAATAGAAAAATATACATTAATTTTTGTTCCTTTCAATCACCTTACTAGCTATGTTTTGACAAAAGTCTAAAAAGTCATCTCTTATATTTTTACTGGCTATAATTTCTGCTAAATTTTCTTTTTTAAGGTTGCGATCTATTTCTGACTCTAAGTTATATCTTAAGTTTGTGTATAATGGGCATTCCACTAGGATGTGTTCTATGCTTTCGCTACTACCTGTGTCACAGGGACACGCCGGGCTGTCCTTGCGCTTGAAACGGTGCAAGTACTCGGAAAATCCGCCGTGCCCCGTCAACACCTGCACCAGCCGTGGATTGAGCGTTATCTTTTTAATTAGCCTATACGCGCTCAACGCGTCGGGGAAAAACATTTTGGTGGTAGATGCGGTGGTTCCCTCTGCGTACCTATTGTGCCACACTTCTAATGTTTCATTGCGTATCTGACGCTTGATGAAGGATACCGGGCATCCATCATAGTCCGGCTTTTTCTTCAAACCCACAGCTGCCTCTTTTGCCAATGCGTCTGCTCTTTCATTCCCCTCCAACCCCACGTGTGCTTTTATCCAAAAGAGTCTTAGTATCTTTTCCTGTTTGACAACTTTTGAGATATTTTCTCTTATAGCTACTACGAGGGGGTGAAGGGAAACACCGTGCGTAATCGCCTCAAGAGCCGACCTAGAGTCGCTGTAGATATTGAAGCTACCACCGGACCGTTCGGTCGCAATCTCGGTAGCCTTCACCAGCGCCAGTAACTCCGCCTGGTATACGGTGCAGAACTGGTCCAGCTTGAGTTTTTTGGTTTCAATTTCAACGTCTCCATCCCAAAAGGATAGAGCCGCCCCAACTTTGTCGTTCATTTTACTACCGTCAGTATATATTTTATATCTGGCATCCTCTTGCTGGGCCAGCTCTGCCTCGTCTGCCACCAATTTGAACTCTATTGCCTTTTGGGTCGCTGGGTGTGGTAGTTCCACATACGGTGTGGGTCGCTCCACTCTCCTATCCCCGACTACTCTTACTGAGTGTCCCTTTTTTATTTCATAAAGAGAGGCTGCTTCCCTGATCCTAAGATCCAGCGGAAGCATCCCCGAGAGCAACAATGCCGCGTTGAGCGAAGTGGTCCTATAAGACTTTATCATTTTTTGTACGAATCCGCGCTGAACCTCATTCAAAAACTTCCTAATCCCTAATTTCTCAGCAGCTGGATACCAGGCACTTGCTGCGTACATTATAATAGGCTCTATTACTGCTACGTATATAGTTCTGGTTATCTCCGGCGAGATCCCCCACTCCACTTTGGCTGCCCTCGCTAACTGTTTGTATATGTTCAATGCCTTGCGGCAGACATTTGCTACGTGTGCATTGAATGTTAGTTTATGGTCTATCGTCAACCCCAGTATCTTTATCTCCTTTGACATGGCTATGTCCACCCCTCCCATGCTCAGAAGTGGTGTGTCGTGCTTCAGTTTGTTTGTAATTATCATGGCCTTTGTCTTTTGAGGCGCAAACTTCAGTTTATTGTCTTCACCCCACTCCTGGACATGTTTTAGGGCGGCATTCGCCTGTCTCTGGACCTCGAGTGCTGTATCGCCGGAGAAAACCAGAACCACATCGTCAGCGAACGCCTGACAGTAGTTCCCTCCCATTTCCAGACTGGCTAATAACGGATCCAGCAAAACGTTCCAGAATGTGGGTCCCCCGATGGAACCTTGGACACATCCCTTCTCTGTTGCCTTCCGAGCTTCTGCTCCAGCGTATCTCACCCTGACCTTCCGGTTCGTCAGGTAACTATCTAAAACTTTGCGGATATTTTCTGGGCAATTTGATTCGGCTAGCCTACATCTTACCGCGGGCCACCAAGCACTGTCGAAGGCTCCCTCTATGTCGAGCGATATGACTAATGTAATTTTTTGCTCTTTCAGTTTTGATCTGATATGCTTGATAAGGTCATAGAGGGAGTCCTCGGCACTGCGTTGCGGTGTGAACCCGTACTGCTTGGGACTCATTTGTCGGAGGGTATGCCACCTGACTCGCTTCACCAGCATCTTCTCATAAATTTTCCCTAATACCGGCAATAGCCCAATCGGCCGGTAGGATTTGGGATTTGAGTAGTCATCTTTCCCCGGTTTCCTTAAGATAACTATTACCGCCTCTTTCCACACCGTAGGGAAGAGCGATAGCTCTAGGCATTTATTGAGCAACGCTAAAAATAACTCCGGTTTGCACGCTATGGCTGCCCTACATATGTCCGGAGTGAACCCATCTAGCCCTGGCGCCTTTTTTGGGTTGAAGCTATCCGTCGCAATCATCAGCTCTTCGATAGTGAATGGAGGGTCAGGTAGCTCATCACCTTTGTCCTCGCTCAATTTTTCTGCCCTAATTCTAATTGCCTTGTGGGCTACACTGTCCGACAGCGCATCGTCTTCCGGATAGAATGCCTCCGCTAGAGCCCTGGCAGACTCTTCGCCTTCCAATACTTTCCCATTTTTAATCAGGGGGGTGTCCTCCTGCCTAACTGTCGTGCGGCCTATCACCCTATATATTCCATCCCACATGGTTTCCCTATCTTGTTTTTCGCAGAACTTTTTCCAGCTTGTTGTTCTGGCTTTCTCCACAAGCTGCCGGTATTCCTCCTTCGCGTCCAGATATGCTTGGACAACACTCTCTCTGCGCACCTGAGCGGCATTTGGTATGCGCTTTTTGAGTGTTTTCACCTCTTTCTTCTTCTGTGTCAGTTCTTCTGTCCACCAAGACAATCCTGCTTTCTTCTTTTGTCCGGCCTCAGGTATATTTCGTTTGCATGCTTCTTCTATGACTTTAGTGTATTCTTCTACTTTATTGTTTAGTTCTTCTTCTGTCGTTATTTTTGTTATTTCTTCCAAATTAATGTTTATTCTTTCCCAATTCTGTTTAATGTCTGTTCTGAATTCTGTCCAATCTGCTTTTCTTGTGTTATAAATTCTAGTTGTTCTTTTAATATCTATGCCTTTTGATTTTCTCAGATTTACTTCGAACAGGATTGCTTTGTGGTCTGACACTGTGAGGTTACCGTCCAGTCTCCAGTTTGCTATTTTGCCAAGCATATCTGACGTGCACACCGTGATGTCCACACAGCTTGTAAATTGCCTTCCTCCTCTGTGACAATCAAAGGTGGGTTTGAAGCCCTGGTTGAGAATGTGCAGCTCCATCTCGTCCAATGCTCCTGCCAACTCTTGCCCTCTCCTATTATTCTCCCTACTCCCCCACCATATGTTCCACGCGTTTACATCCCCCCCCAGTATCATGCTTTTATTTCCCACTACTTTGATAATTTCTTGGATGTGTTCTATGTCTTCTTCTATTTTTGCATCTCCCTCCAGGTATACCGAGATGACAACAATGTTCCAGGCCTCAGTTCTCAGTCGTACCACTGCAATGTTTTCTGTGGTCAGCCTGGGGCACTGGGTTACGTCAATGTTGTCATCGAACACCACAATTGCAGACTTGTTTGTTTTGTCCGTGTTTCCTTCAAATTGGATCGTTCGGGTGCCCTGGTAGGTTTTCATTTTCTTGCTTGATCCGGTGTATGGTTCCTGCAGAAGTGCAAACGCAACCTTCCTTTTAGCTGCCTCCATGATCAGCTCATCTGTTGCTTGTTTGCACCTCTGCAGGTTGGCTTGTATTACGCGATACTGGTGTCCTCCTTGTTTTTCTGTGCTGTTCCGGTTATTGCCCGTATCCACCTTAACACTGGTAGGCTACTGTGGACCTCGCTAAAGTCTCCCATTTTGTGCGTACCGGGCAGTCCGAGCTGAATGCGTTGTGCCTGTTATTTGTTATGCTTGCCTTCTGGCAGTTTATACATGCCGGCGCCTCATTTGCGTGGTAGACTTCGCATTCCGTTCGGAAGTGTGACCCTCCGCAATGAGCGCATCTGTCCTTCTCCTCATGGCACGTTTTCTTTGTGTGCCCGTATCCCAGACACTTCGAGCACTGGACCAACGGCGACTGATCTTCTGCCCTCAGTCTCTGCATATCGATATGTATGCAGTTTGCCGCCGTTAGTATACTCCATACTTGGGGGGACACACTCAGTACCACATGTTGCTGGTGAGGGTTCCGCGCGCTCTTCTTATATCTAATTGTGGCTCTGTATTGTTCCTCCGGTACGTCCTTTAACAGATGCTTATTTTGCTGTCTCAGCGCTTTGCCTATGTCCTCGTCTGTGTTGAACCTATTAACGTTTCTTATGATTATTAATGGGTCCTTATTTTTAATCTCTTCCACTCTCAGATCCGCACCTTCTTTGTTTAGTCTCTCTCTTACCCTATCTACTTCTGTTTTCGACTTGCATCCCAAGATCACTTTTCTGCCTCTTGCCTTACGTACCCTATCTATCTGGAAGCCTTCCTCTTTTGCGTTGACCGCCTTTCTTATCTTCTCCATTACTTGGTCGCTTGTTTCCTCCTCGTCTGTTGATGTTATTACCACCGAGTGAATAGCCGCGTGCTCCGGGGGCTGCGTCCTCGGGGAAGCGGCCACTACACTCGCGTAGGTTGCCCTTGCTTCAATGTCCTTATGTCCCTTCTCTATCGTTTCCCTAAGGCGTTCCATTTCTATTCTATTTTTTTCTATCTGGTCGCTATGTTCGGTTAGTTTTTGTAACAGTTGTTTTTCTATCTCTATCTTATCAGCCTCTGGTTCCCTTTCCTCTTGCAGGGTGAATGTTTTGTTTATATCCTTCTTTTTAATAGTTATCTGACCTATCTCCTTCACCAATTGGTACAAGTTCTCCGCCGCCGAGGTTATCTCGTCTTTTATCTCTGTTTTTATATTCCTCGATAGTCTTAGTTGTGATTTTATTTTGATTAAGCAAAGCTTCGCTTCGGCTACTTTGTCCCTTTGTTTGGGAGTTTCAACTATTGCTATGGATGGTTGGGTGGGTGGGATGATGATATTAAGAGGGGTTTGGGTGGTGGTGTGTGCCCCTTCAGAAGAAGTCTTAGGGAGCTCTGTCTCCTCCGTTTTACGGTTTAATCCTGGCGTCCTAATCATTTTGTGTAGTTTTCTTTACTCCTACGGTCTTATATTATACTTAAGAGCCGAGAGAAAAAAAAAAAAAAAAAAAAAAAAAAAAAAAAAAAAAAAAATTTATGTTGTAAACGTCCCTACTATAGCTTACTTAATACCTAACTTAATACCTAATACTAATAAATTTTTGATAATAAAAATAAACAAGAGATAATAAAATTTAATTTGGGGGGGTCTGGAGTAGGTGATCTGGAGTCTCGGCACGTACACTAGTTACACTAGTGTACGTAGGTCGACCTCAAAATCGGGCTATCTCTCTCCGTTAACGAGTTATCAGCGTTTTAGTGTTATAGTTTTGAAGGTCGGTTCAGATTCAGTGGCGGCTTAATTATTTTGGAAAATGACAAAATTCTGTTTGTTGCTCTGGGGGATAAGGGGCTTGGTCCTCCCTACCTTACTGGGCTATTGTGTATAATTTTTAATTTATAATGTGTAAAATAGTTAGAATTAAGTTGAAATAAAATAAAATTTGAATAATTGATAAAATCGACCTCAAAATCGGGCTAACTCGCTCCGTTTTAGAGTTATTTCAGTTTTAATAAAATTGAGAGATAATTAATGAAAAATAAAATATGAAAATCGACCTTATGTCCCTAAACATACGGGTCCCTACTGGGTAAATTAGATTGGAATTAAAAAGAGAAAATGAATTAAAATAACACGAAATAGAAATGAAATAATGAAGTAATAATAAAATCGACCCTATCTCCCTAGAAATACGGGTCAATTTTGCGTAATTAAAAAATAAAAAGAAAAATAAAAAGAGATTTTTGTTAATTAATTAAACACGTGAGGAGAAATAAAATCGTCCTTACGTCCCTACGTTTACGGTCCCTACTGGGTAAATAAAATTGACTTGTAAAATAGAAAATGAATTAAAATAACACGATATAGAAATGAGATAATAATATAATCGACCCTATGTCCCTACAATTATGGGTCAATTTTGCGTAATTAATTTTAAAAATAGAAAGATTTTTGTTGATTACCCGGTTTTAAACGCGTGAGGAAAATAAAATTGACTCTATGTCCCTACAATACGGGTCAATTTTGTGTAATGAATTTTAATAAAAGATTTTTGTTATTTAACAGGTTTTAAGTACCCGTGAGGGGAATTAGAATTGACTCTATGTCCTTATAATACTGGTCTATTTTGAGTTATTATAAAATGTAATAATTATTAAATTAAAGAAATTTTTAAGATCTAAACTAACACCAAGAGAAAGAAGATCGCAACCTTATGGCCCTATTAATACGGGTCAGTTTTGCTTGGTTTAGCAGAATTATTAAAATGTAAAATTAAGAATAAAAACAGAATTATTTTAGGTCCATACGTGAACACACAAAAACACACAAGACACACAAAACATAAAACATAAAGTTCCAGAGTATTTTAATTTAAAACAGTAAAAGTCGGTAAGTACTACGCAGTGTTCTTTAACATTCCCGATGGCACTTTGAAAATGCACTTTTTTATTTGTCGGTATTTTAAAATTCTAAATTAGCAAATTATAAGCTTGGGCTCCAGAAACTCCAAATCTGGCTTCACTTTCTGTCTAGGTCTAACCTAGACCAAGTTATGACCAGATTTAGGTCTCCGATGCGTAACAACAGAATTACCACGTTAACATGAAGCGTGCGAAAGAAATGTGATTTTAAGGAAATTTAGTTTAAAAATAGTAAATTGAGTTTAAATTTAACACTGATTTTTTATATGATTGGCAATTAGCTATTCTATTGAACTCTATTTTAAATTGGGTGATAATGATAGTGCTGGGAATGTTAAAAAATATTAAAATGGAAAAAATAAAATTTAAAAACAGCAAATACTTTTTGTCGGCACTTAGAGTCCTAGGATCCTCGCGAAACTTTCCAGGGTGGTTGCTGGCTGGCCCAGGTACCTTTCCAGGTCCACAGATCTCGAGGATCGCGTTCCTGGACTGGTTCCCGTGGGTTTTTCTGCGCGTGGAATTTCTGCGGGCGCCTTAAGCCGCTGTTTAAGGCCTAGGACTTCACGGAAAATTGCTTCCAGTGGTCTAGGATTGTTGATAGCACTAAGTTTATCACTTTTAAACACTATTTTGGGTGGAATTCCCTCAACTTTGAAAAAGTTTGAACTTTTCGGCGAGATTTTGTCAATTTCACTCCCGGTTTGGTAAAATAATGTCGCGAAAGTATTTTACACTCACTTAAAAAATCTGAGTTTTTTATGGGTTATAGTCTATGAGCTACCACTATTTTACAGCTAATAAAAACTATAGGTCGCCGCGACTAATCGCGTTTTATAAATTATCTCCCGCAATGTTTACCTTTTGGCCGTGATTTCTGCTCCCGCGCTCCGTAAAAGGGGGTAAAAGACCCTCTTAGGAGGGGTCAAAAAATCCAAAATTTCGTGAGGATGTAGGCACTTAGGTATCACTTCACTGGGTAATTTAAAATTTATAGGTCGCAGCGACTAATCGAGCGCCGCACGCCACTTTATACTTTTGTTTGCACTTTTTGCCGTTTTTTGCGTTTTCTTTTCGTCACAATTCTTTCAGTTTTTAACCGATTTTAATTCTGAAAACACCATTCGTTAGTGCTCGTCAGCGCGCAACTTTTAAGGTATCGCACGGGTTTTTACGTCGCGAAAGGCCGAATACACGATTTTTTCACTGTTTCTTCGCTGCGGAGCTTGATTTCGACGCTACGGAGCTCGGAAAACGTGGTTAGGTTAGGCATCGGCTTGAGGCTCCACGAGCTGGCGTTCGGACCGTGGAGGCGCTCAGGCCGATTCTCGAGGAGTGGGCAGTGCGGCAGCATGGGACTCTCTCCTTTAGGCTGGTGCAGGTATTGACCGGACATGGTTGCTTCGGTACATACCTGCATAGGCTTGGGAGGGAGGCGAGTCCGATGTGCCACCACTGCGACTGCGGTGAAGACTCGGTGCAACACACTCTCGAGCAGTGTCCTGCCTGGGAGTTGCAGCGTCGGGAACTCACCGCAGTGATAGGGAACGACCTCGCGCTGCCGGCCGTGGTTCAATCCATGAGCTGCGCGAGGTCGTGGGAAGCGGTCGCATCCTTCTGCGAGGAAGTTATCTTGCAGAAGGAGGCGGCGGAGCGGATCAGGGAGGACTCACCCCTGGCTGATCCGCATCGCCGCCGGCGAGCTGGGCGGCGAAGGCGCGCGTACGCCGCGAACCATATGCCGCCCTGAGCGAGGCCGCGGGCGGAGGAACGGGGACCTTTTTCCACCGCCCGCTGATGCCTTCCGCGACGGAGCGGCGCTCTGTGTGTGTCCGGAGCGCCGCTAGGAGAGGACGACCAAGGAGTCGGGTGCCCGGTGGCAGTCGGACCGGGCACAGTCGCCGCGGCGGGCCCTGTGGATGTAAGAACGATCCAGGGCTCGCCCACTTTTACGGCGACGCATGGCACACGGCGGGTCTTTTTAGTGGGTGCAAACCCCACACTACCCCATCGCCTTCCCCGGGTGGTGGGGTGTGCGTCAGGCATTTTTTCCCGCCAAAAAAAAAAAAAAAAAAAAAAAAAAAAAAAAAAAGGTTAGGTTAGGTTAGGTTAGGTTAGGTTAGGTTAGGTTAGGTTAGGTTAGGTTAGGTTAGGTTAGGTTAGGTTAGGTTAGGTTAGGTTAGGTTAGGTTAGGTTAGGTTAGGTTAGGTTAGGTTAGGTTAGGTTAGGTTAGGTTAGGTTAGGTTAGGTTAGGTTAGGTTAGGTTAGGTTAGGTTAGGTTAGGTTAGGTTAGGTTAGGTTAGGTTAGGTTAGGTTAGGTTAGGTTAGGTTAGGTTAGGTTAGGTTAGGTTAGGTTAGGTTAGGTTAGGTTAGGTTAGGTTAGGTTAGGTTAGGTTAGGTTAGGTTAGGTTAGGTTAGGTTAGGTTAGGTTAGGTTAGGTTAGGTTAGGTTAGGTTAGGTTAGGTTAGGTTAGGTTAGGTTAGGTTAGGTTCCCCCGGGCCCGACGGGGTACCCGGACGGGTGTTGGCCCTGGCCCTCAACCACATGGGGGACCGCCTCAGGGAGCTGTTCGACGTGTGCCTGGCGTCCGGACGGTTCCCTGACTGCTGGAAGGCGGGGAAGCTGGTGCTCCTCCCTAAGCCGGGACGACCTCCCGACACCGTGGCGGCCTACAGGCCTATCGTTTTGCTGGAGGAGGCGGGGAAGTTGCTTGAGAGAGTTCTCGCCACCCGTATCCTCCGGCATCTGGAAGAGGTCGGCTCCGGTCTGTCGGACGCTCAGTACGGTTTCCGCGCTGGGCGTTCGACGATCGATGCCATCCTGCGTCTGAGGGCCGCTTCGGAGGAGGCCGTCGCTGGCGGAGGGGTGTTGTTGGCGGTATCCTTGGATATCGCCAACGCCTTCGGTAGTCTGCCGTTCGGCTGCATCGGCGAGGCGCTCCGGTTCCATGGAGTGCCGGTTTACCTGAGGCGGCTGGTGGCAGACTACCTTGAGGGCAGGGTGGTTCTGTGCGAGGACCGCGACGGAGCTTTGCTCCGCAGACCCATGGCGTGCGGTGTTCCGCAGGGTTCAGTCCTAGGACCTCCCCTGTGGAACATCGGTTACGACTGGGTGCTGCGTGGAGCTTTTCCCCCGGGCCTGGACGTCATCTGCTATGCGGATGACACGCTCGTCACGGCCCGGGGACAAAGCTTCGAGGAGGCGGCGCGCCTGGCCAACGAGGGGGTGGCCCAAGTGGTCGGGCGCATCGAGGCGCTGGGGCTTAGGGTGGCCCCTGCCAAGACTGAGGCCGTGCTCTTTCACGGGCCTCGTCGCGGTCCACCTGCTGGCGCCTCGATAACGGTTGGCTCGGTCCCCGTACGGATCGGGGCCCAGATCAAGTATCTGGGCCTAGTGATAGACAGGCGGTGGAACTTTGACGAGCACTTCCGCATTCTGGTGCCCAAGCTGGAGGGCGTTGCCGCCGCTCTCGGTCGGCTCTTGCCGAACGTGGGCGGCGCCAGCGTCGCCTGCCGGCGGCTTTACACGGGGGTGGTACGGTCGATGGCACTGTACGGCGCACCCGTGTGGGCGGAGTCCTTGTCCGCCGGGAACAGGGTGCGCTTGTGGCGCCCTCAGCGTACCCTGGCGATCAAGGCCATTCGCGGATACCGCACGGTGTCCACAGACGCGGCGTGTGCGTTGGCTGGGACACCCCCGTGGGATTTGGATGCGGAGGTGCTCGCCGAGGTTTACAAGCGCGCGGCGGCAGCCCGGGCCGGGGGTTCTGTCCCCCTGCCCGAGGAGTTGCGAGGTTGGCGCGAGGAGGCCCACCGGACGTTGATGGTACGGTGGGGGCATCGGCTTGAGGCTCCACGAGCTGGCGTTCGGACCGTGGAGGCGCTCAGGCCGATTCTCGAGGAGTGGGCAGTGCGGCAGCATGGGACTCTCTCCTTTAGGCTGGTGCAGGTATTGACCGGACATGGTTGCTTCGGTACATACCTGCATAGGCTTGGGAGGGAGGCGAGTCCGATGTGCCACCACTGCGACTGCGGTGAAGACTCGGTGCAACACACTCTCGAGCAGTGTCCTGCCTGGGAGTTGCAGCGTCGGGAACTCACCGCAGTGATAGGGAACGACCTCGCGCTGCCGGCCGTGGTTCAATCCATGAGCTGCGCGAGGTCGTGGGAAGCGGTCGCATCCTTCTGCGAGGAAGTTATCTTGCAGAAGGAGGCGGCGGAGCGGATCAGGGAGGACTCACCCCTGGCTGATCCGCATCGCCGCCGGCGAGCTGGGCGGCGAAGGCGCGCGTACGCCGCGAACCATATGCCGCCCTGAGCGAGGCCGCGGGCGGAGGAACGGGGACCTTTTTCCACCGCCCGCTGATGCCTTCCGCGACGGAGCGGCGCTCTGTGTGTGTCCGGAGCGCCGCTAGGAGAGGACGACCAAGGAGTCGGGTGCCCGGTGGCAGTCGGACCGGGCACAGTCGCCGCGGCGGGCCCTGTGGATGTAAGAACGATCCAGGGCTCGCCCACTTTTACGGCGACGCATGGCACACGGCGGGTCTTTTTAGTGGGTGCAAACCCCACACTACCCCATCGCCTTCCCCGGGTGGTGGGGTGTGCGTCAGGCATTTTTTCCCGCCAAAAAAAAAAAAAAAAAAAAAAAAAAAAAAAAAAAAAGGTTAGGTTAGGTTAGGTTAGGTTAGGTTAGGTTAGGTTAGGTTAGGTTAGGTTAGGTTAGGTTAGGTTAGGTTAGGTTAGGTTAGGTTAGGTTAGGTTAGGTTAGGTTAGGTTAGGTTAGGTTAGGTTAGGTTAGGTTAGGTTAGGTTAGGTTAGGTTAGGTTAGGTTAGGTTAGGTTAGGTTAGGTTAGGTTAGGTTAGGTTAGGTTAGGTTAGGTTAGGTTAGGTTAGGTTAGGTTAGGTTAGGTTAGGTTAGGTTAGGTTAGGTTAGGTTAGGTTAGGTTAGGTTAGGTTAGGTTAGGTTAGGTTAGGTTAGGTTAGGTTAGGTTAGGTTAGGTTAGGTTAGGTTAGGTTAGGTTAGGTTAGGTTAGGTTAGGTTAGGTTAGGTTAGGTTAGGTTAGGTTAGGTTAGGTTAGGTTAGGTTAGGTTAGGTTAGGTTAGGTTAGGTTAGGTTAGGTTAGGTTAGGTTAGGTTAGGTTAGGTTAGGTTAGGTTAGGTTAGGTTAGGTTAGGTTAGGTTAGGTTAGGTTAGGTTAGGTTAGGTTAGGTTAGGTTAGGTTAGGTTAGGTTAGGTTAGGTTAGGTTAGGTTAGGTTAGGTTAGGTTAGGTTAGGTTAGGTTAGGTTAGGTTAGGTTAGGTTAGGTTAGGTTAGGTTAGGTTAGGTTAGGTTAGGTTAGGTTAGGTTAGGTTAGGTTAGGTTAGGTTAGGTTAGGTTAGGTTAGGTTAGGTTAGGTTAGGTTAGGTTAGGTTAGGTTAGGTTAGGTTAGGTTAGGTTAGGTTAGGTTTTTTTTTTTTTTTTTTTTTTTTTTTTTTTTTTTTTTTTTTTTTTTTCTTAGTACTAATCCCACCAACACATTACTTGGTTGGCGCCTACTCTGTGCTCTACTTCTCTCATACAATTTCTCGCATATATGCCTCTCGCACTTTCATCCATCATACTATATCTTTCTTTCATCTATCACCTTTCATTCTGTGGGTAGGACTCCCACTTTTATTAAAATCTAGTCTAAGGGCATAATTTATTTATCACAGATAGGTAATTAAAACAGTTCGATGCTGATATTTTATTTACAATTTTTTCTTTTTTTTTTTTAAAACACATTTTCTTATATACTAAATACAATCGGCTTAGGTACTAACTTAATCTACTGCTGCATTACAATTTTGCTGTCTTTTCTGTACTTACAATTAAAATACTATGATAGTACGATTGAAGCACAGTGTCTAACTTTTGTTACGACGAATGACTGTGGTGGCCAGATTTACACAGTAAATTAAGAATCTTTCCCTTTCTTTTTTGCCCATAAACCCACACAGGCTCTCCCCAGTCAGCTTCCTATCCAGCTCACACTCGAGTTGGTAGCGCTCCCTGATAAATAACGGACATTCTACTAGTATGTGCTGGACAGTTTCCGCCACTCCAGGGTCGCAGAGGCACGCCGGGCTCTCCTTACACTTGAAACGGTTCAAGTATTCAGAGAACCCACCGTGCCCCGTTAGAACCTGCGTGAGAACACCAGTCGGCCGCACCTGTTGAACAATACGGAAAGCCGCTATCGCGTCCGGAAGAAACATTTTCGTCACCGAGGCTGTCTCGCCCGACACATATCTCCGATTCCACTCACCAAGCGTCTCCAGACGAATCTGTCGCTTGATAAATGAAACCGGACATTGGTCGTAGTCCGGCTTCCTCCGTGACGACAATGCTGCCTCCTTCGCCAACTCGTCTGCCCGCTCATTCCCCGGCAGGCCCGCGTGGGCCTTGATCCAAAACAAAGACACAGCTTTGTTCTGGTGCAAGGCCTTAGCCAAATTGGCGCGCGCGCGAACTGCCAGGGGATGGAGAGAGCCGTGGTTTGCAAGCGTCTGCAATGATGACATTGAGTCGCTATACAAACCAAAGCTCGCCTCTTGCCGCGCGAGGATCACTTCGGTAGCTTTGCAAATGGCCAGGAGTTCCGCCTGGTAGACTGTGCAGTACGCGGCAAGGCAGAGCTTGAGGTTCCGGACTTCACCATCATTATCCCAAATGGATAATGCGGCTCCGACCTTCCCCTCAATCTTGCTGCCGTCGGTGAATATTCGCACCGTCTGCACATTACTACTGTCTAGTAGGGTTTGATCTGCCAGGCACATGAACTCCAGGGGCATTTGTGTAGCTGGATGAGGAGCTTCTGCAAACCTCACCGCACTCTCGATCTCCCGATCTCCCGGCACGAACCGGGATGACCCTCTCCTCGCTTCATACAGGGCGGCTGCCTCTTGTATGCGCAGGTCTAGAGGTAGTATCCCGGACAGTGCCAGTGCCGAGTTCAGGGAGACTGTGCGGTACGATTTGCAGATCTTCTGAGCGAATCCTCGTTGAACAGAGCCTAACTTCTTCCGTATCCCTAGCTTTTTCGTAGCAGGAGCCCAGGCAGCGGCCGCATAGGTGATTATGGGTTCAATTGTCGCGGTGTATATTATGTGTATAATTTCAGCATTTAATCCCCAACTAACTTTTGCGGCACGGGAAAGCTGTTGGTATATCCCAGCTGCCCTCTTGCAGACGTTCGCGGCGTGCTCACTAAAAGTGAGCTTATCGTCTATGGTTAGACCCAGCAACTTCATTTTTCGGACCAAACCGATGTCGACCCCGGCCATGCTCAGGCATGGAGTGTCGTACTTAAGCTTGTTGGTTACCACCATCGCACAGGTTTTGTGCGGTGCGAACCTCAGCTTATTTCGGACACCCCAATCCTGAACATGGGCGAGGGCTGCATTGGCAGATTTCGAGACTTCAGTCGCCGTGTCCCCATCTATGACCAAGACGATATCATCCGCGAACGCCTGCACGAAGACCCCGCGTCGCTCCAGGTCTTTCAGAAGTGGGTCGAGGAGGAGGTTCCACAGGATTGGACCACCGATTGACCCCTGAACACAGCCCTTGTCAGTCACTTTCGTACACTCCTCCCCGGCATAACGAACCTTTACCTTCCTACTATCAAGATAGCTGTCTATCAGCCGCCTGATGTTGACCGGGCAATTTTCCTCAGCCAGCCTGACTTTTATAGCTGGCCACCATGCGCTGTCGAAGGCCCCCTCTATATCCAATGACACCAGGACAATTAGCTTCTTCAGCCTTAACTTGTCCTGTACGTGCTCCATTAGTGTATAGAGGGCGTCCTCGGTGCTCTTCTGGGGCGTAAAGCCAAACTGACGGGTACTAAACCGCGGTATAAGCTGCCACTTTAGACGTGCTACGACCATCCTCTCCAGGACCTTCCCCAGAACTGGCAGCAGACCGATTGGTCGGTATGCCTTGGGGGTCAGATAGTTGTCCTTGCCCGGCTTCCGAAGTACCACGACCGTAGCTTCCTTCCAGACCTCCGGAAAGTGTGCTAGTTCGAGGCACTTGTTGTAAAGGGCAAGGAACAATTCTGGGTCCTGGTGGATCGCTCGACTGCAGATGTCAGACGTCAGTCCGTCCCCTCCTGGTGCCTTTTTGGGATTGAAACCTGCCACGGCGGTCTTCAGCTCCAGTGTCGTAAATGAAGGGTCATGATGTTCACCATAGGCCCATTCATTCACTCGACTGGCCGCTTCTCTTATTCGCCTGTGGTCAGCGTTATCCTGGTCTACTCTGTCTTTGGGGTAGAACGTATCTGCTAGTAGGGCGGCTGATTCACTTGGACTAAGGAATGTACCATCGCAGCAAAGGGTCAGTTCTTCCTGCCTTCTGGCAGTCCTACCGATGATCCTGTAGATTCCCTCCCAGACCCCCTCCCGATCCTGTTTCCGGCAAAACTCCTTCCAACTGGCAATTTGGGCGCTCTTAACTTGCATCTCATATTCTTGTTTTGCTTTCAGGTACGCATCAACGACCATCGCCCGCCGGACCGGTGCGGCATTGCGGATGCGGTTCTTCATCCTAGTGACCTCTTTCTTCTTCACGGCGAGTTCCCCGGACCACCACGGAATGGTAAGTTTTACATGACTTTTTACCTTCGGCATTGATTCTTCGCATGCTTCTACTATAATATCTTTGTATCTCACAACTAAATCCTCTAATTTCTGTTTGTTATCAGTTGTTTTAATCATTTCCAAATTTATTTTATTTACAGTTTTTAGTTCCCCCAGTTTAGTTTTGAATTTACCCCAATCTGCCTTCCGCGTATTGTATTTTCTCGTGGTTCTACTGATGTTAATACCTTTTTCCCTTTTAACTTTAATATTAAATAGAATCGTGTTGTGGTCCGAGGACGTAACTCCCGTGTCAACCCGCCAGCCGTCCACCAGGTCAAAAAGGCTGAGCGAACAAGCCGTGACATCCACATGGCTTTTGTACGCTCGACCACCCCTGACAGTGTCAAAGGTGGGAGCGTCACCAGTGTTCAGTACCTGAAGCTCTAACTCATCCAGGGTGCTAGACATTGCCTCACCTCTGGGGTCTTCCTTGATGCTGCCCCACCAGGCACTTTTCGCATTAGCGTCGCCGCCCAACAGCAATCTACCTGTGACCACTTCCGCTTTGATCCGGGTCAGCTGATCCAAGTATGGCCCTATGGGCTGGTCTGGCTCGAAGTAATAGGAGACTACTGCGATTTCCCAGGCTTTGGTCCGGATCCCCACCACAACGATATTGTTTGTGGTGAGTTTCGGGTAGGGTATGACGTCTACGTCATGGTCAAAGACGGCTATCGCCGCCTTTACCCTCCCACTTCCATCAACCTCGCACTGGTAGATTCTCGCTCCACGGTAGCTCTTCATACTTCGTGCTCCACCCACATACGGCTCCTGAATCAGTGCCCACGAGATCTTTCGTTCACTGGCCTCTAAAAAGAGTTCGGTGGTCGCCAGTTCCTTGCGTTGAAGGTTTGCTTGGGCCACTCGGTATGGTCTTGCTGTTTGTCGGACAGGAGTCCCCGGGGTGCCCTTAACAATAAGTTATAGATGAGCGGGATATTGCGTCCCACCTTCTTCTTATTGTACAATCTGTACTAAACGCGTGATGATGGACGTTTTCCATATTGGCGCGCTTGCAATTACAGCAAGTAGGTGGCAGGCCTGCGCTATAATCCGCACAGTCCGCCCTCATGTGAGGGCCGCCGCAGTGGCCGCACTTTGCCGTGGTGTCAGTGCAAATACGCCGACTATGTCCGTATGCGAGGCAGAGCGAGCATTGGACGAGCGGGGACTGGTCTTGGACCCTTACCCGCTGGAAGTCCACATGCACCGCTCCGACCTCGATCATGCGCCTCCAAACCTCTGCGGCGACCCGCAACACTACATGACCCATAAGTGGGTTCCTAGCACGCTTTATATATAATACTTCCATAATCTTT
Organism: Orthosia incerta; assembly: GCA_948252205.1. Classification (NCBI taxonomy): domain Eukaryota; kingdom Metazoa; phylum Arthropoda; class Insecta; order Lepidoptera; family Noctuidae; genus Orthosia; species Orthosia incerta. The sequence continues at coordinate 227,724 of CAOCPI010000075.1, forward strand.
TGCTCCTCTTTCAGGTCCTGGAAGATATGTTTGTTTTGATTTTTTAGGGCCTTTATAATTTCCTCATTGCTGTTGTAGCGCATAACGTCCCTCATCACGATTTGCGGGTTTTTATTTTTTATCTCTTGCACCTCCAACTCAGGTGCTTCCTCTATTTTTTCCTTTATTTTTCTCCTTTCTTCTTCTGTGCGGCAACCTACGATTATTTTCCTGTCTTTTGCCTTTCTCACTTTTTCCACCGCGAATCCTCCCTCTTTGGCATTCACTACCTTTCTTATTCTGTCTAGCACTTGTTCACCCGTTTCTTTTCCATCCTTGGCCGTCACTACTATCGAGTGCAAGGTAGTTTGTTGCACTGTTTGGTTTGAAGGCCGACTTGCCGCTACGCTGGCGTAGGAGAGCTTCTCCATATGGCTTTGGCCAGCTTGTAGTGCCTCTTTCAGCCTTCCCATGATCTCGTTATTCACGGCTAGGTTTCGGGCGTGCTCCTCAAGTGCTTTCCTGAGAGATTCCGCCTCCGCTCCCCCGATAACCCCCGGGGAAGGGGAGGGGGCCTGCTCCATCCCTTGCACTACCTGGGTTTCCTGAACTTGAACTTGGATTCCCTGGGTTTTGAATGTCTTTTTTGTGGGGGGTTCGCGTCCTTTCTCCTGCTCTGACTCCTTAATAAGAAGGTAGAGCCGGTCTGCTAAAGCCTTTACTTCTGTCTTAATTTCCGTCTTTGTCGTCTTAGAGGTAGTCATATATGCTTTTATTTTATTGCTATATATCCTAGCCTCTGCGACTCTGCTTTTTTGGGGTGGTGGGCTCCCAATCTCAAACGAAACCGATCCTCTCGTCGTTACCCGTGTGGCTTTAGCCAGGCTGTTCGGAGAGGTTCCTTCGCTATCGACCTTGCCCGCCTCCCATTTTCCCACGCTGGTTCTTACACTTAATGTGGAAGGTCCTGCCTCTTCAGGTGCCTTCTGTGGGCTTTTCGTCTGCGAGCTTGCAGGTTGAGACCGGCTCTTTGGTGGCGTACGCACTCCGGGCATCCCGCTCATCTTGTTAGCTGGGTTTTGGGATTAGTACTGCGTCAAATGGGGTATTGTAAAGGGATACCCCAGTTGGTGTGTAAATGTATATATACGTATATAGATACGGTCAAGAGTCAAATTAAAAAGGATTGTAGAGTGATCCTGCGTAAATATGGTCCCGTTCCAGTTACAAATGCAAAACACCTACCGGAACAGATTTTTTTTTTTAAAAGATCAAATAAAATTGGTAAAATTATCAATATAGTCTTAACCTAATCTTAATCCTAAAATATAGTAGCACAAAAGTGCTACTATAAGTCCTTATAAAATATATCACAGTAAAATATGCTATAATATGTCACAATAGAATTTAGGGTTCAAGAGAATCCTGTCCTTTGATGGTTTAGATTCCTATCATATGTCACGTTACCGTCAAGAAATTTAAAATAATAGCATAAATTTGTTCTAATTCTAATCTTATTCTAAAATATAGTGCACAATAGTGCTACTATAGTCCAACGGGCAGAAATTTTTAAAGTCAACTTTTTTACTCTTGTTGAGTCAGATTTCTCTACATAGAGACTAGACTCACTAGTCCGGCTCTATTGTCACAAGTTAGTTAAAAGCTAAAATAAATTAATTGAACTCTACGTAGAGACCGTGTCTCTGTTGTTAATACAGTTTTAAAACGGTTCTTGAAGATTTTATTTACAATATTAAAATAATTTATAAAAGTTGACTCTACTTAGAGACCGTGTCTCTATCAGTAATAAAATTTTAAAATAATTCCTGAAGACCTTATTTTGACCGACAGTAATGACAAAAGATTTAAATTAAATATAAAAAGTTGCTCTAGTTAGAGACCATGTCTCTATCGCCAAATAAAATAACAAACAATTCCTAATAATACTTTAATTTGTTCGACAATAATTACAGAAAAGTTACAATAAAATACAAAAGTTGACTCTACTTATAGACCTTGTCTCTATCCTTAATAAAATCAAAAAATAATTTGGAAAATCTTTAGTTTTATCACTAAAATTTTACTTTTAAATCTTAAAAACTATTTCAGCTCCCTATAAGCTCTATCTAGAGACCTTCCTTGCTCCAGGTAGAGACCCCAGGATCCGTTTTATCGAATGCCGAAAACTGCTTGCAGTTCGGACTACTGGTCACAGTTTTATCATCGGAATTCCGAGACAAGTACTTTCACCCCAAACGGCTATGTCAAAGTACAAATTTAGGGGTAGGGGTTTGAAATTTTCACCAAATGACCGGAGAGGATTCAAGACTTTCTCTCCGGTAGAAAGTGTGGGGGGGGTCCGGGGGGGGTACCCGGGAAAAAACGTCAAAATTGGTCTAGGACCCTTAGTTTTCCCGTAAATCAAGAACACAGTTACCGTGCGGTTTCCGGGAAGGTCCGTGTCCCACTAAAAATTTTTTAATTAAGTAACCGCTAGGTTAAAAATTTTAAAAAAAAATTTGGGTAGGTTCTAAGTGAACTTTGTTATTCCATCATGTGAAAAGTTATTGTGACCTTGAACAAAATCTTTTGGGAGAGCGGATTTGTAAAATGGTAAACAATTACCAATATCCGCAAAAAAATCGTTTTTTGGCGATTTTTGGGGGAAAACGGCACCCGACGGTATTGAAATTTTTTATTTGACCTGGGGGTTCAATAACACGTCGAATGACACTAGTGCCAACTCTGTCAGGTCCTTAGGAAAATTTTGGTAAAAGAGTAGGTATTTCCGTAGGTATTTTGAAAATTAAATCACAAGGAAAATATAGTTGGGAAAAATCTAAAATTTTGCATACCTATTAAACATGAGTTGGGCTTTATAAAAATAAAATAAAAAATAGGGGTAAAAGATCGTTCTTAAAAGCTATGGTTGTACCAACTTTGGTCAATTTTTCAAAAAATCGTATCTTCGGTCCTGGTTTTTCTTTCGGGAAGCGGAAAACGGCTATGGGCTTCTCGAATGGTCCTCTTCGATTTGTGGTAGTCACCGTTGTCGCAGCTGCGCTGGTTCCGAAAACACGTCACACGTGTTTTTCGGTTTTTCCCCTGCAGTTCCGCGAGGGGTGGCGGGAAAAATCCAAAAACTTTGCCAAGATGTGCGGCAATGTTTTCTCCACACAATAGCAGTTCCAAATTAGGGTGTTGCGCCGATGGTTTCGGCGCCGTACGCGAATTTTGGTTTCCGAAAACGTGTTTATTGTATTTTAACCTCAAAAATTTTGGTTTTTGGGTTTTCCCGGGAAAACCAATGCGATTTTCACCGGGACACTGCACTTATATTACACAAGGCACTGAAATACACACTTTGGTTATATTTTCGACTTAATTTTCGCACTTTGACTATTTATCGTGATTTTTCGACCGCGGAGCGACTTAAAAATGAACTGACCGCTGCGGGGGGCACCGGGTGTCTGGGTTAGGTTAGGTTAGGTTAGGTTAGGTTAGGTTAGGTTAGGTTAGGTTAGGTTAGGTTAGGTTAGGTTAGGTTAGGTTAGGTTAGGTTAGGTTAGGTTAGGTTAGGTTAGGTTAGGTTAGGTTAGGTTAGGTTAGGTTAGGTTAGGTTAGGTTAGGTTAGGTTAGGTTAGGTTAGGTTAGGTTAGGTTAGGTTAGGTTAGGTTAGGTTAGGTTAGGTTAGGTTAGGTTAGGTTAGGTTAGGTTAGGTTAGGTTAGGTTAGGTTAGGTTAGGTTAGGTTAGGTTAGGTTAGGTTAGGTTAGGTTAGGTTAGGTTAGGTTAGGTTAGGTTAGGTTAGGTTAGGTTAGGTTAGGTTAGGTTAGGTTAGGTTAGGTTAGGTTAGGTTAGGTTAGGTTAGGTTAGGTTAGGTTAGGTTAGGTTAGGTTAGGTTAGGTTAGGTTAGGTTAGGTTAGGTTAGGTTAGGTTAGGTTAGGTTAGGTTAGGTTAGGTTAGGTTAGGTTAGGTTAGGTTAGGTTAGGTTAGGTTAGGTTAGGTTAGGTTAGGTTAGGTTAGGTTAGGTTAGGTTAGGTTAGGTTAGGTTAGGTTAGGTTAGGTTAGGTTAGGTTAGGTTAGGTTAGGTTAGGTTAGGTTAGGTTAGGTTAGGTTAGGTTAGGTTAGGTTAGGTTAGGTTAGGTTAGGTTAGGTTAGGTTAGGTTAGGTTAGGTTAGGTTAGGTTAGGTTAGGTTAGGTTAGGTTAGGTTAGGTTAGGTTAGGTTAGGTTAGGTTAGGTTAGGTTAGGTTAGGTTAGGTTAGGTTAGGTTAGGTTAGGTTAGGTTAGGTTAGGTTAGGTTAGGTTAGGTTAGGTTAGGTTAGGTTAGGTTAGGTTTTTTTTTTTTTTTTTTTTTTTTTTATTAGAGATTACAAAAATCCCACTGGTGTGTCTTCCATTGACGGAGAGACCAGTGCCTACTTTATTACTAATTACTATTTATTTCCGTCTGTGCGGTTACAATTTTTTATTACTATCTATTATTTATATTAACAAATCTACTTTTTTACTTAATTAACAATTTCGCACTTTATTGTGCCCTGTCCTTAAACAATCTCTTACATACACTATTATTTTACCATTATTTATATTTACATTATTTTAATAAAAATATCTACCTTAAAACTAACACAGTATATAGTGTGCAAAAGCAAAATATGGACAAATAATAAAATTTACTGACATAATATAAACAAGTTTGAAAATATAAACAAAATAATACACAAAATCAAAAAGTACAATTAAAATAATAAAACAGAATTGTCAAAATAAAAACTGAATAATAACACCAAATTTGTAAATACAATTAAAATAATAAAACAAAATCGACATTTTATAACTAAAATAATAACAAAATAAACATAAACGAAATAATTACACATAATCAACAAGTACAAGAGAAATAATAAAACACAATAATTAGCAATAGAAAAATATACATAGAAAACACAATAGTGCATTAATTTTTGTTCCTTTCAATCACCTTACTAGCTATGTTTTGACAAAAGTCTAAAAAGTCATCTCTTATATTTTTACTGGCTATAATTTCTGCTAAATTTTCTTTTTTAAGGTTGCGATCTATTTCTGACTCTAAGTTATATCTTAAGTTTGTGTATAATGGGCATTCCACTAGGATGTGTTCTATGCTTTCGCTACTACCTGTGTCGCAGGGACACGCCGGGCTGTCCTTGCGCTTGAAACGGTGCAAGTACTCGGAAAATCCGCCGTGCCCCGTCAACACCTGCACCAGCCGTGGATTGAGCGTTATCTTTTTAATTAACCTATACGCGCTCAACGCGTCGGGGAAAAACATTTTGGTGGTAGATGCGGTGGTTCCCTCTGCGTACCTATTGTGCCACACTTCTAGTGTTTCATTGCGTATCTGACGCTTGATGAAGGATACCGGGCATCCATCATAGTCCGGCTTTTTCTTCAAACCCACAGCTGCCTCTTTTGCCAATGCGTCTGCTCTTTCATTCCCCTCCAACCCCACGTGTGCTTTTATCCAAAAGAGTCTTAGTATCTTTTCCTGTTTGACAACTTTTGAGATATTTTCTCTTATAGCTACTACGAGGGGGTGAAGGGAAACACCGTGCGTAATCGCCTCAAGAGCCGACCTAGAGTCGCTGTAGATATTGAAGCTACCACCGGACCGTTCGGTCGCAATCTCGGTAGCCTTCACCAGCGCCAGTAACTCCGCCTGGTATACGGTGCAGAACTGGTCCAGCTTGAGTTTTTTGGTTTCAATTTCAACGTCTCCATCCCAAAAGGATAGAGCCGCCCCAACTTTGTCGTTCATTTTACTACCGTCAGTATATATTTTATATCTGGCATCCTCTTGCTGGGCCAGCTCTGCCTCGTCTGCCACCAATTTGAACTCTATTGCCTTTTGGGTCGCTGGGTGTGGTAGTTCCACATACGGTGTGGGTCGCTCCACTCTCCTATCCCCGACTACTCTTACTGAGTGTCCCTTTTTTATTTCATAAAGAGAGGCTGCTTCCCTGATCCTAAGATCCAGCGGAAGCATCCCCGAGAGCAACAATGCCGCGTTGAGCGAAGTGGTCCTATAAGACTTTATCATTTTTTGTACGAATCCGCGCTGAACCTCATTCAAAAACTTCCTAATCCCTAACTTCCTAATCCCTAATTTCTCAGCAGCTGGATACCAGGCACTTGCTGCGTACATTATAATAGGCTCTATTACTGCTACGTATATAGTTCTGGTTATCTCCGGCGAGATCCCCCACTCCACTTTGGCTGCCCTCGCTAACTGTTTGTATATGTTCAATGCCTTGCGGCAGACATTTGCTACGTGTGCATTGAATGTTAGTTTATGGTCTATCGTCAACCCCAGTATCTTTATCTCCTTTGACATGGCTATGTCCACCCCTCCCATGCTCAGAAGTGGTGTGTCGTGCTTCAGTTTGTTTGTAATTATCATGGCCTTTGTCTTTTGAGGCGCAAACTTCAGTTTATTGTCTTCACCCCACTCCTGGACATGTTTTAGGGCGGCATTCGCCTGTCTCTGGACCTCGAGTGCTGTATCGCCGGAGAAAACCAGAACCACATCGTCAGCGAACGCTTGACAGTAGTTCCCTCCCATCTCCAGACTGGCTAATAACGGATCCAGCAAAACGTTCCAGAATGTGGGTCCCCCGATGGAACCTTGGACACATCCCTTCTCTGTTGCCTTCCGAGCTTCTGCTCCAGCGTATCTCACCCTGACCTTCCGGTTCGTCAGGTAACTATCTAAAACTTTGCGGATATTTTCTGGGCAATTTGATTCGGCTAGCCTACATCTTACCGCGGGCCACCAAGCACTGTCGAAGGCTCCCTCTATGTCGAGCGATATGACTAATGTAATTTTTTGCTCTTTCAGTTTTGATCTGATATGCTTGATAAGGTCATAGAGGGAGTCCTCGGCACTGCGTTGCGGTGTGAACCCGTACTGCTTGGGACTCATTTGTCGGAGGGTATGCCACCTGACTCGCTTCACCAGCATCTTCTCATAAATTTTCCCTAATACCGGCAATAGCCCAATCGGCCGGTAGGATTTGGGATTTGAGTAGTCATCTTTCCCCGGTTTCCTTAAGATAACTATTACCGCCTCTTTCCACACCGTAGGGAAGAGCGATAGCTCTAGGCATTTATTGAGCAACGCTAAAAATAACTCCGGTTTGCACGCTATGGCTGCCCTACATATGTCCGGAGTGAACCCATCTAGCCCTGGCGCCTTTTTTGGGTTGAAGCTATCCGTCGCAATCATCAGCTCTTCGATAGTGAATGGAGGGTCAGGTAGCTCATCACCTTTGTCCTCGCTCAATTTTTCTGCCCTAATTCTAATTGCCTTGTGGGCTACACTGTCCGACAGCGCATCGTCTTCCGGATAGAATGCCTCCGCTAGAGCCCTGGCAGACTCTTCGCCTTCCAATACTTTCCCATTTTTAATCAGGGGGGTGTCCTCCTGCCTAACTGTCGTGCGGCCTATCACCCTATATATTCCATCCCACATGGTTTCCCTATCTTGTTTTTCGCAGAACTTTTTCCAGCTTGTTGTTCTGGCTTTCTCCACAAGCTGCCGGTATTCCTCCTTCGCGTCCAGATATGCTTGGACAACACTCTCTCTGCGCACCTGAGCGGCATTTGGTATGCGCTTTTTAAGTGTTTTCACCTCTTTCTTCTTCTGTGTCAGTTCTTCTGTCCACCAAGTCAATCCTGCTTTCTTCTTTTGTCCGGCCTCAGGTATATTTCGTTTGCATGCTTCTTCTATGACTTTAGTGTATTCTTCTACTTTATTGTTTAGTTCTTCTTCTGTCGTTATTTTTGTTATTTCTTCCAAATTAATGTTTATTCTTTCCCAATTCTGTTTAATGTCTGTTCTGAATTCTGTCCAATCTGCTTTTCTTGTGTTATAAATTCTAGTTGTTCTTTTAATATCTATGCCTTTTGATTTTCTCAGATTTACTTCGAACAGGATTGCTTTGTGGTCTGACACTGTGAGGTTACCGTCCAGTCTCCAGTTTGCTATTTTGCCAAGCATATCTGACGTGCACACCGTGATGTCCACACAGCTTGTAAAATGCCTTCCTCCTCTGTGACAATCAAAGGTGGGTTTGAAGCCCTGGTTGAGAATGTGCAGCTCCATCTCGTCCAATGCTCCTGCCAACTCTTGCCCTCTCCTATTATTCTCCCTACTCCCCCACCATATGTTCCACGCGTTTACATCCCCCCCCAGTATCATGCTTTTATTTCCCACTACTTTGATAATTTCTTGGATGTGTTCTATGTCTTCTTCTATTTTTGCATCTCCCTCCAGGTATACCGAGATGACAACAATGTTCCAGGCCTCAGTTCTCAGTCGTGCCACTGCAATGTTTTCTGTGGTCAGCCTGGGGCACTGGGTTACGTCAATGTTGTCATCGAACACCACAATTGCAGACTTGTTTGTTTTGTCCGTGTTTCCTTCAAATTGGATCGTTCGGGTGCCCTGGTAGGTTTTCATTTTCTTGCTTGATCCGGTGTATGGTTCCTGCAGAAGTGCAAACGCAACCTTCCTTTTAGCTGCCTCCATGATCAGCTCATCTGTTGCTTGTTTGCACCTCTGCAGGTTGGCTTGTATTACGCGATACTGGTGTCCTCCTTGTTTTTCTGTGCTGTTCCGGTTATTGCCCGTATCCACCTTAACACTGGTAGGCTACTGTGGACCTCGCTAAAGTCTCCCATTTTGTGCGTACCGGGCAGTCCGAGCTGAATGCGTTGTGCCTGTTATTTGTTATGCTTGCCTTCTGGCAGTTTATACATGCCGGCGCCTCATTTGCGTGGTAGACTTCGCATTCCGTTCGGAAGTGTGACCCTCCGCAATGAGCGCATCTGTCCTTCTCCTCATGGCACGTTTTCTTTGTGTGCCCGTATCCCAGACACTTCGAGCACTGGACCAACGGCGACTGATCTTCTGCCCTCAGTCTCTGCATATCGATATGTATGCAGTTTGCCGCCGTTAGTATACTCCATACTTGGGGGGACACACTCAGTACCACATGTTGCTGGTGAGGGTTCCGCGCGCTCTTCTTATATCTAATTGTGGCTCTGTATTGTTCCTCCGGTACGTCCTTTAACAGATGCTTATTTTGCTGTCTCAGCGCTTTGCCTATGTCCTCGTCTGTGTTGAACCTATTAACGTTTCTTATGATTATTAATGGGTCCTTATTTTTAATCTCTTCCACTCTCAGATCCGCACCTTCTTTGTTTAGTCTCTCTCTTACCCTATCTACTTCTGTTTTCGACTTGCATCCCAAGATCACTTTTCTGCCTCTTGCCTTACGTACCCTATCTATCTGGAAGCCTTCCTCTTTTGCGTTGACCGCCTTTCTTATCTTCTCCATTACTTGGTCGCTTGTTTCCTCCTCGTCTGTTGATGTTATTACCACCGAGTGAATAGCCGCGTGCTCCGGGGGCTGCGTCCTCGGGGAAGCGGCCACTACACTCGCGTAGGTTGCCCTTGCTTCAATGTCCTTATGTCCCTTCTCTATCGTTTCCCTAAGGCGTTCCATTTCTATTCTATTTTTTTCTATCTGGTCGCTATGTTCGGTTAGTTTTTGTAACAGTTGTTTTTCTATCTCTATTTTATCAGCCTCTGGTTCCCTTTCCTCTTGCTGGGTGAATGTTTTGTTTATATCCTTCTTTTTAATAGTTATCTGACCTATCTCCTTCACCAATTGGTACAAGTTCTCCGCCGCCGAGGTTATCTCGTCTTTTATCTCTGTTTTTATATTCCTCGATAGTCTTAGTTGTGATTTTATTTTGATTAAGCAAAGCTTCGCTTCGGCTACTTTGTCCCTTTGTTTGGGAGTTTCAACTATTGCTATGGATGGTTGGGTGGGTGGGATGATGATATTAAGAGGGGTTTGGGTGGTGGTGTGTGCCCCTTCAGAAGAAGTCTTAGGGAGCTCTGTCTCCTCCGTTTTACGGTTTAATCCTGGCGTCCTAATCATTTTGTGTAGTTTTCTTTACTCCTACGGTCTTATATTATGCTTAAGAGCCGAGAGAGAAAAAAAAAAAAAAAAAAAAAAAAAAAAAAAAAAAAAAAAAAAAAAAAAAAAAAAAAAAAAAAAAAAAAAAAAAAATTTGTATGTTGTAAACGTCCCTACTATAGCTTACTTAATACCTAACTTAATACCTAATACTAATTTATAATAAAAAGAAAATGTAAAATTTTAAAAATTTTTTGATAATAAAAATAAACAAGAGATAATAAAATTTAATTTGGGGGGGTCTGGAGTAGGTGATCTGGAGTCTCGGCACGTACACTAGTTACACTAGTGTACGTAGGTCGACCTCAAAATCGGGCTATCTCTCTCCGTTAACGAGTTATCAGCGTTTTAGTGTTATAGTTTTGAAGGTCGGTTCAGATTCAGTGGCGGCTTAATTATTTTGGAAAATGACAAAATTCTGTTTGTTGCTCTGGGGGATAAGGGGCTTGGTCCTCCCTACCTTACTGGGCTATTGTGTATAATTTTTAATTTATAATGTGTAAAATAGTTAGAATTAAGTTGAAATAAAATAAAATTTGAATAATTGATAAAATAAAATTTAATTTGGGGGGGTCTGGAGGAGGTGATCTGGGGTCTCGGCACGTACACTAGTTACACTAGTGTACGTAGGTCGACCTCAAAATCGGGCTAACTCGCTCCGTTTTAGAGTTATTTCAGTTTTAATAAAATTGAGAGATAATTAATGAAAAATAAAATATGAAAATCGACCTTATGTCCCTAAACATACGGGTCCCTACTGGGTAAATTAGATTGGAATTAAAAAGAGAAAATGAATTAAAATAACACGAAATAGAAATGAAATAATGAAGTAATAATAAAATCGACCCTATCTCCCTAGAAATACGGGTCAATTTTGCGTAATTAAAAAATAAAAAGAAAAATAAAAAGAGATTTTTGTTAATTAATTAAACACGTGAGGAGAAATAAAATCGTCCTTACGTCCCTACGTTTACGGTCCCTACTGGGTAAATAAAATTGACTTGTAAAATAGAAAATGAATTAAAAATAACACGATATAGAAATGAGATAATAATATAATCGACCCTATGTCCCTACAATTATGGGTCAATTTTGCGTAATTAATTTTAAAAATAGAAAGATTTTTGTTGATTACCCGGTTTTAAACGCGTGAGGAAAATAAAATTGACTCTATGTCCCTACAATACGGGTCAATTTTGTGTAATGAATTTTAATAAAGATTTTTGTTATTTAACAGGTTTTAAGTACCCGTGAGGGGAATTAGAATTGACTCTATGTCCTTATAATACTGGTCTATTTTGAGTTATTATAAAATGTAATAATTATTAAATTAAAGAAATTTTTAAGATCTAAACTAACACCAAGAGAAAGAAGATCGCAACCTTATGGCCCTATTAATACGGGTCAGTTTTGCTTGGTTTAGCAGAATTATTAAAATGTAAAATTAAGAATAAAAACAGAATTATTTTAGGTCCATATGTGAACACACAAAACACACAAGACACACAAAACATATAAAGTTCCAGAGTATTTTAAGTTAAATCAGTAAAAGTCGGTAAGTACTAAGCAGTGTTCTTTAACATTCCCGATGGCACTTTGAAAATGCACTTTTTTATTTGTCGGTATTTTAAAATTCTAAATTAGCAAATTATAAGCTTGGGCTCCAGAAACTCCAAATCTGGCTTCACTTTCTGTCTAGGTCTAACCTAGACCAAGTTATGACCAGATTTAGGTCTCCGATGCGTAACAACAGAATTACCACGTTAACATGAAGCGTGCGAAAGAAATGTGATTTTAAGGAAATTTAGTTTAAAAATAGAAAATTGAGTTTAAATTTAACACTGATTTTTTATATGATTGGCAATTAGCTATTCTATTGAACTCTATTTTAAATTGGGTGATAATGATAGTGCTGGGAATGTTAAAAAATATTAAAATGGAAAAAATAAAATTTAAAAACAGCAAATACTTTTTGTCGGCACTTAGAGTCCTAGGATCCTCGCGAAACTTTCCAGGGTGGTTGCTGGCTGGCCCAGGTACCTTTCCAGGTCCACAGATCTCGAGGATCGCGTTCCTGGACTGGTTCCCGTGGGTTTTTCTGCGCGTGGAATTTCTGCGGGCGCCTTAAGCCGCTGTTTAAGGCCTAGGACTTCACGGAAAATTGCTTCCAGTGGTCTAGGATTGTTGATAGCACTAAGTTTATCACTTTTAAACACTATTTTGGGTGGAATTCCCTCAACTTTGAAAAAGTTTGAACTTTTCGGCGAGATTTTGTCAATTTCACTCCCGGTTTGGTAAAATAATGTCGCGAAAGTATTTTACACTCACTTAAAAAATCTGAGTTTTTTATGGGTTATAGTCTATGAGCTACCACTATTTTACAGCTAATAAAAACTATAGGTCGCCGCGACTAATCGCGTTTTATAAATTATCTCCCGCAATGTTTACCTTTTGGCCGTGATTTCTGCTCCCGCGCTCCGTAAAAGGGGGTAAAAGACCCTCTTAGGAGGGGTCAAAAAATCCAAAATTTCGTGAGGATGTAGGCACTTAGGTATCACTTCACTGGGTAATTTAAAATTTATAGGTCGCAGCGACTAATCGAGCGCCGCACGCCACTTTATACTTTTGTTTGCACTTTTTGCCGTTTTTTGCGTTTTCTTTTCGTCACAATTCTTTCAGTTTTTAACCGATTTTAATTCTGAAAACACCATTCGTTAGTGCTCGTCAGCGCGCAACTTTTAAGGTATCGCACGGGTTTTTACGTCGCGAAAGGCCGAATACACGATTTTTTCACTGTTTCTTCGCTGCGGAGCTTGATTTCGACGCTACGGAGCTCGGAAAACGTGACCGTTCGGGCGCGCGGGTGGCTAACTACTGGTTAGGTTAGGTTAGGTTAGGTTAGGTTAGGTTAGGTTAGGTTAGGTTAGGTTAGGTTAGGTTAGGTTAGGTTAGGTTAGGTTAGGTTAGGTTAGGTTAGGTTAGGTTAGGTTAGGTTAGGTTAGGTTAGGTTAGGTTAGGTTAGGTTAGGTTAGGTTAGGTTAGGTTAGGTTAGGTTAGGTTAGGTTAGGTTAGGTTAGGTTAGGTTAGGTTAGGTTAGGTTAGGTTAGGTTGGCCCTCAACCACATGGGGGACCGCCTCAGGGAGCTGTTCGACGTGTGCCTGGCGTCCGGACGGTTCCCTGACTGCTGGAAGGCGGGGAAGCTGGTGCTCCTCCCTAAGCCGGGACGACCTCCCGACACCGTGGCGGCCTACAGGCCTATCGTTTTGCTGGAGGAGGCGGGGAAGTTGCTTGAGAGAGTTCTCGCCACCCGTATCCTCCGGCATCTGGAAGAGGTCGGCTCCGGTCTGTCGGACGCTCAGTACGGTTTCCGCGCTGGGCGTTCGACGATCGATGCCATCCTGCGTCTGAGGGCCGCTTCGGAGGAGGCCGTCGCTGGCGGAGGGGTGTTGCTGGCGGTATCCTTGGATATCGCCAACGCCTTCGGTAGTCTGCCGTTCGGCTGCATCGGCGAGGCGCTCCGGTTCCATGGAGTGCCGGTTTACCTGAGGCGGCTGGTGGCAGACTACCTTGAGGGCAGGGTGGTTCTGTGCGAGGACCGCGACGGAGCTTTGCTCCGCAGACCCATGGCGTGCGGTGTTCCGCAGGGTTCAGTCCTAGGACCTCCCCTGTGGAACATCGGTTACGACTGGGTGCTGCGTGGAGCTTTTCCCCCGGGCCTGGACGTCATCTGCTATGCGGATGACACGCTCGTCACGGCCCGGGGACAAAGCTTCGAGGAGGCGGCGCGCCTGGCCAACGAGGGGGTGGCCCAAGTGGTCGGGCGCATCGAGGCGCTGGGGCTTAGGGTGGCCCCTGCCAAGACTGAGGCCGTGCTCTTTCACGGGCCTCGTCGCGGTCCACCTGCTGGCGCCTCGATAACGGTTGGCTCGGTCCCCGTACGGATCGGGGCCCAGATCAAGTATCTGGGCCTAGTGATAGACAGGCGGTGGAACTTTGACGAGCACTTCCGCATTCTGGTGCCCAAGCTGGAGGGCGTTGCCGCCGCTCTCGGTCGGCTCTTGCCGAACGTGGGCGGCGCCAGCGTCGCCTGCCGGCGGCTTTACACGGGGGTGGTACGGTCGATGGCACTGTACGGCGCACCCGTGTGGGCGGAGTCCTTGTCCGCCGGGAACAGGGTGCGCTTGTGGCGCCCTCAGCGTACCCTGGCGATCAAGGCCATTCGCGGATACCGCACGGTGTCCACAGACGCGGCGTGTGCGTTGGCTGGGACACCCCCGTGGGATTTGGATGCGGAGGTGCTCGCCGAGGTTTACAAGCGCGCGGCGGCAGCCCGGGCCGGGGGTTCTGTCCCCCTGCCCGAGGAGTTGCGAGGTTGGCGCGAGGAGGCCCACCGGACGTTGATGGTACGGTGGGGGCATCGGCTTGAGGCTCCACGAGCTGGCGTTCGGACCGTGGAGGCGCTCAGGCCGATTCTCGAGGAGTGGGCAGTGCGGCAGCATGGGACTCTCTCCTTTAGGCTGGTGCAGGTATTGACCGGACATGGTTGCTTCGGTACATACCTGCATAGGCTTGGGAGGGAGGCGAGTCCGATGTGCCACCACTGCGACTGCGGTGAAGACTCGGTGCAACACACTCTCGAGCAGTGTCCTGCCTGGGAGTTGCAGCGTCGGGAACTCACCGCAGTGATAGGGAACGACCTCGCGCTGCCGGCCGTGGTTCAATCCATGAGCTGCGCGAGGTCGTGGGAAGCGGTCGCATCCTTCTGCGAGGAAGTTATCTTGCAGAAGGAGGCGGCGGAGCGGATCAGGGAGGACTCACCCCTGGCTGATCCGCATCGCCGCCGGCGAGCTGGGCGGCGAAGGCGCGCGTACGCCGCGAACCATATGCCGCCCTGAGCGAGGCCGCGGGCGGAGGAACGGGGACCTTTTTCCACCGCCCGCTGATGCCTTCCGCGACGGAGCGGCGCTCTGTGTGTGTCCGGAGCGCCGCTAGGAGAGGACGACCAAGGAGTCGGGTGCCCGGTGGCAGTCGGACCGGGCACAGTCGCCGCGGCGGGCCCTGTGGATGTAAGAACGATCCAGGGCTCGCCCACTTTTACGGCGACGCATGGCACACGGCGGGTCTTTTTAGTGGGTGCAAACCCCACACTACCCCATCGCCTTCCCCGGGTGGTGGGGTGTGCGTCAGGCATTTTTTCCCGCCAAAAAAAAAAAAAAAAAAAAAAAAAAAGGTTAGGTTAGGTTAGGTTAGGTTAGGTTAGGTTAGGTTAGGTTAGGTTAGGTTAGGTTAGGTTAGGTTAGGTTAGGTTAGGTTAGGTTAGGTTAGGTTAGGTTAGGTTAGGTTAGGTTAGGTTAGGTTAGGTTAGGTTAGGTTAGGTTAGGTTAGGTTAGGTTAGGTTAGGTTAGGTTAGGTTAGGTTAGGTTAGGTTAGGTTAGGTTAGGTTAGGTTAGGTTAGGTTAGGTTAGGTTAGGTTAGGTTAGGTTAGGTTAGGTTAGGTTAGGTTAGGTTAGGTTAGGTTAGGTTAGGTTAGGTTAGGTTAGGTTAGGTTAGGTTAGGTTAGGTTAGGTTAGGTTAGGTTAGGTTAGGTTAGGTTAGGTTAGGTTAGGTTAGGTTAGGTTAGGTTAGGTTAGGTTAGGTTAGGTTAGGTTAGGTTAGGTTAGGTTAGGTTAGGTTAGGTTAGGTTAGGTTAGGTTAGGTTAGGTTAGGTTAGGTTAGGTTAGGTTAGGTTAGGTTAGGTTAGGTTAGGTTAGGTTAGGTTAGGTTAGGTTAGGTTAGGTTAGGTTAGGTTAGGTTAGGTTAGGTTAGGTTAGGTTAGGTTAGGTTAGGTTAGGTTAGGTTAGGTTAGGTTAGGTTAGGTTAGGTTAGGTTAGGTTAGGTTAGGTTAGGTTAGGTTAGGTTAGGTTAGGTTAGGTTAGGTTAGGTTAGGTTAGGTTAGGTTAGGTTAGGTTAGGTTAGGTTAGGTTAGGTTAGGTTAGGTTAGGTTAGGTTAGGTTAGGTTAGGTTAGGTTAGGTTAGGTTAGGTTAGGTTAGGTTAGGTTAGGTTAGGTTAGGTTAG
Source organism: Orthosia incerta (assembly GCA_948252205.1). NCBI lineage: Eukaryota > Metazoa > Arthropoda > Insecta > Lepidoptera > Noctuidae > Orthosia > Orthosia incerta. The sequence continues at coordinate 243,789 of CAOCPI010000075.1, forward strand.
GTTAGGTTAGGTTAGGTTAGGTTAGGTTAGGTTAGGTTAGGTTAGGTTAGGTTAGGTTAGGTTAGGTTAGGTTAGGTTAGGTTAGGTTAGGTTAGGTTAGGTTAGGTTAGGTTAGGTTAGGTTAGGTTAGGTTAGGTTAGGTTAGGTTAGGTTAGGTTAGGTTAGGTTAGGTTAGGTTAGGTTAGGTTAGGTTAGGTTAGGTTAGGTTAGGTTAGGTTAGGTTAGGTTAGGTTAGGTTAGGTTAGGTTAGGTTAGGTTAGGTTAGGTTAGGTTAGGTTAGGTTAGGTTAGGTTAGGTTAGGTTAGGTTAGGTTAGGTTAGGTTAGGTTAGGTTAGGTTAGGTTAGGTTAGGTTAGGTTAGGTTAGGTTAGGTTAGGTTAGGTTAGGTTAGGTTAGGTTAGGTTAGGTTAGGTTAGGTTAGGTTAGGTTAGGTTAGGTTAGGTTAGGTTAGGTTAGGTTAGGTTAGGTTAGGTTAGGTTAGGTTAGGTTAGGTTAGGTTAGGTTAGGTTAGGTTAGGTTAGGTTAGGTTAGGTTAGGTTAGGTTAGGTTAGGTTAGGTTAGGTTAGGTTAGGTTAGGTTAGGTTAGGTTAGGTTAGGTTAGGTTAGGTTAGGTTAGGTTAGGTTAGGTTAGGTTAGGTTAGGTTAGGTTAGGTTAGGTTAGGTTAGGTTAGGTTAGGTTAGGTTAGGTTAGGTTAGGTTAGGTTAGGTTAGGTTAGGTTAGGTTAGGTTAGGTTAGGTTAGGTTAGGTTAGGTTAGGTTAGGTTAGGTTAGGTTAGGTTAGGTTAGGTTAGGTTAGGTTAGGTTAGGTTAGGTTAGGTTAGGTTAGGTTAGGTTAGGTTAGGTTAGGTTAGGTTAGGTTAGGTTAGGTTAGGTTAGGTTAGGTTAGGTTAGGTTAGGTTAGGTTAGGTTAGGTTAGGTTAGGTTAGGTTAGGTTAGGTTAGGTTAGGTTAGGTTAGGTTAGGTTAGGTTAGGTTAGGTTAGGTTAGGTTAGGTTAGGTTAGGTTAGGTTAGGTTAGGTTAGGTTAGGTTAGGTTAGGTTAGGTTAGGTTAGGTTAGGTTAGGTTAGGTTAGGTTAGGTTAGGTTAGGTTAGGTTAGGTTAGGTTAGGTTAGGTTAGGTTAGGTTAGGTTAGGTTAGGTTAGGTTAGGTTAGGTTAGGTTAGGTTAGGTTAGGTTAGGTTAGGTTAGGTTAGGTTAGGTTAGGTTAGGTTAGGT
>CAOCPI010000075.1:250000-265000 GCA_948252205.1 Orthosia incerta
TTGTTTGTAATTATCATGGCCTTTGTCTTTTGAGGCGCAAACTTCAGTTTATTGTCTTCACCCCACTCCTGGACATGTTTTAGGGCGGCATTCGCCTGTCTCTGGACCTCGAGTGCTGTATCGCCGGAGAAAACCAGAACCACATCGTCAGCGAACGCCTGACAGTAGTTCCCTCCCATTTCCAGACTGGCTAATAACGGATCCAGCAAAACGTTCCAGAATGTGGGTCCCCCGATGGAACCTTGGACACATCCCTTCTCTGTTGCCTTCCGAGCTTCTGCTCCAGCGTATCTCACCCTGACCTTCCGGTTCGTCAGGTAACTATCTAAAACTTTGCGGATATTTTCTGGGCAATTTGATTCGGCTAGCCTACATCTTACCGCGGGCCACCAAGCACTGTCGAAGGCTCCCTCTATGTCGAGCGATATGATTAATGTAATTTTTTGCTCTTTCAGTTTTGATCTGATATGCTTGATAAGGTCATAGAGGGAGTCCTCGGCACTGCGTTGCGGTGTGAACCCGTACTGCTTGGGACTCATTTGTCGGAGGGTATGCCACCTGACTCGCTTCACCAGCATCTTCTCATAAATTTTCCCTAATACCGGCAATAGCCCAATCGGCCGGTAGGATTTGGGATTTGAGTAGTCATCTTTCCCCGGTTTCCTTAAGATAACTATTACCGCCTCTTTCCACACCGTAGGGAAGAGCGATAGCTCTAGGCATTTATTGAGCAACGCTAAAAATAACTCCGGTTTGCACGCTATGGCTGCCCTACATATGTCCGGAGTGAACCCATCTAGCCCTGGCGCCTTTTTTGGGTTGAAGCTATCCGTCGCAATCATCAGCTCTTCGATAGTGAATGGAGGGTCAGGTAGCTCATCACCTTTGTCCTCGCTCAATTTTTCTGCCCTAATTCTAATTGCCTTGTGGGCTACACTGTCCGACAGCGCATCGTCTTCCGGATAGAATGCCTCCGCTAGAGCCCTGGCAGACTCTTCGCCTTCCAATACTTTCCCATTTTTAATCAGGGGGGTGTCCTCCTGCCTAACTGTCGTGCGGCCTATCACCCTATATATTCCATCCCACATGGTTTCCCTATCTTGTTTTTCGCAGAACTTTTTCCAGCTTGTTGTTCTGGCTTTCTCCACAAGCTGCCGGTATTCCTCCTTCGCGTCCAGATATGCTTGGACAACACTCTCTCTGCGCACCTGAGCGGCATTTGGTATGCGCTTTTTAAGTGTTTTCACCTCTTTCTTCTTCTGTGTCAGTTCTTCTGTCCACCAAGTCAATCCTGCTTTCTTCTTTTGTCCGGCCTCAGGTATATTTCGTTTGCATGCTTCTTCTATGACTTTAGTGTATTCTTCTACTTTATTGTTTAGTTCTTCTTCTGTCGTTATTTTTGTTATTTCTTCCAAATTAATGTTTATTCTTTCCCAATTCTGTTTAATGTCTGTTCTGAATTCTGTCCAATCTGCTTTTCTTGTGTTATAAATTCTAGTTGTTCTTTTAATATCTATGCCTTTTGATTTTCTCAGATTTACTTCGAACAGGATTGCTTTGTGGTCTGACACTGTGAGGTTACCGTCCAGTCTCCAGTTTGCTATTTTGCCAAGCATATCTGACGTGCACACCGTGATGTCCACACAGCTTGTAAAATGCCTTCCTCCTCTGTGACAATCAAAGGTGGGTTTGAAGCCCTGGTTGAGAATGTGCAGCTCCATCTCGTCCAATGCTCCTGCCAACTCTTGCCCTCTCCTATTATTCTCCCTACTCCCCCACCATATGTTCCACGCGTTTACATCCCCCCCCAGTATCATGCTTTTATTTCCCACTACTTTGATAATTTCTTGGATGTGTTCTATGTCTTCTTCTATTTTTGCATCTCCCTCCAGGTATACCGAGATGACAACAATGTTCCAGGCCTCAGTTCTCAGTCGTGCCACTGCAATGTTTTCTGTGGTCAGCCTGGGGCACTGGGTTACGTCAATGTTGTCATCGAACACCACAATTGCAGACTTGTTTGTTTTGTCCGTGTTTCCTTCAAATTGGATCGTTCGGGTGCCCTGGTAGGTTTTCATTTTCTTGCTTGATCCGGTGTATGGTTCCTGCAGAAGTGCAAACGCAACCTTCCTTTTAGCTGCCTCCATGATCAGCTCATCTGTTGCTTGTTTGCACCTCTGCAGGTTGGCTTGTATTACGCGATACTGGTGTCCTCCTTGTTTTTCTGTGCTGTTCCGGTTATTGCCCGTATCCACCTTAACACTGGTAGGCTACTGTGGACCTCGCTAAAGTCTCCCATTTTGTGCGTACCGGGCAGTCCGAGCTGAATGCGTTGTGCCTGTTATTTGTTATGCTTGCCTTCTGGCAGTTTATACATGCCGGCGCCTCATTTGCGTGGTAGACTTCGCATTCCGTTCGGAAGTGTGACCCTCCGCAATGAGCGCATCTGTCCTTCTCCTCATGGCACGTTTTCTTTGTGTGCCCGTATCCCAGACACTTCGAGCACTGGACCAACGGCGACTGATCTTCTGCCCTCAGTCTCTGCATATCGATATGTATGCAGTTTGCCGCCGTTAGTATACTCCATACTTGGGGGGACACACTCAGTACCACATGTTGCTGGTGAGGGTTCCGCGCGCTCTTCTTATATCTAATTGTGGCTCTGTATTGTTCCTCCGGTACGTCCTTTAATAGATGCTTATTTTGCTGTCTCAGCGCTTTGCCTATGTCCTCGTCTGTGTTGAACCTATTAACGTTTCTTATGATTATTAATGGGTCCTTATTTTTAATCTCTTCCACTCTCAGATCCGCACCTTCTTTGTTTAGTCTCTCTCTTACCCTATCTACTTCTGTTTTCGACTTGCATCCCAAGATCACTTTTCTGCCTCTTGCCTTACGTACCCTATCTATCTGGAAGCCTTCCTCTTTTGCGTTGACCGCCTTTCTTATCTTCTCCATTACTTGGTCGCTTGTTTCCTCCTCGTCTGTTGATGTTATTACCACCGAGTGAATAGCCGCGTGCTCCGGGGGCTGCGTCCTCGGGGAAGCGGCCACTACACTCGCGTAGGTTGCCCTTGCTTCAATGTCCTTATGTCCCTTCTCTATCGTTTCCCTAAGGCGTTCCATTTCTATTCTATTTTTTTCTATCTGGTCGCTATGTTCGGTTAGTTTTTGTAACAGTTGTTTTTCTATCTCTATTTTATCAGCCTCTGGTTCCCTTTCCTCTTGCTGGGTGAATGTTTTGTTTATATCCTTCTTTTTAATAGTTATCTGACCTATCTCCTTCACCAATTGGTACAAGTTCTCCGCCGCCGAGGTTATCTCGTCTTTTATCTCTGTTTTTATATTCCTCGATAGTCTTAGTTGTGATTTTATTTTGATTAAGCAAAGCTTCGCTTCGGCTACTTTGTCCCTTTGTTTGGGAGTTTCAACTATTGCTATGGATGGTTGGGTGGGTGGGATGATGATATTAAGAGGGGTTTGGGTGGTGGTGTGTGCCCCTTCAGAAGAAGTCTTAGGGAGCTCTTTCTCCTCCGTTTTACGGTCTAATCCTGGCGTCCTAATCATTTTGTGTAGTTTTCTTTACTCCTACGGTCTTATATTATACTTAAGAGCCGAGAGAAAAAAAAAAAAAAAAAAAAAAAAAAAAAAAAAAAAAAAAAAAAAAAAAAAAAAAAAAAAAGTATGTTGTAAACGTCCCTACTATAGCTTACTTAATACCTAACTTAATACCTAATACTAATTTATAATAAAAAGAAAATGTAAAATTTAAAAATTTTTGATAATAAAAATAAACAAGAGATAATAAAATTTAATTTGGGGGGGTCTGGAGGAGGTGATCTGGAGTCTCGGCACGTACACTAGTTACACTAGTGTACGTAGGTCGACCTCAAAATCGGGCTATCTCTCTCCGTTAACGAGTTATCAGCGTTTTAGTGTTATAGTTTTGAAGGTCGGTTCAGATTCAGTGGCGGCTTTATTATTTTGGAAAATGACAAAATTCTGTTTGTTGCTCTGGGGGATAAGGGGCTTGGTCCTCCCTACCTTACTGGGCTATTGTGTATAATTTTTAATTTATAATGTGTAAAATAGTTAGAATTAAGTTGAAATAAAATAAAATTTGAATAATTGATAAAATAAAATTTAATTTGGGGGGGTCTGGAGGAGGTGATCTGGGGTCTCGGCACGTACACTAGTTACACTAGTGTACGTAGGTCGACCTCAAAATCGGGCTAACTCGCTCCGTTTTAGAGTTATTTCAGTTTTAATAAAATTGAGAGATAATTAATGAAAAATAAAATATGAAAATCGACCTTATGTCCCTAAACATACGGGTCCCTACTGGGTAAATTAGATTGGAATTTAAAAAGAGAAAAATGAATTAAAATAACACGAAAAAGAAATGAAATAATGAAGTAATAATAAAATCGACCCTATCTCCCTGGAAATACGGGTCAATTTTGCGTAATTAAAAATAAAAAAGAAAAATAAAAAGAGATTTTTGTTAATTAATTAAACACGTGAGGAGAAATAAAATCGTCCTTACGTCCCTACGTTTACGGTCCCTACTGGGTAAATAAAATTGACTTGTAAAATAGAAAATGAATTAAAAATAACACGATATAGAATGAGATAATAATATAATCGACCCTATGTCCCTACAATTATGGGTCAATTTTGCGTAATTAATTTTAAAAATAAAAAGATTTTTGTTGATTACCCGTTTTAAACGCGTGAGGAAAATAAAATTGACTCTATGTCCCTACAATACGGGTCAATTTTGTGTAATAAATTTTAATAAAAGATTTTTGTTATTTAACAGGTTTTAAGTACCCGTGAGGGGAATTAGAATTGACTCTATGTCCTTATAATACTGGTCTATTTTGAGTTATTATAAAATGTAATAATTATTAAATTAAAGAAATTTTTAAGATCTAAACTAACACCAAGAGAAAGAAGATCGCAACCTTATGGCCCTATTAATACGGGTCAGTTTTGCTTGGTTTAGCAGAATTATTAAAATGTAAAATTAAGAATAAAAACAGAATTATTTTAGGTCCATACGTGAACACACAAAAACACACAAGACACACAAAACATAAAACATAAAGTTCCAGAGTATTTTAATTTAAAACAGTAAAAGTCGGTAAGTACTACGCAGTGTTCTTTAACATTCCCGATGGCACTTTGAAATTGCACTTTTTTATTTGTCGGTATTTTAAAATTCTAAATTAGCAAATTATAAGCTTGGGCTCCAGAAACTCCAAATCTGGCTTCACTTTCTGTCTAGGTCTAACCTAGACCAAGTTATGACCAGATTTAGGTCTCCGATGCGTAACAACAGAATTACCACGTTAACATGAAGCGTGCGAAAAGAATGTGATTTTAAGGAAATTTAGTTTAAAAATAGAAAATTGAGTTTAAATTTAACACTGATTTTTTATATGATTGGCAATTAGCTATTCTATTGAACTCTATTTTAAATTGGGTGACAATGATAGTGCTGGGAATGTTAAAAAATATTAAAATGGAAAAATAAAATTTAAAAACAGCAAATACTTTTTGTCGGCACTTAGAGTCCTAGGATCCTCGCGAAACTTTCCAGGGTGGTTGCTGGCTGGCCCAGGTACCTTTCCAGGTCCACAGATCTCGAGGATCGCGTTCCTGGACTGGTTCCCGTGGGTTTTTCTGCGCGTGGAATTTCTGCGGGCGCCTTAAGCCGCTGTTTAAGGCCTAGGACTTCACGGAAAATTGCTTCCAGTGGTCTAGGATTGTTGATAGCACTAAGTTTATCACTTTTAAACACTATTTTGGGTGGAATTCCCTCAACTTTGAAAAAGTTTGAACTTTTCGGCGAGATTTTGTCAATTTCACTCCCGGTTTGGTAAAATAATGTCGCGAAAGTATTTTACACTCACTTAAAAAATCTGAGTTTTTTATGGGTTATAGTCTATGAGCTACCACTATTTTACAGCTAATAAAAACTATAGGTCGCCGCGACTAATCGCGTTTTATAAATTATCTCCCGCAATGTTTACCTTTTGGCCGTGATTTCTGCTCCCGCGCTCCGTAAAAGGGGGTAAAAGACCCTCTTAGGAGGGGTCAAAAAATCCAAAATTTCGTGAGGATGTAGGCACTTAGGTATCACTTCACTGGGTAATTTAAAATTTATAGGTCGCAGCGACTAATCGAGCGCCGCACGCCACTTTATACTTTTGTTTGCACTTTTTGCCGTTTTTTGCGTTTTCTTTTCGTCACAATTCTTTCAGTTTTTATCCGATTTTAATTCTGAAAACACCATTCGTTAGTGCTCGTCAGCGCGCAACTTTTAAGGTATCGCACGGTTTTTTACGTCGCGAAAGGCCGAATACACGATTTTTTCACTGTTTCTTCGCTGCGGAGCTTGATTTCGACGCTACGGAGCTCGGAAAACGTGACCGTTCGGGCGCGCGGGTGGCTAACTACTGGTTAGGTTAGGTTAGGTTAGGTTAGGTTAGGTTAGGTTAGGTTAGGTTAGGTTAGGTTAGGTTAGGTTAGGTTAGGTTAGGTTAGGTTAGGTTAGGTTAGGTTAGGTTAGGTTAGGTTAGGTTAGGTTAGGTTAGGTTAGGTTAGGTTAGGTTAGGTTAGGTTAGGTTAGGTTAGGTTAGGTTAGGTTAGGTTAGGTTAGGTTAGGTTAGGTTAGGTTAGGTTAGGTTAGGTTAGGTTAGGTTAGGTTAGGTTAGGTTAGGTTAGGTTAGGTTAGGTTAGGTTAGGTTAGGTTAGGTTAGGTTAGGTTAGGTTAGGTTAGGTTAGGTTAGGTTAGGTTAGGTTAGGTTAGGTTAGGTTAGGTTAGGTTAGGTTAGGTTAGGTTAGGTTAGGTTAGGTTAGGTTAGGTTAGGTTAGGTTAGGTTAGGTTAGGTTAGGTTAGGTTAGGTTAGGTTAGGTTAGGTTAGGTTAGGTTAGGTTAGGTTAGGTTAGGTTAGGTTAGGTTAGGTTAGGTTAGGTTAGGTTAGGTTAGGTTAGGTTAGGTTAGGTTAGGTTAGGTTAGGTTAGGTTAGGTTAGGTTAGGTTAGGTTAGGTTAGGTTAGGTTAGGTTAGGTTAGGTTAGGTTAGGTTAGGTTAGGTTAGGTTAGGTTAGGTTAGGTTAGGTTAGGTTAGGTTAGGTTAGGTTAGGTTAGGTTAGGTTAGGTTAGGTTAGGTTAGGTTAGGTTAGGTTAGGTTAGGTTAGGTTAGGTTTTTTTTTTTTTTTTTTTTTTTATTTGAGATTACAAAAATCCCACTGGTGTGTCTTCCATTGACGGAGAGACCAGTGCCTACTTTATTACTAATTACTATTTATTTCCGTCTGTGCGGTTACAATTTTTTATTACTATCTATTATTTATATTAACAAATCTACTTTTTTACTTAATTAACAATTTCGCACTTTATTGTGCCCTGTCCTTAAACAATCTCTTACATACACTATTATTTTACCATTATTTATATTTACATTATTTTAATAAAAATATCTACCTTAAAACTAACACAGTATATAGTGTGCAAAAGCAAAATATGGACAAATAATAAAATTTACTGACATAATATAAACAAGTTTGAAAATATAAACAAAATAATACACAAAATCAAAAAGTACAATTAAAATAATAAAACAGAATTGTCAAAATAAAAACTGAATAATAACACCAAATTTGTAAATACAATTAAAATAATAAAACAAAATCGACATTTTATAACTAAAATAATAACAAAATAAACATAAACGAAATAATTACACATAATCAACAAGTACAAGAGAAATAATAAAACACAATAATTAGCAATAGAAAAATATACATAGAAAACACAATAGTGCATTAATTTTTGTTCCTTTCAATCACCTTACTAGCTATGTTTTGACAAAAGTCTAAAAAGTCATCTCTTATATTTTTACTGGCTATAATTTCTGCTAAATTTTCTTTTTTAAGGTTGCGATCTATTTCTGACTCTAAGTTATATCTTAAGTTTGTGTATAATGGGCATTCCACTAGGATGTGTTCTATGCTTTCGCTACTACCTGTGTCGCAGGGACACGCCGGGCTGTCCTTGCGCTTGAAACGGTGCAAGTACTCGGAAAATCCGCCGTGCCCCGTCAACACCTGCACCAGCCGTGGATTGAGCGTTATCTTTTTAATTAACCTATACGCGCTCAACGCGTCGGGGAAAAACATTTTGGTGGTAGATGCGGTGGTTCCCTCTGCGTACCTATTGTGCCACACTTCTAGTGTTTCATTGCGTATCTGACGCTTGATGAAGGATACCGGGCATCCATCATAGTCCGGCTTTTTCTTCAAACCCACAGCTGCCTCTTTTGCCAATGCGTCTGCTCTTTCATTCCCCTCCAACCCCACGTGTGCTTTTATCCAAAAGAGTCTTAGTATCTTTTCCTGTTTGACAACTTTTGAGATATTTTCTCTTATAGCTACTACGAGGGGGTGAAGGGAAACACCGTGCGTAATCGCCTCAAGAGCCGACCTAGAGTCGCTGTAGATATTGAAGCTACCACCGGACCGTTCGGTCGCAATCTCGGTAGCCTTCACCAGCGCCAGTAACTCCGCCTGGTATACGGTGCAGAACTGGTCCAGCTTGAGTTTTTTGGTTTCAATTTCAACGTCTCCATCCCAAAAGGATAGAGCCGCCCCAACTTTGTCGTTCATTTTACTACCGTCAGTATATATTTTATATCTGGCATCCTCTTGCTGGGCCAGCTCTGCCTCGTCTGCCACCAATTTGAACTCTATTGCCTTTTGGGTCGCTGGGTGTGGTAGTTCCACATACGGTGTAGGTCGCTCCACTCTCCTATCCCCGACTACTCTTACTGAGTGTCCCTTTTTTATTTCATAAAGAGAGGCTGCTTCCCTGATCCTAAGATCCAGCGGAAGCATCCCCGAGAGCAACAATGCCGCGTTTAGCGAAGTGGTCCTATAAGACTTTATCATTTTTTGTACGAATCCGCGCTGAACCTCATTCAAAAACTTCCTAGTCCCTAATTTCTCAGCAGCTGGATACCAGGCACTTGCTGCGTACATTATAATAGGCTCTATTACTGCTACGTATATAGTTCTGGTTATCTCCGGCGAGATCCCCCACTCCACTTTGGCTGCCCTCGCTAACTGTTTGTATATGTTCAATGCCTTGCGGCAGACATTTGCTACGTGTGCATTGAATGTTAGTTTATGGTCTATCGTCAACCCCAGTATCTTTATCTCCTTTGACATGGCTATGTCCACCCCTCCCATGCTCAGAAGTGGTGTGTCGTGCTTCAGTTTGTTTGTAATTATCATGGCCTTTGTCTTTTGAGGCGCAAACTTCAGTTTATTGTCTTCACCCCACTCCTGGACATGTTTTAGGGCGGCATTCGCCTGTCTCTGGACCTCGAGTGCTGTATCGCCGGAGAAAACCAGAACCACATCGTCAGCGAACGCCTGACAGTAGTTCCCTCCCATTTCCAGACTGGCTAATAACGGATCCAGCAAAACGTTCCAGAATGTGGGTCCCCCGATGGAACCTTGGACACATCCCTTCTCTGTTGCCTTCCGAGCTTCTGCTCCAGCGTATCTCACCCTGACCTTCCGGTTCGTCAGGTAACTATCCAAAACTTTGCGGATATTTTCTGGGCAATTTGATTCGGCTAGCCTACATCTTACCGCGGGCCACCAAGCACTGTCGAAGGCTCCCTCTATGTCGAGCGATATGATTAATGTAATTTTTTGCTCTTTCAGTTTTGATCTGATATGCTTGATAAGGTCATAGAGGGAGTCCTCGGCACTGCGTTGCGGTGTGAACCCGTACTGCTTGGGACTCATTTGTCGGAGGGTATGCCACCTGACTCGCTTCACCAGCATCTTCTCATAAATTTTCCCTAATACCGGCAATAGCCCAATCGGCCGGTAGGATTTGGGATTTGAGTAGTCATCTTTCCCCGGTTTCCTTAATATAACTATTACCGCCTCTTTCCACACCGTAGGGAAGAGCGATAGCTCTAGGCATTTATTGAGCAACGCTAAAAATAACTCCGGTTTGCACGCTATGGCTGCCCTACATATGTCCGGAGTGAACCCATCTAGCCCTGGCGCCTTTTTTGGGTTGAAGCTATCCGTCGCAATCATCAGCTCTTCGATAGTGAATGGAGGGTCAGGTAGCTCATCACCTTTGTCCTCGCTTAATTTTTCTGCCCTAATTCTAATTGCCTTGTGGGCTACACTGTCCGACAGCGCATCGTCTTCCGGATAGAATGCCTCCGCTAGAGCCCTGGCAGACTCTTCGCCTTCCAATACTTTCCCATTTTTAATCAGGGGGGTGTCCTCCTGCCTAACTGTCGTGCGGCCTATCACCCTATATATTCCATCCCACATGGTTTCCCTATCTTGTTTTTCGCAGAACTTTTTCCAGCTTGTTGTTCTGGCTTTTTCCACAAGCTGCCGGTATTCCTCCTTCGCGTCCAGATATGCTTGGACAACACTCTCTCTGCGCACCTGAGCGGCATTTGGTATGCGCTTTTTGAGTGTTTTCACCTCTTTCTTCTTCTGTGTCAGTTCTTCTGTCCACCAAGACAATCCTGCTTTCTTCTTTTGTCCGGCCTCAGGTATATTTCGTTTGCATGCTTCTTCTATGACTTTAGTGTATTCTTCTACTTTATTGTTTAGTTCTTCTTCTGTCGTTATTTTTGTTATTTCTTCCAAATTAATGTTTATTCTTTCCCAATTCTGTTTAATGTCTGTTCTGAATTCTGTCCAATCTGCTTTTCTTGTGTTATAAATTCTAGTTGTTCTTTTAATATCTATGCCTTTTGATTTTCTCAGATTTACTTCGAACAGGATTGCTTTGTGGTCTGACACTGTGAGGTTACCGTCCAGTCTCCAGTTTGTTATTTTGCCAAGCATATCTGACGTGCACACCGTGATGTCCACACAGCTTGTAAAATGCCTTCCTCCTCTGTGACAATCAAAGGTGGGTTTGAAGCCCTGGTTGAGAATGTGCAGCTCCATCTCGTCCAATGCTCCTGCCAACTCTTGCCCTCTCCTATTATTCTCCCTACTCCCCCACCATATGTTCCACGCGTTTACATCCCCCCCCAGTATCATGCTTTTATTTCCCACTACTTTGATAATTTCTTGGATGTGTTCTATGTCTTCTTCTATTTTTGCATCTCCCTCCAGGTATACCGAGATGACAACAATGTTCCAGGCCTCAGTTCTCAGTCGTGCCACTGCAATGTTTTCTGTGGTCAGCCTGGGGCACTGGGTTACGTCAATGTTGTCATCGAACACCACAATTGCAGACTTGTTTGTTTTGTCCGTGTTTCCTTCAAATTGGATCGTTCGGGTGCCCTGGTAGGTTTTCATTTTCTTGCTTGATCCGGTGTATGGTTCCTGCAGAAGTGCAAACGCAACCTTCCTTTTAGCTGCCTCCATGATCAGCTCATCTGTTGCTTGTTTGCACCTCTGCAGGTTGGCTTGTATTACGCGATACTGGTGTCCTCCTTGTTTTTCTGTGCTGTTCCGGTTATTGCCCGTATCCACCTTAACACTGGTAGGCTACTGTGGACCTCGCTAAAGTCTCCCATTTTGTGCGTACCGGGCAGTCCGAGCTGAATGCGTTGTGCCTGTTATTTGTTATGCTTGCCTTCTGGCAGTTTATACATGCCGGCGCCTCATTTGCGTGGTAGACTTCGCATTCCGTTCGGAAGTGTGACCCTCCGCAATGAGCGCATCTGTCCTTCTCCTCATGGCACGTTTTCTTTGTGTGCCCGTATCCCAGACACTTCGAGCACTGGACCAACGGCGACTGATCTTCTGCCCTCAGTCTCTGCATATCGATATGTATGCAGTTTGCCGCCGTTAGTATACTCCATACTTGGGGGGACACACTCAGTACCACATGTTGCTGGTGAGGGTTCCGCGCGCTCTTCTTATATCTAATTGTGGCTCTGTATTGTTCCTCCGGTACGTCCTTTAACAGATGCTTATTTTGCTGTCTCAGCGCTTTGCCTATGTCCTCGTCTGTGTTGAACCTATTAACGTTTCTTATGATTATTAATGGGTCCTTATTTTTAATCTCTTCCACTCTCAGATCCGCACCTTCTTTGTTTAGTCTCTCTCTTACCCTATCTACTTCTGTTTTCGACTTGCATCCCAAGATCACTTTTCTGCCTCTTGCCTTACGTACCCTATCTATCTGGAAGCCTTCCTCTTTTGCGTTGACCGCCTTTCTTATCTTCTCCATTACTTGGTCGCTTGTTTCCTCCTCGTCTGTTGATGTTATTACCACCGAGTGAATAGCCGCGTGCTCCGGGGGCTGCGTCCTCGGGGAAGCGGCCACTACACTCGCGTAGGTTGCCCTTGCTTCAATGTCCTTATGTCCCTTCTCTATCGTTTCCCTAAGGCGTTCCATTTCTATTCTATTTTTTTCTATCTGGTCGCTATGTTCGGTTAGTTTTTGTAACAGTTGTTTTTCTATCTCTATTTTATCAGCCTCTGGTTCCCTTTCCTCTTGCAGGATGAATGTTTTGTTTATATCCTTCTTTTTAATAGTTATCTGACCTATCTCCTTCACCAATTGGTACAAGTTCTCCGCCGCCGAGGTTATCTCGTCTTTTATCTCTGTTTTTATATTCCTCGATAGTCTTAGTTGTGATTTTATTTTGATTAAGCAAAGCTTCGCTTCGGCTACTTTGTCCCTTTGTTTGGGAGTTTCAACTATTGCTATGGATGGTTGGGTGGGTGGGATGATGATATTAAGAGGGGTTGGGGTGGTGGTGTGTGCCCCTTCAGAAGAAGTCTTAGGGAGCTCTGTCTCCTCCGTTTTACGGTTTAATCCTGGCGTCCTAAGCATTTTGTTAGTTTTCTTTACTCCTACGGTCTTATATTATACTTAAGAGCCGAGAGAAAAAAAAAAAAAAAAAAAAAAAAAAAAAAAAAAAAAAAAAAAAAAAAAAAAAAAAAAAAAAAAAAAAAAAAAAAAAAAAAAAAAAAAAAAAAAAAAAAATTTGTATGTTGTAAACGTCCCTACTATAGCTTACTTAATACCTAACTTAATACCTAATACTAATTTATAATAAAAAGAAAATGTAAAATTTAAAAATTTTTGATAATAAAAATAAACAAGAGATAATAAAATTTAATTTGGGGGGGTCTGGAGGAGGTGATCTGGAGTCTCGGCACGTACACTAGTTACACTAGTGTACGTAGGTCGACCTCAAAATCGGGCTATCTCTCTCCGTTAACGAGTTATCAGCGTTTTATTGTTTTAGTTTTGAAGGTCGGTTCAGATTCAGTGGCGGCTTAATTATTTTGGAAAATGACAAAATTCTGTTTGTTGCTCTGGGGGATAAGGGGCTTGGTCCTCCCTACCTTACTGGGCTATTGTGTATAATTTTTAATTTATAATGTGTAAAATAGTTAGAATTAAGTTGAAATAAAATAAAATTTGAATAATTGATAAAATAAAATTTAATTTGGGGGGGTCTGGAGGAGGTGATCTGGGGTCTCGGCACGTACACTAGTTACACTAGTGTACGTAGGTCGACCTCAAAATCGGGCTAACTCGCTCCGTTTTAGAGTTATTTCAGTTTTAATAAAATTGAGAGATAATTAATGAAAAATAAAATATGAAAATCGACCTTATGTCCCTAAGCATACGGGTCCCTACTGGGTAAGTTAGGTTGGAATTAAAAAGAGGAAATGAATTAAAATAACACGAAATAGAAATGAAATAATGAAGTAATAATAAAATCGACCCTATCTCCCTAGAAATACGGGTCAATTTTGCGTAATTAAAAAAATAAAAAAAGAAAAATAAAAAGAGATTTTTGTTAATTAATTAAACACGTGAGGAGAAATAAAATCGTCCTTACGTCCCTACTTTTACGGTCCCTACTGGGTAAATAAAATTGACTTGTAGAATAGAAAATGAATTAAAAATAACACGATATAGAAATGAGATAATAATATAATCGACCCTATGTCCCTACAATTATGGGTCAATTTTGCGTAATTAATTTTAAAATTAAAAAGATTTTTGTTGATTACCCGGTTTTAAACGCGTGAGGAAAATAAAATTGACTCTATGTCCCTACAATACGGGTCAATTTTGTGTAATAAATTTTAATAAAAGATTTTTGTTATTTAACAGGTTTTAAGTACCCGTGAGGGGAATTAGAATTGACTCTATGTCCTTATAATACTGGTCTATTTTGAGTTATTATAAAATGTAATAATTATTAAATTAAAGAAATTTTTAAGATCTAAACTAATACCAAGAGAAAGAAGATCGCAACCTTATGGCCCTATTAATACGGGTCAGTTTTGCTTGGTTTAGCAGAATTATTAAAATGTAAAATTAAGAAATAAAAACAGAATTATTTTAGGTCCATACGTGAACACACAAAACACACAAGACACACAAAACATATAAAGTTCCAGAGTATTTTAAGTTAAACAGTAAAAGTCGGTAAGTACTACGCAGTGTTCTTTAACATTCCCGATGGCACTTTGAAAATGCACTTTTTTATTTGTTGGTATTTTAAAATTCTAAATTAGCAAATTATAAGCTTGGGCTCCAGAAACTCCAAATCTGGCTTCACTTTCTGTCTAGGTCTAACCTAGACCAAGTTATGACCAGATTTAGGTCTCCGATGCGTAACAACAGAATTACCACGTTAACATGAAGCATGCGAAAAGAAATGTGATTTTAAGAAAATTTAGTTTAAAAATAGAAAATTGAGTTTAAATTTAACACTGATTTTTTATATGATTGGCAATTAGCTATTCTATTGAACTCTATTTTAAATTGGGTGATAATGATAGTGCTGGGAATGTTAAAAAATATTAAAATGGAAAAATAAAATTTAAAAACAGCAAATACTTTTTGTCGGCACTTAGAGTCCTAGGATCCTCGCGAAACTTTCCAGGGTGGTTGCTGGCTGGCCCAGGTACCTTTCCAGGTCCACAGATCTCGAGGATCGCGTTCCTGGACTGGTTCC
>CAOCPI010000076.1:0-57616 GCA_948252205.1 Orthosia incerta
AGAAGGGGGGGCGAGGGGGTCAAATTTGAAAAATGGTTTTTGCTTTTCCGAGCCTCCTCTAAACGAATCCGTAAAAAAAACATACTACGGGTACCTTAGTTTCCGAGATACGATAGAGGGGGGGAGGAGGGGGGAGGAAAAGGGGAGGTTTGGGACTTTTCCCAAACTCGCGAGAGTCACTTGTTTACGAATCTGTCAAAATATACCCACCTCCCCATCCACCATCTGGGAGAACAATTATGTCAGTCAGTGAGTGGTAATGCAGTTTTATATAGTATAATAATAACTAGTTTTTGCTTGGTGCGCGAGCTGCAAGCAGCTCGCGTGTTGTTGTCCCTACACCTACCCTACACCTACCCTACACCTACCCTACACCTACCCTACACCTACCCTACACCTACCCTACAACTACCCTACACCTACCCTACACCTACCCTACACCTACCCTACACCTACCCTACACCTACCTACACCCTACCCTACACCTACCCTACACCTACCCTACACCTACCCTACACCTACCCTACACCTACCCTACACCTACCCTACACCTACCCTACACCTACCCTACACCTACCCTACACCTACCCTACACCTACCCTACACCTACCCTACACCTACCCTACACGTACCCTACACGTACCTACACGTACCCTACACGTACCCTACACGTACCCTACACGTACCCTACACGTACCCTACACGTACCCTACACGTACCCTACACGTACCCTACACGTACCCTACACGTACCCTACACGTACCCTACACCTACCCTACACCTACCCTACACCTACCCTACACCTACCCTACACCTACCCTACACCTACCCTACCTACCCTACACCTACCACCTACCCTACACCTACCCTACACCTACCCTACACCTACCCTACACCTACCCTACACCTACCCTACACCTACCCTACACCTACCCTACACCTACCCTACACCTACCCTACACCTACCCTACACCTACCCTACACCTACCCTACACCTACCCTACACCTACCCTACACCTACCCTACACCTACCCTACACCTACCCTACACCTACCCTACACCTACCCTACACCTACCCTACACCTACCCTACACCTACCCTACACCTACCCTACACCTACCCTACACCTACCCTACACCTACCCTACACCTACCCTACACCTACCCTACACCTACCCTACACCTACCCTACACCTACCCTACACCTACCCTACACCTACCTTACACCTACCCTACACCTACCCTACACCTACCCTACACCTACCCTACACCTACCCTACACCTACCCTACACCTACCCTACACCTACCCTACACCTACCCTACACCTACCCTACACCTACCTTACACCTACCCTACACCTACCCTACACCTACCCTACACCTACCCTACACCTACCCTACACCTACCCTACACCTACCCTACACCTACCCTACACCTACCCTACACCTACCCTACCCTACACCTACCCTACACCTACCCTACACCTACCCTACACCTACCCTACACCTACCCTACACCTACCCTACACCTACCCTACACCTACCCTACACCTACCCTACACCTACCCTACACCTACCCTACACCTACCCTACACCTACCCTACACCTACCCTACACCTACCCTACACCTACCCTACACCTACCCTACACCTACCCTACACCTACCCTACACCTACCCTACACCTACCCTACACCTACCCTACACCTACCCTACACCTACCCTACACCTACCCTACACCTACCCTACACTTTGTTCCAAAAAACATAACCCTAATGTTTGCTTCTCGTCGCCAGGCACTGATCCCTACGCTGAATCCGTAAAAAAAACAAAAAAAAAAGATTCGCCAAAACGGGGGGGGGGGAGGGGGGAGAAGGGGGTCAACTTTGAAAAATGGTTTGTTTGTGACTATAGCATTGCCCCTTTATAAGAATCTGAAAAAAGAAATGTTCCAAGTCTCTCAACTTTCGAGATCCGCTTAAAGGGGGGGGAAAGGGGGGCGAAGGGGTCAACTTTGAAAAATGGTTTTTACTTTTGCGAGCCTCCTATAAACGAATCCGTAAAAAAAAACAAAAAAAAAGATTCGCCAAAACGGGGGGGGGAGGGGGGAGAAGGGGGGCAAGGGGGTCAACTTTGAAAACTGGTTCGTTTGTGACTATAGCATTGCCCCTTTATATGAATCTGAAAAAAGAAATGTTCCAAGTCTCTCAACTTCCGAGATCCGCTTAAAGGGGGGGAGAAGGGGGGCGAGGGGGTCAACTTTGAAAAATGGTTTTTACTTTTCCGAGCCTCCTCTAAACGAATCCGTAAAAAAAACACGAAAAAAAGCTTCGCCGAAACGGGGGGGGAGGGGGGATAAGGGGGGCAAGGGGGTCAACTTTGAAAAATGGTTCGTTTGTGACTATAGCATTGCCCCTTTCTATGAATCTGAAAAAATAAATGTTCCAAATGTTCCAACTTTCGAGATCCGCTTAAAGGGGGGGAGAAGGGGGGCGAGGGGGTCAACTTTGAAAAATGCTTTTTACTTTTCCGAGCCTCCTCTACACGAATCCGTAAAAAACAAAAAATACGGGTACCTTAGTTTCCGAGATACGATAGAGGGGGGGAGGAGGGGGGAGGAAAAGGGGAGGTTTGGGACTTTTCCCATACTCACGGGAGTTACTTGTTTACGAATCTGTCAAAATATACCCACCTCCCCATCCACCATCTGGGAGAACAATTATGTCAATGAGTCAGTCAGTGAGTCAGTGGTAATGCAGTTTTATATATTATAATAATAATAACTAGTATTCGCTTGGTGCGCGAGCTGCAAGCAGCTCGCGGCTTTGTCATGTTTTTGAGAAGTATTCCTTTACCTACCCTACACCTACCCTACACCTACCCTACACCTACCCCACACCTATCCTACACCTACCCTACACCTACCCTACACCTACCCTACACCTACCCTACACCTACCCTACACCTACCCTACACCTAGCCTACACCTACCCTACACCTACCCTACACCTACCCTACACCTACCCTACACCTACCTACCTTACACCTACCCTACACCTACCCTACACCTACCCTACACCTACCCTACACCTACCCTACACCTACCCTACACCTACCCTACACCTACCCTACACCTACCCTACACCTACCCTACACCTACCCTACACCTACCCTACACCTACCCTACACCTACCCTACACCTACCCTACACCTACCCTACACCTACCTAGGTGATTAGTATTTGCTTGGTGCGCGAGCTGCAAGCAGCTCGCGTGTTGTTGTCCCTACACCCGCGTGTTGTTGTCCCTACACCTACCCTAAACCTACCCTACACCTACCCTACACCTACCCTACACCTACCCTACACCTACCCTACACCTACCCTACACCTACCCTACACCTATCTTACACCTATCTTACACCTACCCTACACCTACCCTACACCTACCCTACACCTACCCTACACCTACCCTACACCTACCCTACACCTACCCTACACCTACCCTACACCTACCCTACACCTACCCTACACCTACCCTACACCTACCCTACACCTACCCTACACCTACCTTACACCTACCCTACACCTACCCTACACCTACCCTACACCTACCCTACACCTACCCTACACCTACCCTACACTTTGTACCAAAAAACATAACCCTAATGTTTGCATTTGTCGCCAGGCACTGAGTTTCGCTTCACCCACTCAACCTTCGTTACGCTGCGCTGCACTCGGTCTCGTAGTTTCGCTCCATTCGGGATCCCTACGCTGCCTGGTCCACTCACACCGGACAAGTTTCGACGACCGATATTAGGTAGGGGAGGTTGGGGAGAGGAGGGATGAAGGAAGGGAGAGTTGGGAGTTTTGAAAAATGATTCCGATTCAAGCATTGCCCCTTTATATGAATCTGAAAAAATAAATGTTCCAAGTCTCTCAACTTCCGAGATCTGCTTAAAGGGGGGGAGAAGGGGGGCGAGGGGGTCAACTTTGAAAAATGGTTTTTACTTTTCCGAGCCTCCTCTAAACGATTCCATTAAAAAAAACAAAAAAAAAAAGATTAGCCAAAACGGGGGGGGAGGGGGGAGAAGGGGGGCAAGGGTGTCAACTTTGAAAAATGGTTTGTTTGTGACTATAGCATTGCCCCTTTATATGAATCTGAAAACAGAAATGTTCCAAATGTTCCAACTTTCGAGATCCGCTTAAAGGGGGGGAGAAGGGGGGCGAGGGGGTCAACTTTGAAAAATGGTTTTTACTTTTCCGAGCCTCCTCTAAACGATTCCGTAAAAAAAACAAAAAAAAAAGATTAGCCAAAACGGGGGGGGAGGGGGGAGAAGGGGGGCAAGGGGGTCAACTTTGAAAAATGGTTCGTTTGTGACTATAGCATTGCCCCTTTCTATGAATCTGAAAAAATAAATGTTCCAAATGTTCCAACTTTCGAGATCCGCTTAAAGGGGGGGAGAAGGGGGGCGAGGGGGTCATTTTTGAAAAATGGTTTTTACTTTTGCGAGCCTCCTCTAAACGAATCCGTAAAAAACAAAAAATACGGGTACCTTAGTTTCCGAGATACGATAGAGGGGGGGAGGAGGGGGGAGGAAAAGGGGAGGTTTGGGACTTTTCCCATACTCACGGGAGTTACTTGTTTACGAATCTGTCAAAATATACCTACCTCCCCATCCACCATCTGGGAGAACAATTATGTCAATCAGTCAGTGAGTCAGTGGTAATGCAGTTTTATATAATATAATAATAACTAGTATTTGCTTGGTGCGCGAGCTGCAAGCAGCTCGCGGCTTTGTCGTGTTTTTAAGAAGTATTCCTTAACCTACCCTACAC
The DNA here is from genome assembly GCA_948252205.1 of Orthosia incerta. Lineage (NCBI taxonomy): Eukaryota > Metazoa > Arthropoda > Insecta > Lepidoptera > Noctuidae > Orthosia > Orthosia incerta. The sequence continues at coordinate 4,835 of CAOCPI010000076.1, forward strand.
CTACCCTACACCTACACTAAACCTACCCTACACCTACCCTACACCTACCCTACACCTACCCTACACCTACCCTACACCTACCCTACACCTACCCTACACCTAGCCTAAGCCTACCCTACCCTACCGATATTAGGTAGGGGAGGTTGGGGAGAGGAGGGGTGAAGATGGGGAGAGTGGGGAGTTTTGAAAAATGATTCCGACTAAAGCATTGCCCCTTTATATGAATCTGAAAAAAGAAATGTTCCAAGTCTCTCAACTTCCGAGATCCGCTTATAGGGGGGGGAAAAGGGGGGCGAGGGGGTCAACTTTGAAAAATGGTTTTTACTTTTCCAAGCCTCCTCTAAACGATTCCGTAAAAAAAACAAAAAAAAAAGATTCGCCAATACGGGGGGGGGGGCGGGGGGAGAAGGGGGGCAAGGGGGTCAACTTTGAAAACTGGTTCGTTTGTGACTATAGCATTGCCCCTTTCTATGAATCTGAAAAAATAAATGTTCCAAGTCTCTCAACTTCCGAGATCCGCTTAAAGGGTGGGTATGGGATCTACCTCCTAGCGGTCCATCCCGGGCAACGGCACCACAGGCTTGCCTGTGGTACGGCTGAACGATCCCACTTAAGCGGTGGTAGGCTCCGCAAGGGGCCGCCTGGCTCGCGACCACCATCCCACCGGAGTCCGGCGCCAAGCAGCTTACTGTGTTCCGCCGGTGTGTGGGACTGCCAGTGCCTTTGGGGGAGAAGGAGGATGTCAGTTGCGCTGTTCAGAACCGGTCTTGGTCTCTGGGCAAAACTGGCCGGGTAACTCATTTTGGAGGGTAGCGGGATCCGAAGCACGGTGCCAGCCGTTGGCCGACCGCAGTCAGTAGGGGGCCCAAGTAGCACGCCAGCCACGTGCCAAAGGCTGCCCCGCCAACTCGCGAAAAATCCCGGTATGCTCCACCGTGCCAGCTGGCGACTGGATGGGAGGACCCGGTGGCCATATCCGGGGGGGTTCGGGCGTCCCCGCAGTCTCCAAATGAGTTCCCCATAGGTTGGGTTAGCTCCAGTTTTCCACTTGGTTCACTGAGCAGCGCCTCGACAGTTCGACTTCTTCCCCACCATACTCTAACACAATGACCAGAAAAAATAAGAATAAGGTGAAACAACGGCTGCACTTCCTCCCACTAAAAGTGCACCTCACTAACATCAGGGGGTTGCACTCTAATCTCGATCCGGTCCACCACCACCTCGAGACCGAGAAGCCGCACCTGTTTTTTCTAACGGAGACGAAGATAACAACCCCGTCGGACGTGGCGTACCTCAACTACCCGGGTTACTCTCTTGAACACAAATTCAAGAAGCAAGCTGGGGTCTGTGTGTACGTCCGCGATGACATTTGTTGTCGTCGTCTCCGTTGCTTTGAGAAATCGGGCTTTTCTGCCATATGGCTACTTGTGGACACTGGCGTGGAGAAGTCTCTTTACATCGGCGTCTACCGATCGCACTCAGGTGACCAGGAGACGACAGCGCTTTTTAATTGCCTCGTGGAGTCGGCTGACATAGCCCAGCAACGGTACCCAACAGCGAAGCTTAATTTTCTGGGGGACTTTAACGCCCATCAAAAAGAATGGTTGTACCCATACCGGAAAACTGACCATGCCGGGTTAGAGGCGCGCAAGTTTTCTCTATCCCTAGATCTAACCCAGCTGGTGAATGTGGCAACGCGGGTACCGGATGTTGACGGCCATACACCCAACTGCTTGGATCTTCTACTGACAACTGATCCGGACAGTCATTCGGTGTCGGTCTCAGCCCCGCTGGGATCGTCTGACCACTGTCTGGTGAAATCCGTTTCGACTTGCTCCCCTCCAGATGAGAGCCCTAGAGGCACGAGGCGAGTATGGCGATACGAGTCAGCAGACTGGGACGAGATGCGGCACTTTTTTGCGTCTTATCCTTGGCGGCATGTGTGCTTCTCCTCGGGTAGCCCCTCGAGCTGTGCAGACGCGGTTGCGGATGTGATTCGGCAGGGAATGGAATATTTCATTCCATTCTCCGACATTCCGCTCGGTCACAAAACCCGACCTTGGTATAATGCAGAATGCGCCCATGCTGAGGCCCGAAAAGAGTCTGCTTACCAAGCCTGGGTCGGGGCCCGCGACCGCAAAGTTAGAGCGCGTAGGGTTCGCGCGAGGAAAAGAGCCTTTAATTCTGCCGCCAAGTTCTGCAAGCGGGTTCTGCGTCGGGCACGTTTTGACCATATTGGACGTATTGGGGCCAAGCTGGCATCGCACCCTCCGGGTAGTAAACAGTTTTGGTCCCTGTCTAAAGCGGTTGAAACGAATTTCTGTCGGCCCACTTTACCTCCGTTGCTGAAACCTGATGGGTCGCTGGCTCACTCTGCAAGTGACAAAGCAAATTTATTTGCATCTCTTTTTGCTAGCAATTCACGTCTGGACGCTGGCTCCAAGCAACCACCTACTGTACCTCATTGTGACTCTTCGATGCCGGAGATCGCTGTGCACACTAAAGAGGTCCGGAGAGTATTGTGCAGTCTAGACGTGAACAAGGCCGGCGGACCTGACGGCATTCCAGCGAGAGTGCTGAGGCAGTGTGCGCCAGAATTGTCTCCTGTGTTGACTCGCTTGTTCCGCCTCTCTCTTGTAAAAGGGACGGTGCCGAAATCCTGGAAGCTTGCAAATGTGCAACCAGTGCCCAAAAAAGGCAACCGTGCAGACCCTGCCAATTACCGTCCGATCGCCATTACCTCTATTCTGTGCAAAGTTATGGAAAGGGTACTGAACAGAAAGTTGCTGACCTACCTTGAAGACAACAATCTCCTCAGTGACCGTCAATATGGCTTTCGCCGGGGACGGTCAACTGGCGATCTTCTTGTGTATGTCACGCACTGCTGGGGCGAAGCCATCGAGAGACACGGCGAAGCACTTGCTGTATCGCTTGATATCTCGAAGGCCTTCGACAGGGTCTGGCACGCGAGTCTGCTCAGTAAGCTTCCTGCTTATGGCATCCCCGCTGGTTTTTGTAGCTGGATATCAGACTTCCTTAGCGAACGGTCGATCCGAGTAGTCATTGACGGCTGCTCCTCAGACCTTATGGCTATTGATGCCGGAGTTCCTCAGGGGTCTGTTCTCTCTGCAACTCTTTTCCTGCTGCACATCAATGACCTACTTCAGCCTGGTATTGTTGGGTACGCAGATGACAGTACTGTTTCAGAGAGATACTTGTCCAACGCAAAAACCAGCATGGATGAAGTTCGTTCCTTGAGGGAGGCTATGGTTGAGCGGACAGATTTGACCTTAAGCCTTGTCTCCCAGTGGGGTGATGACAATCTGGTCTCTTTTAACGCCACCAAAACACAGGCGTGTCTTTTTACCGCCAAAAGGAGTCTGTTCGATCAAGCGCCTACTTTTCGGGGTGCGTCTGTTCCTGTGACTGATCGGCTCGAGCTCCTAGGCATGGAGTTGACATCCAGTCTCAACTTCGGCTCCTCCATTGAGAACAAAGCCCAAATCGCGGCCAAAAAACTGGGCATCCTAAATAAAGTGAAGCGATACTTTACGCCTGGACAGCTTTTAACCCTATACAAAGCACAAGTCCGATCCTGCATGGAGTATTGCAGCCACCTTTGGGATGGTTCAGCTAAGTATCAGCTTGCCGCGCTTGACTCAGTGGTACGCAGAGCCAAGAGGCTCATTGGCAACGTGGAACTGGTGGACGCCAAGCTTCACAGCTTGGCTCATCGCCGCAAAGTTGCCTGCTTGTCGGTCTTCTATAGACTGTACTTCGGTGAGTGTGCTCAGGAACTCCACGACCTCATCCCACCAGCCCCCTTCTACCATCGGACATCTAGACGCACTGCAAGTTATCATCCTTACCTTGTTGCCATTCCACCAATTCGAACCAAGCGCTTCCAAACATCCTTTATAATGCGCACAGCGAATGAGTGGAACTCATTGCCTGCGTCTGTGTTTCCGAACGCATTCAACCCGAATCTCTTCAAAGTTAGAGTGAACAGGCTACTTCTGGGTAAGCTCACTCCATCGTAGACTCTGTCTCTGTCACCTATGACCTAGACTAGAGTCAAGAGCAAACCCATTACAAATAAAAAAAAAAAAAAAAAAAGGGGGGGAGAAGGGGGGCGAGGGGGTCAACTTTGAAAAATGGTTTTTACTTTTCCGAGCCTCCTCTAAACGAATCCGTAAAAAAAACTGAAAAAAAAAGATTCGCCAAAACGGGAGGGGGGGGGGGAGAAGGGGGGCAAGGGGGTCAACTTTGAAAAATGGTTTGTTTGTGACTATAGCATTGCCCCTTTATATGAATCTGAAAAAAGAAATGTTCCAAGTCTCTCAACTTCCGAGATCCGCTTAAAGGGGGGGAGAAGGGGGGCGAGGGGGTCATTTTTGAAAAATGGTTTTTACTTTTGCGAGCCTCCTCTAAACGAATCCGTAAAAAACAAAAAATACGGGTACCTTAGTTTCCGAGATACGATAGAGGGGGGGAGGAGGGGGGAGGAAAAGGGGAGGTTTGGGACTTTTCCCATACTCGCGAGAGTTACTTGTTTACGAATCTATCAAAATATACCCACCTCCCCCTTCACCATCTGGGAGAACAATTATGTCAATGAGTGAGTGAGTGAGTGGTAATGCAGTTTTATATAATATAACTAGTATTTGCTTGGTGCGCGAGCTGCAAGCAGCTCGCGGCTTTGTCGTGTTTTTGAGAAGTATTCCTTAACCTACCCTACACCTACCCTACACCTACCCTACACCTACCCTACACCTACCCTACACCTACCCTACACCTACCCTACACCTACCCTACACCTACCCTACACCTACCCTACACCTACCCTACACCTACCCTACACCTACCCTACACCTACCCTACACCTACCCTACACCTACCCTACACCTACCCTACACCTACCCTACACCTACCCTACACCTACCCTACACCTACCCTACACCTACCCTACACCTACCCTACACCTACCCTACACCTACCCTACACCTACCCTACACCTACCCTACACCTACCCTACACCTACCCTACACCTACCCTACACCTACCCTACACCTACCCTACACCTACCCTACACCTACCCTACACCTACCCTACACCTACCCTACACCTACCCTACACCTACCCTACACCTACCCTACACCTACCCTACACCTACCCTACACCTACCCTACACCTACCCTACACCTACCCTACACCTACCCTACACCTACCCTACACCTACCCTACACCTACCCTACACCTACCCTACACCTACCCTACACCTACCCTACACCTACCCTACACCTACCCTACACCTACCCTACACCTACCCTACACCTACCCTACACCTACCCTACACCTACCCTACACCTACCCTACACCTACCCTACACCTACCCTACACCTACCCTACACCTACCCTACACCTACCCTACACCTACCCTACACCTACCCTACACCTACCCTACACCTACCCTACACCTACCCTACACCTACCCTACACCTACCCTACACCTACCCTACACCTACCCTACACCTACCCTACACCTACCCTACACCTACCCTACACCTACCCTACACCTACCCTACACCTACCCTACACCTACCCTACACCTACCCTACACCTACCCTACACCTACCCTACACTTTGTTCCAAAAAACATAACCCTAATGTTTGCATTCGTCTCCAGGCACTGAGTTTCGCTTCACCCACTCAACCTTCGTTACGCTACGGAGGTCGCCGGCTCGCTTCGCTCGCCACCTCCCCCCTGCGCTGCACTCGGTCTCGTAGGTTCGCTCCACTCGGGATCCCTACGCTGAATCCCTAAAAACTGAAAAAAAAAGGATTCGCCAAAACGGGGGGGGGGGGGTGGGAGAAGGGGGGCAAGGGGGTCAACTTTGATAAATGGTTTATTTGTGACTATAGCATTGCCCCTTTATATGAAACTGAAAAAAGAAATGTTCCAAGTCTCTCAACTTCCGAGATCCGCTTAAAGGGGGGGAGAAGGGGGGCGAGGGGGTCAACTTTGAAAAATGCTTTTTACTTTACCGAGCCTCCTCTAAACGATTCCGTAAAAAAAACAAAAAAAAAAGATTAGCCAAAACGGGGGGGGGAGGGGGGAGAAGGGGGGCAAGGGGGTCAACTTTGAAAAATGGTTCGTTTGTGACTATAGCATTGCCCCTTTCTATGAATCTGAAAAAATAAATGTTCCAAATGTTCCAACTTTCGAGATCCGCTTAAAGGGGGGGAGAAGGGGGGCGAGGGGGTCAACTTTGAAAAATGCTTTTTACTTTTCCGAGCCTCCTCTAAACGAATCCGTAAAAAACAAAAAATACGGGTACCTTAGTTTCCGAGAAACGATAGAGGGGGGGAGGAGGGGGGGGGAAAAGGGGAGGTTTGGCACTTTTCCCATACTCACGGGAGTTACTTGTTTACGAATCTGTCAAAATATACCCACCTCCCCCTCCACCATCTGGGAGAACAATTATGTCAATGAGTGAGTGAGTCAGTGAGTGGTAATGCAGTTTTATATAATATAACTAGTATTTGCTTGGTGCGCGAGCTGCAAGCAGCTCGCGTGTTGTTGTCCCTACACCTACCCTACACCTACCCTACACCTACCCTACACCTACCCTACACCTACCCTACACCTACCCTACACCTACCCTACACCTACCCTACACCTACCCTACACCTAACCTACACCTACCCTACACCTACCCTACACCTACCCTACACCTACCCTACACCTACCCTACACCTACCCTACACCTACCCTACACCTACCCTACACCTACCCTACACCTACCCTACACCTACCCTACACCTACCCTACACCTACCCTACACCTACCCTACACCTACCCTACACCTACCCTACACCTACCCTACACCTACCCTACACCTACCCTACACCTACCCTACACCTACCCTACACCTACCCTACACCTACCCTACACCTACCCTACACCTACCCTACACCTACCCTACACCTACCCTACACCTACCCTAAACTTTGTTCCAAAAAACATAACCCTAATGTTTGCTTGTCGTCGCCAGGCACTGAGTTTCGCTTCACCCACTCAACCTTCGTTACGCTACGGAGGTCGCCGGCTCGCTTCGCTCGCCACCTCCCCCCTGCGCTGCACTCGGTCTCGTAGGTTCGCTCCACTCGGGATCCCTACGCTGAATCCGTAAAAAAAACAAATAAAAAGATTCGCCAAAACGGGGGGGGGGGAGGGGGGGAGATGGGAGGCAAGGGGGTCAACTTTGAAAAATGGTTTGTTTGTGACTAAAGCATTGCCCCTTTGTATGAATCTGAAAAAAGAAATGTTCCAAGTCTCTCAACTTCCGAGATCCGCTTATAGGGGGGGAGAAGGGGGGGCGAGGGGGTCAACTTTGAAAAATGGTTTTTACTTTTCCGAGCCTCCTCTAAACGATTCCGTAAAAAAAACAAAAAAAAAGATTAGCCAAAACGGGAGGGGAGGGGGGAGAAGGGGGGCAAGGGAGACAACTTTGAAAAATGGTTTGTTTGTGACTATAGCATTGCCCCTTTATATGAATCTGAAAAAAGAAATGTTCCAAGTCTCTCAACTTCCGAGATCCGCTTAAAGGGGGGAAGAAGGGGGGCGAGGGGGTCAACTTTGAAAAATGGTCTTTACTTTTCCGAGCCTCCTCTACACGAATCCGTAAAAAACAAAAAATACGGGTATCTTAGTTTCCGAGAAACGATAGAGGGGGGGAGGAGGGGGGGGGAAAAGGGGAGGTTTGGCACTTTTCCCATACTCACGGGAGTTACTTGTTTACGAATCTGTCAAAATATACCCACCTCCCCATCCACCATCTGGGAGAACAATTATGTCAGTGAGTCAGTGAGTCAGTGGTAATGCAGTTTTATATAATATAATAACTAGTATTCGCTTGGTGCGCGAGCTGCAAGCAGCTCGCGTGTTGTTGTCCCTACACCTACCCTACACCTACCCTACTCCTACCCTACACCTACCCTACACCTACCCTACACCTACCCTACACCTACCCTACACCTACCCTACACCTACCCTACACCTACCCTACACCTACCCTACACCTACCCTACACCTACCCTACACCTACCCTACACCTACCCTACACCTACCCTACACCTACCCTACACCTACCCTACACCTACCCTACACCTACCCTACACCTACCCTACACCTACCCTACACCTACCCTACACCTACCCTACACCTACCCTACACCTACCCTACACCTACCCTACACCTACCCTACACCTACCCTACACCTACCCTACACCTACCCTACACCTACCCTACACCTACCCTACACCTACCCTACACCTACCCTACACCTACCCTACACCTACCCTACACCTACCCTACACCTACCCTACACCTACCCTACACCTACCCTACACCTACCCTACACCTACCCTACACCTACCCTACACCTACCCTACACCTACCCTAAACTTTGTTCCAAATAACATAACCCTAATGTTTGCTTGTCGTCGCCAGGCACTGAGTTTCGCTTCACCCACTCAACCTTCGTTACGCTACGGAGGTCGCCGGCTCGCTTCGCTCGCCACCTCCCCCCTGCGCTGCACTCGGTTCGTAGGTTCGCTCCACTCGGGATCCCTACGCTGCCTGGTCAGGGGAGGTTGGGGAGAGGAGGGGTGAAGAGAGGGGCGAAGGGGGGGAGAGTGGGGAGTTTTGAAAAATGATTCCAACTAAAGCATTGCCCCTTTATATGAATCTGAAAAAATAAATGTTCCAAGTCTCTCAACTTCCGAGATCCGCTTAAAGGGGGGGAGAAGGGGGGCGAGGGGGTCAACTTTGAAAAATGGTATTTACTTTTCCGAGCCTCCTCTAAACGAATTCGTAAAAAAAACCGGAAAAAAAAAGATTTGCCAAAACAGGGGGGGGGGGGAGGAAGAAGGGGGGCAAGGGGGTCACTTTGAAAAATGGTTTATTTGTGACTATAGCATTGCCCCTTTATATGAATCTGAAAAAAGAAATGTTCCAAGTCTCTCAACTTCCGAGATCCGCTTAAAGGGGGGGAGAAGGGGGGCGAGGGGGTCAACTTTGAAAAATGGTTTTTACTTTTCCGAGCCACCTCTAAACGAATCCGTAAAAAAAAACAAAAAAAAAAGATTCACCAAAACGGGGTGGGAGGGGGGAGAAGGGGGGCAAGGGGGTCAACTTTGAAAACTGGTTCGTTTGTGACTATAGCATTGCCCCTTTATATGAATCTGAAAAAAGAAATGTTCCAAGTCTCTCAACTTCCGAGATACGCTTAAAGGGGGGGAGAAGGGGGGCGAGGGGGTCAAATTTGAAAAATGGTTTTTGCTTTTCCGAGCCTCTTCTAAACGAATCCGTAAAAAAAACATACTACGGGTACCTTAGTTTCCGAGATACGATAGAGAGGGGGAGGAGGGGGGAGGAAAAGGGGAGGTTTGGGACTTTTCCCAAACTCGCGAGAGTCACTTGTTTACGAATCTGTCAAAATATACCCACCTCCCCATCCACCATCTGGGAGAACAATTATGTCAGTCAGTGAGTGGTAATGCAGTTTTATATATTATAATAACTAGTATTTGCTTGGTGCGCGAGCTGCAAGCAGCTCGCGGCTTTGTCGTGTTTTTGAGAAGTATTCCTTAGCCTACCATTCACCTACCCTACACCTACCCTACACCTACCCTACACCTACCCTACACCTACCCTACACCTACCCTACACCTACCCTACACCTACCCTACACCTACCCTACACCTACCCTACACCTACCCTACACCTACCCTACACCTACCCTACACCTACCCTACACCTACCCTACACCTACCCTACACCTACCCTACACCTACCCTACACCTACCCTACACCTACCCTACACCTACCCTACACCTACCCTACACCTACCCTACACCTACCCTACACCTACCCTACACCTACCCTACACCTACCCTACACCTACCCTACACCTACCCTACACCTACCCTACACCTACCCTACACCTACCCTACACCTACCCTACACCTACCCTACACCTACCCTACACCTACCCTACACCTACCCTACACCTACCCTACACCTACCCTACACCTACCCTACACCTACCCTACACCTACCCTACACCTACCCTACACCTACCCTACACCTACCCTACACCTACCCTACACCTACCCTACACCTACCCTACACCTACCCTACACCTACCCTACACCTACCCTACACCTACCCTACACCTACCCTACACCTACCCTACACCTACCCTACACCTACCCTACACCTACCCTACACCTACCCTACACCTACCCTACACCTACCCTACACCTACCCTACACCTACCCTACACCTACCCTACACCTACCCTACACCTACCCTACACCTACCCTACACCTACCCTACACCTACCCTACACTTTGTTCCAAAAAACATAACCCTAATGTTTGCATTCGTCGCCAGGCACTGAGTTTCGCTTCACCCTTCCCTACGCGGAATCCGTAAAAAAAACTGAAAAAAAAAGATTCGCCAAAACGGGGGGGGGGGGAGAAGGGGGGCAAGGGGGTCAACTTTGAAAAATGGTTTGTTTGTGACTATAGCATTGCCCCTTTATATGAATCTGAAAAAAGAAATGTTCCAAGTCTCTCAACTTTCGTGATCCGCTTAAAGGGGGGGAGAAGGGGGGCGAGGGGGTCAACTTTGAAAAATGGTTTTTACTTTTCCGAGCCTCCTCTAAACAAACCCGTAAAAAAAATTGAAAAAAAAGATTCGCCAAAACGGGGGGGGGAGGGGGAGAAGGGGGGCAAGGGGGTCAACTATGAAAAATGGTTTGTTTGTGACTATAGCATTGCCCCTTTATATGAATCTGAAAAAAGAAATGTTCCAAATGTTCCAACTTTCGAGATCCGCTTAAAGGGGGGGAGAAGGGGGGCGAGGGGGTCAACTTTGAAAAATGGTTTTTACTTTTGCGAGCCTCCTCTAAACGAATCCGTAAAAAAAACATTCTACGGGTACCTTAGTTTCCGAGATACGATAGAGGGGGGGAGGAGGGGGGAGGAAAAGGGGAGGTTTGGGACTTTTCCCATACTCGCGAGAGTTACTTGTTTACGAATCTGTCAAAATATACCCACCTCCCCCTTCACCATCTGGGAGAACAATTATGTCAATCAGTCAGTGAGTGGTAATGCAGTTTTATATAATATAATAACTAGTATTTGCTTGGTGCGCGAGCTGCAAGCAGCTCGCGGTTTTGTCGTGTTTTTGAGAAGTATTCCTTAACCTACCCTACACCTACCCTACACCTACCCTACACCAACCCTACACCTACCCTACACCTAACCTACACCTACCCTACACCTACCCTACACCTACCCTACATCTACCCTACACCTACCCTACACCTACCCTACACCTACCCTACACCTATCCTACACCTACCCTACACCCACCCTACACCTACACTACACCTACCCTACACCTACCCTAAACTTTGTTCCAAAAAACATAACCCTAATGTTTGCTTGTCGTCGCCAGGCACTGAGTGTCGCTTCACCCACTCAACCTTCGTTACGCTACGGAGGTCGCCGGCTCGCTTCGCTCGCCACCTCCCCCCTGCGCTGCACTCGGTCTCGTAGGTTCGCTCCACTCGGGATCCCTACGCTGAATCCGTAAAAAAAACAAAATAAAAAGATTTGCCAAAATGGGGGGGGAAAGGGGGGCGAGGGGGTCAACTTTGAAAAATGGTTTTTACTTTTGCGAGCCTCCTCTAAACGAATCCGTAAAAAAAACTGAAAAAAAAAGATTCACCAAAACGCGGGGGGGGGGGAGAAGGGGGGCAAGGGGGTCAACTTTGAAAACTGGTTCGTTTGTGACTATAGCATTGCCCCTTTATATGAACCTGAAAAAAGAAATGTTCCAAGTCTCTCAACTTCCGAGATCTGCTTAAAGGGGGAGAAAAGGGGGGCGAGGGGGTCAACTTTGAAAAATGGTCTTTACTTTTCCGAGCCTCCTCTAAACGAATCCGTAAAAAACAAAAAATACGGGTATCTTAGTTTCCGAGAAACGATAGACGGGGGGAGGGGGGGGGGGGAAAAGGGGAGGTTTGGCACTTTTCCCATACTCACGGGAGTTACTTGTTTACGAATCTGTCAAAATATACCCACCTCCCCCTTCACCATCTGGGAGAACAATTATGTCAATGAGTGAGTGAGTCAGTGGTAATGCAGTTTTATATAATATAACTAGTATTTGCTTGGTGCGCGAGCTGCAAGCAGCTCGCGTGTTGTTGTCCCTACACCCGCGTGTTGTTGTCGCTACACCTACCCTACACCTACCTTACACCTACCCTACACCTAACCTACACCTACCCTACACCTACCTTACACCTACCCTACACCTACCCTACACCTACCCTACACGTACCCTACACCTACCCTACACCTACCCTACACCTACCCTACACCTACCCTACACCTACCCTACACCTACCCTACACCTACCCTACACCTACCCTACACCTACCCTACACCTACCCCACACCTACCCTACACCTACCCCACACCTACCCTACACCTACCCTACACCTACCCTACACCTACCCTAAACTTTGTTCCAAAAAACATAACCCTAATGTTTGCTTGTCGTCGGCAGGCACTGAGTTTCGCTTCACCCACTCAACCTACGTTACGCTACGCACTCGGTCTCGTAGGTTCGCTCCACTCGGTATCCCTACGCTGAATCCGTAAAAAAAACAAATAAAAGGTTCACCAAAACGGGGGGGGGGGAGGGGGAAGAAGGGTGGCAAGGGGGTCAACTCTGAAAAACGGTTTGTTTGTGACTATAGCATTGCCCCTTAATATGAATCTGAAAAAAGAAATGTTCCAAGTCTCTCAACTTTCGAGATCCGCTTAAAGGGGGGGAGAAGGGGGGCGAGGGGGTCAACTTTGAAAAATGGTTTTTACTTTTACGAGCCTCCTCTAAACGAATCCGTAAAAAAAACACGGAAAAAAGATTCGCCAAAACGGGGGGGGGAGGGGGAGAAGGGGGGCAAGGGGGTCAACTTTGAAAAATGGTTTGTTTGTGACTATAGCATTGCCCCTTTATATGAATCTGAAAAAAGAAATGTTCCAAGTCTCTCAACTTCCGAGATCCGCTTAAAGGGGGGGAGAAGGGGGGCGAGGGGGTCATTTTTGAAAAATGGTTTTTACTTTTGCGAGCCTCCTCTAAACGAATCCGTAAAAAACAAAAAATACGGGTACCTTAGTTTCCGAGATACGATAGAGGGGGGGAGGAGGGGGGAGGAAAAGGGGAGGTTTGGGACTTTTCCCATACTCACGGGAGTTACTTGTTTACGAATCTGTCAAAATATACCCACCTCCCCCTTCACCATCTGGGAGAACAATTATGTCAATGAGTCAGTCAGTCAGTGAGTGGTAATGCAGTTTTATATAATATAACTAGTATTTGCTTGGTGCGCGAGCTGCAAGCAGCTCGCGGCTTTGTCGTGTTTTTGAGAAGTATTCCTTAACCTACCCTACACCTACCCTACACCTACCCTACACCTACCTTACACCTACCCTACACCTACCCTACACCTACCCTACACCTACCCTACACCTACCCTACACCTACCCTACACCTACCCTACACCTACCCTAAACTTTGTTCCAAAAAACATAACCCTAATGTTTGCTTGTCGTCGCCAGGCACTGAGTTTCGCTTCACCCACTCAACCTTCGTTACGCTACGGAGGTCGCCGGCTCGCTTCGCTCGCCACCTCCCCCCTGCGCTGCACTCGGTCTCGTAGGTTCGCTCCACTCGGGATCCCTACGCTGAATCCGAAAAAAAAAAGATTCGCCAAAACGGGGGGGGGAGGGGGAGAAGGGGGGCAAGGGGGTCAACTTTGAAAAATGGTTTGTTTGTGACTATAGCATTGCCCCTTTATATGAATCTGAAAAAAGAAATGTTCCAAGTCTCTCAACTTCCGAGATCCGCTTAAAGGGGGGGAGAAGGGGGGCGAAGGGGTCAACTTTGAAAAAATTGTTTTTACTTTTCCGAGCCTCCTCTAAACGAATCCGTAAAAAAAACAAAACAAAAAGATTCGCCATAACGGGGGGGGAGGGGGGAGAAGGGGGGCAAGGGGGTCAACTTTGAAAAATGGTTTGTTTGTGACTATTGCATTGCCCCTTTATATGAATCTGAAAAAAGAAATGTTCCAAGTCTCTCAACTTCCGAGATACGCTTAAAAGGGGGGAGAAGGGGGGCGAGGGGGTCAACTTTGAAAAATGGTTTTTACTTTTCCGAGCCTCTTCTAAACGAATCCGTAAAAAAAACACGAAAAAAAGATTCGCCAAAACGGGGGGGGGAGGGGGAGAAGGGGGGCAAGGGGGTCAACTTTATTAATTGGTTTGTTTGTGACTATAGCATTGCCCCTTTCTATGAATCTGAAAAAATAAATGTTCCAAATGTTCCAACTTTCGAGATCCGCTTAAAGGGGGGGAGAAGGGGGGCGAGGGGGTCAACTTTGAAAAATGGTCTTTACTATTCCGAGCCTCCTCTAAACGAATCCGTAAAAAACAAAAAATACGGGTACCTTAGTTTCCGAGATACGATAGAGGGGGGGAGGAGGGGGGAGGAAAAGGGGAGGTTTGGGACTTTTCCCATACTCACGGGAGTTACTTGTATACGAATCTGTCAAAATATACCCACCTCCCCCTCCACCATCTGGGAGAACAATTATGTCAATGAGTCAGTGAGTCAGTGAGTGGTAATGCAGTTTTATATAATATAACTAGTATTCGCTTGGTGCGCGAGCTGCAAGCAGCTCGCGTGTTGTTTACCCTACACCTACCCTAGTATTTGCTTGGTGCGCGAGCTGCAAGCAGCTCGCGTGTTGTTGTCCCTACACCTACCCTACACCTACTCTACACCTACCCTACACCTACCCTACACCTACCCTACACCTACCCTACACCTACCCTACACCTACCCTACACCTACCCTACACCTACCCTACACCTACCCTACACCTACCCTACACCTAACCTACACCTACCGTACACCTACCGTACACCTACCGTACACCTACCGTACACCTACCGTACACCTACCGTACACCTACCCTTCACCTACCCTACATCTACCCTACACCTACCCTACACCTACCCTACACCTACCCTACACCTACCCTACACCTACCCTACACCTACCCTACACCTACCCTACACCTACCCTACACCTACCCTACACCTACCCTACACCTACCCTACACCTACCCTACACCTACCCTACACCTACCCTACACCTACCCTACACCTACGCTTCGCTCGCCACCTCCCCCCTGCGCTGCACTCGGTCTCGTAGGTTCGCTCCATTCGGGGTCCCTACGCTGCCTGGTCCACTCCCACCGGACAAGTTTTGACGACCGATATTAGGTAGGGGAGGTTGGGGAGAGGAGGGATGAAGGGAGGGAGTGGGGAGTTTTGAAAAATGATTCCGACTCAAGCATTGCCCCTTTATATGAATCTGAAAAAAAAAAGATTCGCCAAAACGGGGGGGGGGGGAGAGAAAGGGGGGCGAGGGGGTCAACTTTGAAAAATGGTTTGATTGTAACTATAGCATTGCCCCTTTATATGAATCTGAAAAAAGAAATGTTCCAAGTCTCTCAACTTCCGAGATCCGCTTAGAGGGGGGGAGAAGGGGGGCGAGGGGGTAAACTTTGAAAAATGGTTTTTACTTTTCCGAGCCTCCTCTAAACGAATCCGTAAAAAAAACTGAAAAAAAAAGATTCGCCAAAACGAGGGGGGGGGGGGGAGAAGGGGGGCAAGGGGGTCAACTTTGAAAAATGGTTTGTTTGTGACTATAGCATTGCCCCTTTATATGAATCTGAAAAAAGAAATGTTCCAAGTCTCTCAACTTCCAAGATCCGCTTAAAGGGGGGGAGAAGGGGGGCGAGGGGGTCAACTTTGAAAATGGTTTTTACTTTTCCGAGCCTCCTCTTAACGAATCCGTAAAAAAAAAAAATACGGGTACCTTAGTTTCCGAGATACGACAGAGGGGGGGAAGAGGGGGGGGGAAAAGGGGAGGTTTGGCACTTTTCCCATACTCACGAGAGTTACTTGTTTACGAATCTGTCAAAATATACCCCTACCCTACACCTACCCTACACCTACCCTACACCTACCCTACACCTACCCTACACCTACCCTACACCTACCCTACACCTACCCTACACCTACCCTACACCTACCCTACACCTACCCTAAACTTTGTTCCAAAAACCATAACCCTAATGTTTGATTGTCGTCGCCAGGCACTGAGTTTCGCTTCACCCACTCAACCTTCGTTACGCTACGGAGGTCGCCGGCTCGCTTCGCTCGCCACCTCCCCCCTGCGCTGCACTCGGTCTCGTAGGTTCGCTCCACTCGGGATCCCTACGCTGAATCCGTAAAAAAAACAAAAAAAAAAGATTCGCCAAAACGAGGGGGGAAAGGGGGGCGAGGGGGTCAACTTTGAAAAATGGTTTGTTTGTGACTTTAACATTGCCACTTTATATGAATCTGAAAAAAGAAATGTTCCAAGTCTCTCAACTACCGAGATCCGCTTAAAGGGGGGGGAAAGGGGGGCGAGGGGGTCAACTTTGAAAAATGGTTTTTACTTTTCCGAGCCTCCTCTAAACGATTCCGTAAAAAGAAACAAAAAAAAAAGATTTGCCAAAATGGGGGGGAGGGCGGAGAAGGGGAGCAAGGGTGTCAACTTTGAAAAATGGTATGTTTGTGACTATAGCATTGCCCCTTTATATGAATCTGAAAAAAGAAATGTTCCAAGTCTCTCAACTTCCGAGATCCGCTTAGAGGGGGGGAGAAGGGGGGCGAGGAGGTCAACTTTGAAAAACGGTTTTTACTTTTCCGAGCCTCCTCTAAACGAATCCGTAAAAAAAACATACTACGGGTACCTTAGTTTCCGAGATACGATAGAGGGGGGGAGGAGGGGGGAGGAAAAGGGGAGGTTTGGGACTTTTCCCAAACTCACGAGAGTCACTTGTTTACGAATCTGTCAAAATATACCCACCTCCCCATCCACCATCTGGGAGAACAATTATGTCAGTGAGTGAGTGAGTGGTAATCCAGCTTTATATAATACTAGTATTTGCTTGGTGCGCGAGCTGCAAGCAGCTCGCGTGTTGTTGTCCCTACACCCGCGTGTTGTTGTCCCTACACCTACCCTACACCTACTCTACACCTACCCTACACCTACCCTACACCTACCCTACACCTACCCTACACCTACCCTACACCTACCCTACACCTACCCTACACCTACCCTACACCTACCCTACACCTACCCTACACCTACCCTACACCTACCCTACACCTACCCTACACCTACCCTACACCTACCCTACACCTACCCTACACCTACCCTACACCTACCCTACACCTACCCTACACCTACCCTACACCTACCCTACACCTACCCTACACCTACCCTACACCTACCCTACACCTACCCTACACCTACCCTACACCTACCCTACACCTACCCTACACCTACCCTACACCTACCCTACACCCACCCTACACCTACCCTACACCTACCCTACACCTACCCTACACCTACCCTACACCTACCCTACACCTACCCTAAACTTTGTTCCAAAAAACATAACCCTAATGTTTGATTGTCGTCGCCAGGCACTGAGTTTCGCTTCACCCACTCAACCTTCGTTACGCTACGGAGGTCGCCGGCTCGCTTTGCTCGCCACCTCCCCCCTGCGCTGCACTCGGTCTCGTAGGTTCGCTCCACTCGGGATCCCTACGCTGAATCCGTAAATAAAACAAAAAAAAAGATTCGCCAAAACGGGGGGGGAGGGAAGAGAAGGGGGGCAAGGGGGTCAACTTTGAAAAATGGTTTGTTTGTGACTATAGCATTGCCCCTTTATATGAATCTGAAAAAAGAAATGTTCCAAGTCTCTCAACTACCGAGATCCGCTTAAAGGGGGGGAGAAGGGGGCGAGGGGGTCAACTTTGAAAAATGATTTTTACTTTTCCGAGCCTCCTCTAAACGAATCCGTAAAAAAAACAAAAAAAAAAGATTCGCCAAAACGGGGGGGGGAGGGGGTGAAGAGGGGCAATGGGGTCAACTTTGAAATTTGGTTCGTTTGTGACTATAGCATTGCCCCTTTATATGAATCTGAAAAAAGAAATGTTCCAAGTCTCTCAACTTTCGAGATCCGCTTAAAGGGGGGGAAAAGGGGGGCGAGGGGGTCATTTTTGAAAAATGGTTTTTACTTTTCCGAGCCTCCTCTAAACGAATCCGTAAAAAACAAAAAATACGGGTACCTTAGTTTCCGAGATACGATAGAGGGGGGGAGGAGGGGGGGGGGAAAAGGGGAGGTTTGGCACTTTTCCCATACTCACGGGAGTTACTTGTTTACGAATCTGTCAAAATATACCCACCTTCCCCTCCACCATCTGGGAGAACAATTATGTCAATGAGTCAGTGAGTGAGTGGTAATGCAGTTTTATATAGTATAATAACTAGTATTTGCTTGGTGCGCGAGCTGCAAGCAGCTCGCGACTTTGTCCTGTTTTTGAGAAGTATTCCTTAACCTACCCTACACCTACCCTACACCTACCCTACACCAACCCTACACCTACCCTACACCTAACCTACACCTACCCTATACCTACCCTACACCTACCCTACACCTACCCTACACCTACCCTACACCTACCCTACACCTACCCTACACCTACCCTACACCTACCCTACACCTACCCTACACCTTCCCTACACCTACCCTACACCTACCCTACACCTACCCTACACCTACCCTACACCTACCCTACACCTGCCCTACACCTACCCTACACCTACCCTACACTTTGTTCCAAAAACCATAACCATAATGTTTGCATTCGTCGCCAGGCACTGAGTTTCGCTTCACCCACTCAACCTTCGTTACGCTACGGAGGTCGCCGGCTCGCTTCGCTCGCCACCTCCCCCCTGCGCTGCACTCGGTCTCGTAGGTTCGCTCCACTCGGGATCCCTACGCTGAATACGTAAAAAAAACCTAAAAAAAAAAGATTCGCCAAAACGGGGGGGGGGGGGGAAGCAGGAAGGCAAGGGGGTCAACTTTGAAAAATGGTTTGTTTGTGACTATAGCATTGCCCCTTTATATGAGTCTAAAAAAAGAAACGTTCCAAGTCTCTCAACTTCCGAGATCCACTTAAAGGGGGGGAGAAGGGGGGCGAGGGGGTCAACTTTGAAAAATGGTTTTTACTTTTGCGAGCCTCCTCTAAACGAATCCGTAAAAAAACTGAAAAAAAAAGATTGGCCAAAACGGGGGGGGGAGGAGAAGGGGGGCAAGGGGGTCAACTTTGAAAAATGGTTTGTTTGTGACTATAGCATTGCCCCTTTATATGAATCTGAAAAAAGAAATGTTCCAAGTCTCTCAACTTCCGAGATCCGCTTAAAGGGGGGGAGAAGGGGGGCCAGCGGGCCAACTTTGAAAAATGGTTTTTACTTTTCCGAGCCTCCTCTAAACGAATCCGTAAAAAAAACGAAAAAAAAAGATTCGCCAAAACGGGGGGGGAGGGGGGAGAAGGGGGGCAAGGGGGTCAACTATGAAAAATGGTTTGTTTGTGACTATAGCATTGCCCCTTTATATGAACCTGAAAAAATAAATGTTCCAAATGTTCCAACTTTCGAGATCTGCTTAAAGGGGGGGAGAAGGGGGGCGAGGGGGTCAACTTTGAAAAATGGTTTTTACTTTTGCGAGCCTCCTCTAAACGAATCCGTAAAAAAAACATTCTACGGGTACCTTAGTTTCCGAGATACGAATGAGGGGGGGAGGGGGGGGGGGAAAGGGGGGCAAGGGGTCAACTTTGAAAAATGGTTTGCTTGTGACTATAGCATTGCCCCTTTATATGAATCTGAAAAAATAAATGTTCCAAGTCTCTCAACTTCCGAGATCCGCTTAAAGGGGGGGAGAAGGGGGGCGAGGGGGTCAACTTTGAAAAATGGTTTTTACTTATCCGAGCCTCCTCTAAACGAATCCGTAAAAAAAACATACTACAGGTACCTTAGTTTCCGAGATACGATAGAGGGGGGGAGGAGGGGGGAGGAAAAGGGGAGGTTTGGGACTTTTCCCATACTCGCGAGAGTTACTTGTTTACGAATCTGTCAAAATATACCCACCTCCCCCTTCACCATCTGGGAGAACAATTATGTCAATGAGTGAGTCAGTGAGTCAGTGAGTGGTAATGCAGTTTTATATAGTATAACTAGTATTTGCTTGGTGCGCGAGCTGCAAGCAGCTCGCGGTTTTGTCGTGTTTTTTAGAAGTATTCCTTAACCTACCCTACACCTACCCTACACCTACCCTACACCTACCCTACACCTACCCTACACCTACCCTACACCTACCCTACACCTACCCTACACCTATCCTACACCTACCCTACACCTACCCTACACCTACCCTACACCTACCCTACACCTACCCTACACCTACCCTACACCGACCCTACACCTACCCTACACCTACCCTACACCTACCCTACACCTACCCTACACCTACCCTACACCTACCCTACACCTACCCTACACCTACCCTACACCTACCCTACACCTACCCTACACTTTGTTCCAACAAACATAACTCTAATGTTTGCTTGTCGTCGCCAGGCACTGAGTTTCGCTTCACCCACTCAACCTTCGTTACGCTACGGAGGTCGCCGGCTCGCTTCGCTCGCCTCCTCCCCCCTGCACTCGGTCTCGTAGGTTCGCTCCACTCGGGATCCCTACGCTGAATCCGAAAAAAAACAAATAAAAAAAAGATTCGCCAAAACGGGGGGGGAAGGGGGGAGAAGGGAAGCAAGGGGGTCAACTTTGAAAAATGGTTTGTTTGTGACTATAGCATTGCCCCTTTATATGAATCTGAAAAAAGAAATGTTCCAAGTCTCTAAACTTCCGAGATCCGCTTAAAGGGGGAGAGAACGGGGGCGAGGGGGTCAACTTTGAAAAATGGTTTTTACTTTGCCGAGCTTCCTCTAAACGAATCCGTAAAAAAAACTGAAAAAAAAAAAAATCGCCAAAACGGGGGGGGGGGGGAAAGGGGGGCAAGGGGGTCAACTTTGAAAAATGGTTTTTGTGACTATAGCATTGCCCCTTTATATGAATCTGAAAAAAGAAATGTTCCAAGTCTCTCAACTTCCGAGATCTGCTTAAAGGGGGGGAGAAGGGGGGCGAGGGGGTCAACTTTGAAAAATGGTCTTTACTTTTCCGAGCCTCCTCTAAACGAATCCGTAAAAAAAAACAAAAAAAAAGATTCGCCAAAACGGGGGGGGAGGGGGGAGAAGGGGGGCAAGGGGGTCAACTTTGAAAAATGGTTTGTTTGTGACTATAGCATTGCCCTTTTATATGAATCTGAAAAAAGAAATGTTCCAAGTCTCTCAACTTCCGAGATCCGCTTAAAGGGGGGGAGAAGGGGGGCGAGGGGGTCAAATTTGAAAAATGGTTTTTACTTTTCCGAGCCTCCTCTAAACGAATCCGTAAAAAACAAAAAATACGGGTACCTTAGTTTCCGAGAAACGATAGAGGGGGGGAGGAGGGGGGAGGAAAAGGGGATGTTTGGGACTTTTCCCAAACTCGCGAGAGTCACTTGTTTACGAATCTGTCAAAATATACCCACCTCCCCCTCCACCATCTGGGAGAACAATTATGTCAATGAGTCAGTCAGTCAGTCAGTGAGTGGTAATGCAGTTTTATATAATATAACTAGTATTTGCTTGGTGCGCGAGCTGCAAGCAGCTCGCGTGTTGTTGTCCCTACACCTACCCTACACCTACCCTACACCTACCCTACACCTAGGTCGTAAATGTTCCAAGTCTCTCAACTTTCGAGATCCGCTTAAAGGGGGGGAGAAGGGGGGCGAGGGGGCCAACTTTGAAAAATGGTTTTTACTTTGCCGAGCCTCCTCTAAACGAATCCGTAAAAAAAACGAAAAAAAAAGATTCGCCAAAACGGGGGGGGGGTAGGGGGGAGAAGGGGGGCAAGGGGGTCAACTATGAAAAATGGTTTGTCTGTGACTATAGCATTGCCCCTTTATATGAATCTGAAAAAAGAAATGTTCCAAGTCTCTCAACTTTTGAGATTCGCTTAAAGGGGGGGAGAAGGGGGGCGAGGGGGTCAACTTTGAAAAATGGTTTTTACTTTTCCAAGCCTCCTCTAAACGAATCCGTAAAAAAACAGAATACCGGTACCTTAGTTTCCGAGATACGATAGAGGGGGGGAGGAGGGGGGAGGAAAAGGGGAGGTTTGGGACTTTTCCCATACTCGCAAGAGTGACTTGTTTACGAATCTGTCAAAATATACCCACCTCCCCCTTCACCATCTGGGAGAACAATTATGTCAATCAGTCAGTGAGTGGTAATGCAGTTTTATATAATATAATATCGTTTATTTATAACATAAGGCACATTTTACAATAAAAATGTCTTAAAATATAAAAGAAGACAGTTGCTTATTTGCCTGAAGTAGGTTGAACCTGTGTTTCAGACTATAAAGTGCTTAAAACTAATAATAATAATAAATTAACAATAGTATAGCTTGTATATGAATACTTAAATTAAAGACAAAGCAAAATTATTATTTTGTTACAGCCAGGAGATCTTCTGTCTCTCCGTAAGAGATGCGAAGTAGATGTTCAAGAATAGTCTTTTTACAGCTAAAATAATTTAATTTATAGATACTTAATTTTCTATTTAATCTATTGTACAGAAATGGACCTAAGAATGTAAAGAATCTATTTACAAATACATATTTTGAGGATGGATTAGAATCGCACACAATATCATTTCGACTCTTATTATTTATGTATTTGGCGTTATAGGACAGCATGGTGTGTTGTTTTAATACTAAATGCATAATGAAAAGCTGGCGAACAGTCAGCACGTTGCAGGATTTGTAAAGCAGATCAGTGGGGTAGAGAAAAGGGTGGAAATAGGCTAATTTTAAAATTGCTCTCTGAGCCCTTTCAAGAGGCAGTAGATTCGTTTTTGTTGCTCCACCCCATGAGGTGATACAGTAATTGATTACAGATTGACCTAGGGCCAAATAGACTTGTTTGATCAATTTTGAATCTGCAATCGTTCTCAACTTTTAAAAAACATAAATTAATTTGCGCACTCTATTAACTAAGCTATCAATATAAGGTTTAAAGGAGAGTGTTTCATCTATAATAATCCCGAGATATTTTATGTTGCCTGTTTTGAGGATAAAAGGACAATTACACATGCTGACTGGGTGGGTTCCACATTTATGGGCATACAGATGAGAGTTAGTAATGTTAAATTGAGGCTTGCGCATGGAGAAGTGAATATATTTTGTCTTGTTAGCATTTAGTGTTAGTAAATTGTTTTGTTGCCAATTTGTCACAGTATTGAAACCTTGTTGAGCATATTCGTACAATTCATTACTGGTTTTCGCGGTAAAGATTAACGCCGTGTCGTCGGCATATGATATGAGTTTGCCTTGTTTAATGTCTAAATTACACAGATCGTTAATGTAAATCAGGAATAGGGTTGGGCCCAGAATGCTTCCCTGAGGAACACCATAACCAGTATTTTTTTGCTCATCGCTAATAATGTCGTCTATTTTAACACAGATTGAGATCGTTCGTCTAAGTAGTCAGCAAAAAGTTTCAGCGGTGTTCCCCTAATTCCTAAAGCTTCTATTTTTTTTAGAAGCATAGGAACGGATACCGTATCAAAGGCTTTGGCTAGATCAAGGAAAACCCCCAGGGTCTGGTTTCCTTTGCCAAGTTCTTCTGCGATATAATCTGTCAGACTATGCACCGCATCGGCTGTGGATAGTTTGGCTCTGAACCCAAATTGCGCAGATGATAATAGTTTGTTTTTTTCTAGATAATTAACTAGTCTACTGTTAACAATTTTCTCTAGTATTTTAGATATTGAAGGGAGTAAAGATATTGGTCTATAATTATTTACTAAGTTTTTGTTTCCGGATTTAAAGATAGGGATTACAACTGCTTTTTTCAGACATCTAGAGAAAATACCTTCAGATAAACAAATACGAAATACATGCGTTAAGGGAGGTACTAGGATATGCTTAAAGGTTTTAAGGATCTTATTGCTTATATTATCCCATCCAACTGCACAGTCATCTTTTAGTACAGATATGATTCGGGTTATTTCGTCTTCGTCAGTATCCAGCAATCCAAAAGATTTTAAAGGGCATCTATTATTTTGGGAACATGGTAGAATACAGTCATGTTTTGGAATCTGTTCGGCAAGAGTTTTCCCAACATCCCTGTCAATACCTAACTCATCCCAAAAGAAAACATTAAGAAAGTAATTTTAGAAAAAAAAACCCTCCACCGCGTTGAGAATGTGGACTGAATTACAATGTTCTATCAACGCCCTTATCACGAGCTCACAGCTTATCAAATTTGTTGGCCAGCCTTTATTATACCTCTTGAGATTTTCATTAACTTTATATCTCAGAAAACACAATGGAGTTCACATAAAATGTAATTTTTTCAGTCAGAAAAATATAATACAAAAGATATTGAGCCCCAGCGAGCGTTACATTTAAATTATACGAGAGCCTATGAACGCGTCCAGTGGTATTTTATTAACTTAATAGGACTTAAGTTAGGCATAATTATCTTGGGTAAAGTTTTAATTTTATACATTCTGCTGAAATATCGCTGAAAATATTACTTCGTTTCGTTTTATTTTTTATCTCTCTGGCTTGTTAATGTACGAATTTAAATTTGAAAATTTGTTAGTAGAAATTTTCATACATAACAGTCAGCTCTAATGAAAGCTAACCAGTCTCATGAGCACACAATATGTTGTCAGTAAAATAGCAGAATATGTTGAAAACAGAAATACAACTACATAATATATTTCTATAACTCTTTTTTTTTTGGGTGGTAAATCATCTAATGACTTCTCCCGCTCTGGGTGAAGCGGGAGGGCATGTCAGACTTTTACTGACTAAAACCCACCCGTGTTCCTTCAGTTGCTTATGCCAGGGCCGCGGTAACTCTCTTACAAATTTATCCGCGACCCAGACAGGCATCGGCCCTATCGGACCCCGTCACTTTTGCTGACATCTCTTTGAGGCACGCGTGGACCACTACGCGCCGTTGACTCGGGCTTGGTCCTTATTGGACGGCGAGCTACCCATTACTCTCCGTCCACAAGCCCGCGCCTACGGTGGCCGGGAATCGGCTCGCGACTCCCGACGCCCGGGGTGTCTCCTGCGGTGCCTAGGGGTGTGAGGGCGTCTCCTTTGCATCTCCCTCACGCGTTCCGCCTCCTCCTTTGCGAGCATTACTGCTTCGCAGAAGGAGGAGACAGCTTTCCATGCCCTCTCGCTCCGTACCATGGCCTGGACCAGGGCCGGACGCGAGAGGTCGCCACCGCCGATCGCCTCCATGAGGATACGGCGGTTCTCCGCCCAAGCAGAGCAGATCTCCACCGTATGCTCCACCGTGTCCTCCGGACGGGCCACACAATTATATAATCTATATAATTATATAATATAATATCGTTTATTTATAACATAAGGCACATTTTACAATAAAAATGTCTTAAAATATAAAAGAAGACAGTTGCTTATTTGCCTGAAGTAGGTTGAACCTGTGTTTCAGACTATAAAGTGCTTAAAACTAATAATAATAATAAATTAACAATAGTATAGCTTGTATATGAATACTTAAATTAAAGACAAAGCAAAATTATTATTTTGTTACAGCCAGGAGATCTTCTGTCTCTCCGTAAGAGATGCGAAGTAGATGTTCAAGAATAGTCTTTTTACAGCTAAAATAATTTAATTTATAGATACTTAATTTTCTATTTAATCTATTGTACAGAAATGGACCTAAGAATGTAAAGAATCTATTTACAAATACATATTTTGAGGATGGATTAGAATCGCACACAATATCATTTCGACTCTTATTATTTATGTATTTGGCGTTATAGGACAGCATGGTGTGTTGTTTTAATACTAAATGCATAATGAAAAGCTGGCGAACAGTCAGCACGTTGCAGGATTTGTAAAGCAGATCAGTGGGGTAGAGAAAAGGGTGGAAATAGGCTAATTTTAAAATTGCTCTCTGAGCCCTTTCAAGAGGCAGTAGATTCGTTTTTGTTTCTCCACCCCATGAGGTGATACAGTAATTGATTACAGATTGACCTAGGGCCAAATAGACTTGTTTGATCAATTTTGAATCTGCAATCGTTCTCAACTTTTAAAAAACATAAATTAATTTGCGCACTCTATTAACTAAGCTATCAATATAAGGTTTAAAGGAGAGTGTTTCATCTATAATAATCCCGAGATATTTTATGTTGCCTGTTTTGAGGATAAAAGGACAATTACACATGCTGACTGGGTGGGTTCCACATTTATGGGCATACAGATGAGAGTTAGTAATGTTAAATTGAGGCTTGCGCATGGAGAAGTGAATATATTTTGTCTTGTTAGCATTTAGTGTTAGTAAATTGTTTTGTTGCCAATTTGTCACAGTATTGAAACCTTGTTGAGCATATTCGTACAATTCATTACTGGTTTTCGCGGTAAAGATTAACGCCGTGTCGTCGGCATATGATATGAGTTTGCCTTGTTTAATGTCTAAATTACACAGATCGTTAATGTAAATCAGGAATAGGGTTGGGCCCAGAATGCTTCCCTGAGGAACACCATAACCAGTATTTTTTTGCTCATCGCTAATAATGTCGTCTATTTTAACACAGATTGAGATCGTTCGTCTAAGTAGTCAGCAAAAAGTTTCAGCGGTGTTCCCCTAATTCCTAAAGCTTCTATTTTTTTTAGAAGCATAGGAACGGATACCGTATCAAAGGCTTTGGCTAGATCAAGGAAAACACCCAGGGTCTGGTTTCCTTTGCCAAGTTCTTCTGCGATATAATCTGTCAGACTATGCACCGCATCGGCTGTGGATAGTTTGGCTCTGAACCCAAATTGCGCAGATGATAATAGTTTGTTTTTTTCTAGATAATTAACTAGTCTACTGTTAACAATTTTCTCTAGTATTTTAGATATTGAAGCGAGTAAAGATATTGGTCTATAATTATTTACTAAGTTTTTGTTTCCGGATTTAAAGATAGGGATTACAACTGCTTTTTTCAGACATCTAGAGAAAATACCTTCAGATAAACAAATACGAAATACATGCGTTAAGGGAGGTACTAGGATATGCTTAAAGGTTTTAAGGATCTTATTGCTTATATTATCCCATCCAACTGCACAGTCATCTTTTAGTACAGATATGATTCGGGTTATTTCGTCTTCGTCAGTATCCAGCAATCCAAAAGATTTTAAAGGGCATCTATTATTTTGGGAACATGGTAGAATACAGTCATGTTTTGGAATCTGTTCGGCAAGAGTTTTCCCAACATCCCTGTCAATACCTAACTCATCCCAAAAGAAAACATTACGAAAGTAATTTTAGAAAAAAAAACCCTCCACCGCGTTGAGAATGTGGACTGAATTACAATGTTCTATCAACGCCCTTATCACGAGCTCACAGCTTATCAAATTTGTTGGCCAGCCTTTATTATACCTCTTGAGATTTTCATTAACTTTATATCTCAGAAAACACAATGGAGTTCACATAAAATGTAATTGTTTCAGTCAGAAAAATATAATACAAAAGATATTGAGCCCCAGCGAGCGTTACATTTAAATTATACGAGAGCCTATGAACGCGTCCAGTGGTATTTTATTAACTTAATAGGACTTAAGTTAGGCATAATTATCTTGGGTAAAGTTTTAATTTTATACATTCTGCTGAAATATCGCTGAAAATATTACTTCGTTTCGTTTTATTTTTTATCTCTCTGGCTTGTTAATGTACGAATTTAAATTTGAAAATTTGTTAGTAGAAATTTTCATACATAACAGTCAGCTCTAATGAAAGCTAACCAGTCTCATGAGCACACAATATGTTGTCAGTAAAATAGCAGAATATGTTGAAAACAGAAATACAACTACATAATATATTTCTATAACTCTTTTTTTTTTGGGTGGTAAATCATCTAATGACTTCTCCCGCTCTGGGTGAAGCGGGAGGGCATGTCAGACTTTTACTGACTAAAACCCACCCGTGTTCCTTCAGTTGCTTATGCCAGGGCCGCGGTAACTCTCTTACAAATTTATCCGCGACCCAGACAGGCATCGGCCCTATCGGACCCCGTCACTTTTGCTGACATCTCTTTGAGGCACGCGTGGACCACTACGCGCCGTTGACTCGGGCTTGGTCCTTATTGGACGGCGAGCTACCCATTACTCTCCGTCCACAAGCCCGCGCCTACGGTGGCCGGGAATCGGCTCGCGACTCCCGACGCCCGGGGTGTCTCCTGCGGTGCCTAGGGGTGTGAGGGCGTCTCCTTTGCATCTCCCTCACGCGTTCCGCCTCCTCCTTTGCGAGCATTACTGCTTCGCAGAAGGAGGAGACAGCTTTCCATGCCCTCTCGCTCCGTACCATGGCCTGGACCAGGGCCGGACGCGAGAGGTCGCCACCGCCGATCGCCTCCATGAGGATACGGCGGTTCTCCGCCCAAGCAGAGCAGATCTCCACCGTATGCTCCACCGTGTCCTCCGGACGGGCCACACAATTATATAATCTATATAATAATATAATATAATATCGTTTATTTATAACATAAGGCACATTTTACAATAAAAATGTCTTAAAATATAAAAGAAGACAGTTGCTTATTTGCCTGAAGTAGGTTGAACCTGTGTTTCAGACTATAAAGTGCTTAAAACTAATAATAATAATAAATTAACAATAGTATAGCTTGTATATGAATACTTAACTTAAAGACAAAGCAAAATTATTATTTTGTTACAGCCAGGAGATCTTCTGTCTCTCCGTAAGAGATGCGAAGTAGATGTTCAAGAATAGTCTTTTTACAGCTAAAATAATTTAATTTATAGATACTTAATTTTCTATTTAATCTATTGTACAGAAATGGACCTAAGAATGTAAAGAATCTATTTACAAATACATATTTTGAGGATGGATTAGAATCGCACACAATATCATTTCGACTCTTATTATTTATGTATTTGGCGTTATAGGACAGCATGGTGTGTTGTTTTAATACTAAATGCATAATGAAAAGCTGGCGAACAGTCAGCACGTTGCAGGATTTGTAAAGCAGATCAGTGGGGTAGAGAAAAGGGTGGAAATAGGCTAATTTTAAAATTGCTCTCTGAGCCCTTTCAAGAGGCAGTAGATTCGTTTTTGTTGCTCCACCCCATGAGGTGATACAGTAATTGATTACAGATTGACCTAGGGCCAAATAGACTTGTTTGATCAATTTTGAATCTGCAATCGTTCTCAACTTTTAAAAAACATAAATTAATTTGCGCACTCTATTAACTAAGCTATCAATATAAGGTTTAAAGGAGAGTGTTTCATCTATAATAATCCCGAGATATTTTATGTTGCCTGTTTTGAGGATAAAAGGACAATTACACATGCTGACTGGGTGGGTTCCACATTTATGGGCATACAGATGAGAGTTAGTAATGTTAAATTGAGGCTTGCGCATGGAGAAGTGAATATATTTTGTCTTGTTAGCATTTAGTGTTAGTAAATTGTTTTGTTGCCAATTTGTCACAGTATTGAAACCTTGTTGAGCATATTCGTACAATTCATTACTGGTTTTCGCGGTAAAGATTAACGCCGTGTCGTCGGCATATGATATGAGTTTGCCTTGTTTAATGTCTAAATTACACAGATCGTTAATGTAAATCAGGAATAGGGTTGGGCCCAGAATGCTTCCCTGAGGAACACCATAACCAGTATTTTTTTGCTCATCGCTAATAATGTCGTCTATTTTAACACAGATTGAGATCGTTCGTCTAAGTAGTCAGCAAAAAGTTTCAGCGGTGTTCCCCTAATTCCTAAAGCTTCTATTTTTTTTAGAAGCATAGGAACGGATACCGTATCAAAGGCTTTGGCTAGATCAAGGAAAACCCCCAGGGTCTGGTTTCCTTTGCCAAGTTCTTCTGCGATATAATCTGTCAGACTATGCACCGCATCGGCTGTGGATAGTTTGGCTCTGAACCCAAATTGCGCAGATGATAATAGTTTGTTTTTTTCTAGATAATTAACTAGTCTACTGTTAACAATTTTCTCTAGTATTTTAGATATTGAAGGGAGTAAAGATATTGGTCTATAATTATTTACTAAGTTTTTGTTTCCGGATTTAAAGATAGGGATTACAACTGCTTTTTTCAGACATCTAGAGAAAATACCTTCAGATAAACAAATACGAAATACATGCGTTAAGGGAGGTACTAGGATATGCTTAAAGGTTTTAAGGATCTTATTGCTTATATTATCCCATCCAACTGCACAGTCATCTTTTAGTACAGATATGATTCGGGTTATTTCGTCTTCGTCAGTATCCAGCAATCCAAAAGATTTTAAAGGGCATCTATTATTTTGGGAACATGGTAGAATACAGTCATGTTTTGGAATCTGTTCGGCAAGAGTTTTCCCAACATCCCTGTCAATACCTAACTCATCCCAAAAGAAAACATTACGAAAGTAATTTTAGAAAAAAAAACCCTCCACCGCGTTGAGAATGTGGACTGAATTACAATGTTCTATCAACGCCCTTATCACGAGCTCACAGCTTATCAAATTTGTTGGCCAGCCTTTATTATACCTCTTGAGATTTTCATTAACTTTATATCTCAGAAAACACAATGGAGTTCACATAAAATGTAATTGTTTCAGTCAGAAAAATATAATACAAAAGATATTGAGCCCCAGCGAGCGTTACATTTAAATTATACGAGAGCCTATGAACGCGTCCAGTGGTATTTTATTAACTTAATAGGACTTAAGTTAGGCATAATTATCTTGGGTAAAGTTTTAATTTTATACATTCTGCTGAAATATCGCTGAAAATATTACTTCGTTTCGTTTTATTTTTTATCTCTCTGGCTTGTTAATGTACGAATTTAAATTTGAAAATTTGTTAGTAGAAATTTTCATACATAACAGTCAGCTCTAATGAAAGCTAACCAGTCTCATGAGCACACAATATGTTGTCAGTAAAATAGCAGAATATGTTGAAAACAGAAATACAACTACATAATATATTTCTATAACTCTTTTTTTTTTGGGTGGTAAATCATCTAATGACTTCTCCCGCTCTGGGTGAAGCGGGAGGGCATGTCAGACTTTTACTGACTAAAACCCACCCGTGTTCCTTCAGTTGCTTATGCCAGGGCCGCGGTAACTCTCTTACAAATTTATCCGCGACCCAGACAGGCATCGGCCCTATCGGACCCCGTCACTTTTGCTGACATCTCTTTGAGGCACGCGTGGACCACTACGCGCCGTTGACTCGGGCTTGGTCCTTATTGGACGGCGAGCTACCCATTACTCTCCGTCCACAAGCCCGCGCCTACGGTGGCCGGGAATCGGCTCGCGACTCCCGACGCCCGGGGTGTCTCCTGCGGTGCCTAGGGGTGTGAGGGCGTCTCCTTTGCATCTCCCTCACGCGTTCCGCCTCCTCCTTTGCGAGCATTACTGCTTCGCAGAAGGAGGAGACAGCTTTCCATGCCCTCTCGCTCCGTACCATGGCCTGGACCAGGGCCGGACGCGAGAGGTCGCCACCGCCGATCGCCTCCATGAGGATACGGTGGTTCTCCGCCCAAGCAGAGCAGATCTCCACCGTATGCTCCACCGTGTCCTCCGGACGGGCCACACAATTATATAATCTATATAATTATATAATATAATATCGTTTATTTATAACATAAGGCACATTTTACAATAAAAATGTCTTAAAATATAAAAGAAGACAGTTGCTTATTTGCCTGAAGTAGGTTGAACCTGTGTTTCAGACTATAAAGTGCTTAAAACTAATAATAATAATAAATTAACAATAGTATAGCTTGTATATGAATACTTAAATTAAAGACAAAGCAAAATTATTATTTTGTTACAGCCAGGAGATCTTCTGTCTCTCCGTAAGAGATGCGAAGTAGATGTTCAAGAATAGTCTTTTTACAGCTAAAATAATTTAATTTATAGATACTTAATTTTCTATTTAATCTATTGTACAGAAATGGACCTAAGAATGTAAAGAATCTATTTACAAATACATATTTTGAGGATGGATTAGAATCGCACACAATATCATTTCGACTCTTATTATTTATGTATTTGGCGTTATAGGACAGCATGGTGTGTTGTTTTAATACTAAATGCATAATGAAAAGCTGGCGAACAGTCAGCACGTTGCAGGATTTGTAAAGCAGATCAGTGGGGTAGAGAAAAGGGTGGAAACAGGCTAATTTTAAAATTGCTCTCTGAGCCCTTTCAAGAGGCAGTAGATTCGTTTTTGTTGCTCCACCCCATGAGGTGATACAGTAATTGATTACAGATTGACCTAGGGCCAAATAGACTTGTTTGATCAATTTTGAATCTGCAATCGTTCTCAACTTTTAAAAAACATAAATTAATTTGCGCACTCTATTAACTAAGCTATCAATATAAGGTTTAAAGGAGAGTGTTTCATCTATAATAATCCCGAGATATTTTATGTTGCCTGTTTTGAGGATAAAAGGACAATTACACATGCTGACTGGGTGGGTTCCACATTTATGGGCATACAGATGAGAGTTAGTAATGTTAAATTGAGGCTTGCGCATGGAGAAGTGAATATATTTTGTCTTGTTAGCATTTAGTGTTAGTAAATTGTTTTGTTGCCAATTTGTCACAGTATTGAAACCTTGTTGAGCATATTCGTACAATTCATTACTGGTTTTCGCGGTAAAGATTAACGCCGTGTCGTCGGCATATGATATGAGTTTGCCTTGTTTAATGTCTAAATTACACAGATCGTTAATGTAAATCAGGAATAGGGTTGGGCCCAGAATGCTTCCCTGAGGAACACCATAACCAGTATTTTTTTGCTCTTCGCTAATAATGTCGTCTATTTTAACACAGATTGAGATCGTTCGTCTAAGTAGTCAGCAAAAAGTTTCAGCGGTGTTCCCCTAATTCCTAAAGCTTCTATTTTTTTTAGAAGCATAGGAACGGATACCGTATCAAAGGCTTTGGCTAGATCAAGGAAAACCCCCAGGGTCTGGTTTCCTTTGCCAAGTTCTTCTGCGATATAATCTGTCAGACTATGCACCGCATCGGCTGTGGATAGTTTGGCTCTGAACCCAAATTGCGCAGATGATAATAGTTTGTTTTTTTCTAGATAATTAACTAGTCTACTGTTAACAATTTTCTCTAGTATTTTAGATATTGAAGGGAGTAAAGATATTGGTCTATAATTATTTACTAAGTTTTTGTTTCCGGATTTAAAGATAGGGATTACAACTGCTTTTTTCAGACATCTAGAGAAAATACCTTCAGATAAACAAATACGAAATACATGCGTTAAGGGAGGTACTAGGATATGCTTAAAGGTTTTAAGGATCTTATTGCTTATATTATCCCATCCAACTGCACAGTCATCTTTTAGTACAGATATGATTCGGGTTATTTCGTCTTCGTCAGTATCCAGCAATCCAAAAGATTTTAAAGGGCATCTATTATTTTGGGAACATGGTAGAATACAGTCATGTTTTGGAATCTGTTCGGCAAGAGTTTTCCCAACATTTGCAAAAAAGTTAACAACGTGGTTGGCTGACAAGAGAGTGGTTGGCTCGAATTTGATTCACGCTGTTTCGTCCTATAAGTGACGTTCTTATTATGTTGCCAAAGTTGCTTGCTATTGTTTCCTGCTATATTTAATTAATTTTTATCGTAATTAATTTTTAAGTTCTTTAGGAGGTTGTTGCAAAAATTTCTGTATCTCTTATAGGTTATTTTAATGATTAGATTATCAGGGTTACTCCTAGATCTCTGATGAAGTTTATCTCTGTGTCTTATACACCGAATTGGGCCAGGAGTCATCCAAGGGTTGATGTTACGAAGTTTTTTGTTTACTATAATAGAAGTCGTATTACGTTGATGGGACTTCGTCCGCAGAAACAATTGCATTTCCCTGATGCTAGTATTTCGCAACCCTGAGATTCCTTGCGTTGAGAAAAAGTATAAACACTCACCTGGATAGGCAGGGATTGAAGGTATCAGCTACACTCGGGATTACGGGGCCGGCCGGCGTGGCAGAGATTCAATATGCACTACAAGTTCACGTTTTGCTTGATTTCACTTCACAAGGAGGGTTACGAGAACCAATCAGTCAATCAATTTCTAGCGAAGCCTTTTTGGGTATTTTTTAACCCTGTTTTTAAACGGACACGACGCGGGAGCAGTTATCTGCTTTTCGCCATTTTTTCAAGTCTTTCGTTCGCACTCTCACCGCAGTGAGGCGCTAGCGTGGCACCAGTGGTATGGCGCCAATTTTAAATTAGGAAGGGAAACACATTGGATAGGATATTTAGAAGGATAGGCTTAATGTTTATCCATACGTAATATTGCTAATTGAACATGTGTTATTAAGTACGATAAAGCAAAATTAGCGTCAGCAGTATTGTAAACTGGGTTAAAGTCAAGATTGCATAAATCACATTCGAGTTTGTTTATGTTTAATTGCGTTTTCGTCTGGGGATGATTTAGCTTAGGCAGCGTTAAGTTTAGGGTTAGTAGAACAGCGTGATGGTCTGTAATAGTTGAGTTAGTAACAAGCGTAATATATGAAAAGTTAGATTTGTTCATCATATGATCCAGACAGGAACCACTCTGATGAGTAGGCAATGTATGTGCGGGGAGAAAACCATGGTATGAGCAGATATTAAGGTAATCTTGGGCCCCAGGGTCACAGTTTTCAGAGTTAATGTTTATATTTATATCACCTGTTAATATAACATTCATAAATGAGCTTAGTGCTTCAAAGATCTGGTTTAAGGATGCGTGAAAAGAGTCAAAATTTCTAGCAGAAGGGGACCTATATACAGTGATTATTGCTGTACTTGTACCAATTTTGATAACCAAACAATTACTCA
Organism: Orthosia incerta; assembly: GCA_948252205.1. Lineage (NCBI taxonomy): Eukaryota > Metazoa > Arthropoda > Insecta > Lepidoptera > Noctuidae > Orthosia > Orthosia incerta. The sequence continues at coordinate 39,885 of CAOCPI010000076.1, forward strand.
CACAGTCCTGAAGTATTATTTCTTCGATTGTGACCATTAATGATTCCTTACAATAAACAACCACACCATCGTTTTGATTGTTGTTCACTGTAGTATACAATAAGTAGTATCCCGGCATTTCTGGAAGGTGTTCCTGGCGGTTAGATAGCCAGCACTCGGTTAGTACCATTATGTCACAATCAAAGTTAAGTCTATGAAGAAAAACGTTAAAGCTACTATGTTCTTATAATACTGCGAATGTTTTGAGTCAGTATGGTTAGTGAGTTTTGATATTCAGAAAGATATTGCCTGCAGTCCTCAACCTCACATGACTTTGCATCGGTACGAAATGTATTATCTATATCGGTCAATAAGGTATTATCCATAGTATAAGAAAAATATAAACAATAAAATTAAGTCTTAAAAATATTCGAATATGTGGCGCTCTTAGGCGCCTTCATAATCAATCGAGTTAATGTACCTGTTTTCGGCAAATTTTTTTGCAAGACACTCTTGTTCTCCCGTTTTATGGCTGGATGGTTCTTTGAAGCGCAGACATGTTGCACATTTTGGCGCTTCGGATTTCTTTATGCAGTCGGAGATAGTGTGTCCTTCTTCACCGCAATGTCCACATGTGGGGGCAGCAACTTTGCATGTCTTAGCCGTATGACCGTACTGCTGGCACTAGTAACATCTCGTTACCAGTTTGAAGTCTCGTACCGGGCAGGAAGTCCAATTTATGAACAATCTCTCTTGTGTGATTAGAGCCTTGCGAATGATCGCAGGGACTTCTAAGATGTAGTTGCAGTTCTCAACATCTTTTCTACCAGATTTGTGGCTCAGTTTGATTAAGGACAAAAAGGTATCTCTGGATATAGTTGGCAGTTTTTCAGCTAAGTTTTGATCGTAAATGGATTTATATACCTCATTTTCCTCCATTGATGCTGGAACTCCAATCACTATTATGCGGGGTTTGCGCTTTTTCGGTTCATCGACGGTAAGCCCTGACGAAGCAGTTTGTACTGTTTGCCTCAGCTTATCTAGGTCCTCGTTCGTCTCCGTGATAATTATTAGTCCTCCTTTCCCTATCTTGCGTACGCCTCTCACTTTCAGCTTCATTTCACCAGGGCATATAATTTTCTGGACTATGTTCTTGGTTTCATCGCTGGTCTTTGAACTGTCTGTGGGATAAATCGCCACGGAGCTAAAAGTATTAGGACAAACGAAGTTGTTAGACCCCTTCTTCACCATGTCTGCAAAAGATGATGCAGCTGTTTCCTGCCGCTTTGCACAGGATTCCTTAAAAGTCCGGTTCATCTCCATTACACACTCCTTTAGGTCCGTTACGCAGTCTCTTTCTTCGGTCATTATTTTTAGGGAGTTATGGGTCCTAAGGGCATTTTGTTTAAGCGACTGGTATTTAACAGCCAGTTGCGAGACTCCATATCCAACCTTTCGGCACAAATTGGTTATTTTTAGCTTCTGGTCTGAGTTAAGCTTTCCTTCAGAAGCAATAGCACATACCTCACCCAAGTGTTGTTCAATGGAACCCATCCAGTTCTGTATCTCCGCAGTTGAGACTACCTCCATTTCTTCCTTGGCTTGAAGACGTCTCGGTTGTTGGGGCTGGGTCGGTGTAGGTGTTGAAGGAGGGCTGCGCCGCATCAACCCACTCCGATTAAAGGGGCTGCCTTCCATCTTTCAGATTATAATAATTATATATCCAGTCAGTCCATTATTCCACTTATTAGCACTTCCAAAGATTGTTTGTATTACACGTCTATATACTAAAACTAGGTCACTATTTATGCTAAAACGTTAATTTATATTATTTTTAATGCATTGATGAGCACGTCTGTATGCAACGAGTGCGCAGAAATCAATCAACAATGGTGACACCCGGGCGTTTCCTCCCGCCTTATCCTGAACAGGAACCTCCCGAAACAGCCGGCAGCAGGTGAGGACGCCGTGACGCCTCTCAAGCCACTCCTTAAAGAGGGTCCTTACCGCAGCAATTGTAGCGTGCCCAGCGCTGGGTTGCGACAATCGCCCCCTCCATGTCGCCATGAGATCCTGCCAGAGCTCTGTCCGCCGAGCCGCGATTTGTCGCGGCAACGGTTTCGCCCCGGCATTTCACCTCCTCGCGCCACTCCCATATATGAGCGAGGACTTTTGCTTCCAGATCCCATGGCGGCAATCCGGCAAGGAGGCTCGCCGCCATATTTCTATACCTCTAAGGAGACTATTTAGGGATTAACAAGTAAGGCCTACTTGGTGGCGCAAGATGATTAATCTGATTAACATCAGGGGTTAGCTGTTAACAACGGGTTATTTAGGATAACCCAGGAACGCGCAAGTGGCCCTAAGTATATTCGATATCACATAGATACAAAGCGGTTACGAATTCTTGATTTTTGTAAAATCGAACGAACCAGACGAAGACGAAGAAACTTACATGTAACTTATATCCAGACAGCTGACCTTTCCAACTAACAAAGGGACCAATTCGATTCTCCATAGGTCACATTCAAACCATTGAAAGACAGCCTAGGGTACTTAACAACCTACTTGTTATAGACGCATTACCTACGTACTCAGTTATCTATTATAACTGAGCATAAGGTTATTACTGAGGTTTTTTTTATCTGGAATTATTAAGTAGCAACTCCAAGTCTGGATTTATGATACTATTATATGACGTACAATAAATGCGACCCCTATTACTTGATACTTAAGCATGGTTAACACGTGGTACTGGTACTCCTCTAGCTAACGCTTAGAGGATTAGGTGCATAGTGTTATGCATCAAACAACATTTATGTAATTACTAGCTTCTGACAGAGGCTTCGCCCGCCCGCCCACCCCATAAAAAGTAGCCTATGTACTAATTCAGACTAGAATCTTATCTCTGTGCCAGATCCTTTCAGCCGGCATGAAGGAGTAAAAAGCATACACACACACTCCCGAACTTACGCCTTTATAATATTAGTGTGACATTATAGTGTAAAGTGTGATAGTGTGATGTGATTAGTTTGATAAATGAAACCACGCCAATTCTAAATTCATGTAACATATTTAAATTAAAATGTCTAGACATTTAAACACGTAAACATTTAAACAATACAAGTTTAAAACGGAGTTTGTGTAAAACTAAGTTGAGCCTGAAACAGCATTGGAAGGAAGTGTAAGCAGTGCCAAAAAAGTTTTTAGTCATTAGAACATTCTATGTGAATACAATAAGGGGAAAATATTTTGTTTTCTATATTCACTGTAGTGTAAAATTGTTTTGTTTCAGCTTTTTCGAAGTATTCGGGTGAAAAAGGGACCCCTCACTTTATCCCATGGATTTAGCTGTCAAATTGAAGATATGGCGAATAGAGAGTGGACTTGAGCGATAGTTTAGAAACGAAAAAATATCCTTTAAGTGAAAAATACTGGATGAATGGAACGGACAATATCTTTTATGTTATTTGTTGTTTTTTTTTTTTTTTCACAAATATAAAGCAAGTTAACATCTTGGATCGATAAATATCGTGATATATACGAATATACATTAAGGAAAAGGAAATGGCCGCAATTTTCATCGTAAAACTATGAAAAATAAGAATTGGCCGTGTATAAAATTAATGTAATATTTATTATGATACAAAAATATTGCAACATCATCATCTACTTTGCCACAGTTTTGCTGCCCCTAAATTTCCGGGCATAAAATTAAAATATTATTAATTTTTTATACAAAAATATTGTAACATTATCATCTACTTTGCCACAGTTTTGCTCCTACTTTGCCCCTAAATCAAAAACAACCGTAAATAATACAAATTGAAAAAACATACTCGACCCGTATGTAGAAACCCGTGTAAGCTGTGGTTACCTATAATTGAGTGTGCATAACATAATGTTTTTCAATTTATATATTTTCTGTAAGTTTTTGTTATGTTACTCGTTGGTGATCCTAAATCAATAAATAAATAAAAATGTGAAAAAGTCCCACCAACATTTACTGACTGATTCCCGCAATCTTAAAAACAAAAATAAAGCAAGTTAACGTCCTGGATCGACAACTATCGTGATATATACGAATATACATTGAGCAAAGGGCAATGGCCGCTATTGTCACGGTAAAACGAAACACTGTTTTTCATTTCTATCAAACATGAAAAAAAAAAAGAATTGACCGTGTATAAAATTAATGTATTATTTATTATGATACAAAAATATTGCAACATCATCATGTAATTACTTTGGCAGAGTTTTGCTGCCCCTAAATCAAATACAACCGTAAATAAAAAGACCAAAACAAAACATGACGTATTATTCCTACTAGAACCGCATTCCTTCCCATAAATAACGAGTCAACTGTTACAAGAAATGTTGTATCTATGAAATACGTTAATTCGCGTGTGTTCGCAGGCGATGAGCCAATTGAAGAGAGAAATTGTCATTATTTATAGTTGTGTGGGTGCCAACGTCGTGTGATACCGCATGGTTCGCTTGATGGAGAAAAAAGAGGATAATTAGAATGTGTCTTTGTTTTTAAAGTTCTTTTTACCCGACTGCTGAAGCAGGGTAATGTTTTTATCAGTCTATGCATGTATGTTTGTTCCTATGTGGCGTTCTAGAGACCAAACACATTTGCCGATTTTGATGTTACTTACGTCAATCGATTCGTCTTATCCTTGCGAGTGTCACTGGCTACATTCATATTGGAAAATAGAAATAAATAAATTTTGGGCGCCTTAATGTGGGTGCCCAGTATTTTTTTTCTTCCAAACGCATCGTGTGGAGTATCAAAGGTTTTTAAGGGTGATTTCAAAAATTTATAATACTTATTTGTGTACCTAATTCGAAAAAAATATGTTAACAAAAAAGTTAATTCTTAAATCAACAAAACCCACTGCTTAAGAAGTGATCTAAAAAGACATAAACAAGAAAAAAATCATGCTGTGCAGTCGGAGGATACATCTGGTTTTGGTCAGCCAGCTCGTGAATATGTATTCTCCGAATACACAGCATGTTTTTCTTCTTGTTTATGTGTTTTTAGTTCGCTTCTTAAGCAGTAGGGTCTTTTGATTTTTTTAATTAACTTATTTATTTTTGTGGAAAGCAACAAAAATGACGAAGCTAAAATGTTTTAGCTGTTGATACGTCGTAAAAGTTTTATGACGGGAAATAACGTTTACAATGTCAGTTGGTAGGTATTCTTGCAAACCTTACAAGAATGTGGGTTTCCTGAAATGGTGTGCACCGTAGCACTGAGACGTCAATTCTAAGCAACTTTCAAAGTGCTTATGTTTTCTGACAATAATAAAATTGATGTCAATATCATATGTTAAATTTTTCAAGTGGATCTCTTGTCAAAGTGGCGTCAACTAGTGTCGCAAATTATCCTGAAAACCTCTTTATTTATTAAACAATTTTACTCGTATGGATTTGCTGATCTTAATTAATAATACAACTAGTATCTAATATAAATTACATAACAATGTCTGTTGAATTGCACTTGATTAAATTTCCACACGTTCAAATAAATCCATAGAGAGTAAAAACCATTAATAAGTTCACTCAACCTTTCCTCCAACAATTCAGTTGCAGGCTAACCTATAAATTATCCAACCACTGCAGCCCAGCCTTGCGTTAATAATTCCCCACATGATTACCGGTAGCCGTTTGCCGATGGAATTACTCTGAATGTTTCATTAACCCAATATCTAATTATAGCAAGGAGCTGTTACAGGTATTTACGGTAAATACTTAACTGCTGAAATACTGGTATTTCGTCGAAATCATCAATGTGTTAAGAAGTCTGCCCACTACACTGTATCATACTATGACAGAGCTAGGGACATGTCAGGCAAAAATCTTAGAATTGAAAAGTATGAAACTATGCCCGTCGACAGCACCGTCGCGTACCATGCACGGAGCGTATCGTCACCGGTAAAATATTCACGTCAAAAAATTGTTAACACAAAAACGTAACGCTGTCGACACGTTTTAGTGGGCACAGTAATCCGTAGACTCCGTCATTATCAGTAATGAAGATGGTCGTAATACCACAATGTAAAGGATTGGTAGCCTGACATTTTGATTGCGCTTGCCATTCCCATGAATTTTTGACATTTTTGGATCGCTATGGCGACGCTATCATTGATAGAATGTCACATGCCTAGCTAGAGCCTCGTATCAAGTTTCTTTCCTTGCCTGATACGTTCAAAGCACGGTCATGGTATGATACGGTGTAGTGGGCAGACTCCTTTATGCGGTTCGGAATTCCGGTAACGCCCTGTTATGTAGCTGCATTTAATTCACAGGACACTTAACGTGAAATTAAATGCCACGGACCATTCTCATTTCATTTCCATATAGACGAAAATTCCTTTACCTGAGCGATGATGGGCGAGCCTGGCGTAGGCAGGATTCTACACATAATTAAACATTATTTTTATTTATCGTGTCCTCAATTCTGGCTCTTGTGGTGGCTAGATATCCTAATAGGTACAGTACATGCCTAGTCAGGGCAGCAATGATGGTTGTGTTTTGAATTGTGCTAAATTAATCAATTAGAGTTATTTGATTAAAATAAACTACAGATACTCGACCTGCAAATATGATTGAAAAGAAAGAAAAAGAGTTAATTTGCTCCAGGTATGACGCATACTATGATAAGAAAAGAAAAACTAAGTTTGGATTGGATTGGAGTAAGAGGTAGGAAGTGCTCAATAAGTAACAAAATTAATATGTATCTATCTATAATGAAGGATAAATGAGCAGCATCTGCTGCTGATGAACTGGTACCGCGTGTAGCTTTAAAACACAAACATTTTTAGAAAATGTAACTGTTTCAGTCAGAATGTTGTTAAGACGACGACTAACGCCAACGACCTTGAGGGAACAAAACGCGCACTCGTTTCACACCCGCGCGAATCAAAATTTAGTAGTTTTTTGTACTTTCCTTATTATTCTATGACTTAAAAAAAAAATCCTCAGATTAAAATGTAGATAATTAAAATGTTTTTGAGATGGCGTTGATTTAATTAAAATACGCTCAGCGGTTTTGGTGCGATTGTCGTGTTTTAGTCCGTTTTAGACATAACTTTACAAATTAATTACACTATGTTATACGAATACAACTCAAAATTTTCTTAGATCAAATTATTAAGAAAGTGGTCTAATGTAACATATATTTTTTCCAAAAAATTACAACTAGCCGTTTAGACGTGATTCTCATTTTAAAATCGGCTACTCAGGGGTATCTACCTTAGTGCATAGAATATAATATTATATAATACTAGCTGTCCTACGCAGCTTCGCTCCCGTAAACTGGCTACCTACCTACCCATCTAGATATACCCTACCTACCCTACCCTATCTACCCTAGATACCTGATTGTTGAGTAACTTAAACCGTTTACGCAGCGTACGCAACGGAAGCTCTTAAAAAGGAATAATTTTTCACGTTTTTGCAACATTTTTCATTTATGCTCCACTCCTATTGGTCGTAGCGTGATTTTATATAAATGGACTATCCAACACAAAAATATTTTTCTATTTCAACCAGTAGTACCTGAGATTAGCGCGTTCAGACAAACAAACTCTTCAGCTTTATAATATTAGTATAGATTTGTATAGAAAATTGTTTGAAGAGATGGCATATTATATTTTTGTTTGAAAGCTACCCTGTATGCTGATGCAGTTTCTTTGCTCGTCAGTGCATTTCAGCCGCCCGATTGATGCATTAAATCAAATCAAAATATAAGCCTTATCGAACTTTCAAGAACAAAGGACATCGCCTATTTGCCATTGAACAAAGAAACAGAACTTCATACGTAGTTCCACTGATCAATGAAGATTAGACTTAAGGTTCAGTTAAAGCTCCAGCCATTTGTTTAAATCCTCTAGGATTGTCGTGGTGTTTGTGCCGTAGACTATTTAGCGCAGTTTGTTCGACTTAATTGATGGAAAGGGATTATTGTAATGCTTTCAGACTTGTTGCATATTCACATTCAAGGGATTTGTACCCGTTGTAAGAAATAATTCTCGGGAAAACAGCGTTGATATGGATAAGGATGAAGTAATTGATTGTAACAAGCAATTTATTAATGTTGCATGGTTAACGTTGCTAAGCGTCTTTGATATTAGTTGGTTATACGGAAGCAACGCATTTTTACTAATAAATAGACGGACTAGACACCGTATTTGTCATTACGGAACTCTAGACACCACAGTCAGTTTTACTCCTACTGAATGTACTGTGACTTCACGTTTTCCCCTTAATACCAAAGAATACTAAGTCACGTAAGAAAAGCTAGAAAGCACAGCTATTTTTTCAGATAATAGTAGTTTGTGCAATGGTCATATAATAGGGGTTATTAAAACACGAGCGTGGGTTTGTTGCACTATTTTATGTTCACTCATACAGTTGAAATAAAATAAAAATGGAAACGATGAAAATATGTGGTATGGCAGGCAATTTAGATTCTCATTGCACCATGACAGCGCAGCGCGCGCATCCATAGACATGACACTACTTTTCTACATTAAGGTTACACTAGTCGACGGCACGAACTATTTTGTGCGCGGGGTTAAAATGCATTTTATATCAACCGACAACACGTAAGGAAGAGATAGATGCTGTGATGAGCAGTAGGAAGCTAGTTCGCGTACGAATACACACTTTTGCAAATTTGTAGCGAAATGGATAATGATTTAGGACGAAACCGAGCGCGCGAAATTTTGTAAACAGACCTTTGGCAGTCTAGATATCATGAAAAAACTACTAAATCTATCTGTTCAAAATCCCTGTATGGAGGCCGTTTTGCAAATTTCCGTATTCTTATAGTATTTATTCGCGCTCAAAAATGCGTTAAAATTAGTGTCGAAATGTGGAACTTTCGACGCTCATAACTTTCAAATATTTTATTTTTTGCTTCCATACAGGGCTAGATAATGATGAGACAAATTGATATCACTTTTTATTTTGAACGTACATCATCAAACAGTGGAATAATCCCTAGACTACGTTTGTATGGAAGAATTTTCGGCTAGTGTAACCTTTGTCCCTACACCTACCCTACAACTAACCTACACCTACCCTACACCTACCCTACACCTACCCTACACCTACCCTAAAGTCAATGAGCCCATAAGCGCCAATAAATTAAAAAGTAAAAGTGTGCTATAATTAAAAACAAATTTTATGATGCAGTTGTTTGAAAATCGAAGGAAAATGCTGCACTGTATTGGTTTTTTTTTTTTTTTACCTATCCACGAATATAAAGTACCTACGTGTTTATGCAATATTTTTTGAATTCATATTTGGAATATTACGTTGTGAGTGTAGATAAAAATGTATTATAAGGTTGAACCCTATAATATTACATACTGGTAAGCATCTATATACTGAAAAACATTAACAATACGAAATAAAACTTTATCTCTGCAAAATTTTGTACTTAAATTGCAATCCACACACGAATTCAATATGCACAGTCTGCGATGCAAATGAACCAGAACTTTAGACACAACACACGTACACTACACACACATAGCTGGAAAACTCGGCAGCGATCAGTGCACAAAGATAGAAGTCTTAGCAGTTGCTTCCAAGTTTAGTGCGTGACCAGCGTTTTACCACTTACGGGGTTCTTGGCTTGCGCCAGAGTTTCGATCAAATTGAACTAGAAGCGCACACTTGCAGTTTCTCTGTGCCGAATGAGAGCAATTTACTTTGGTATTATTTTGGACACGTTTGTAATATGTCTGGTTGTGGGTTTGGTGAGATAGTGCTGCAAATTGGAGAAGAAACTTTGAGAGCTTGTATTTTTTCTTTTCAGTCTCGTAAAGGACATACCTAACTGTGAGTTCAATTCAATCCATTTCTAGATTAATCGTGACATTCATTATTACTTTATAAGTGTATGAAAATTCTTTGAATAAATGGGATACGCCACATTACACACGACATACATAATAATATATTATGATGCTCAATGGAAAATCAGCAAGTTAGACTTTTCGGTCTGTCGCGCCCTATACGGTTTCGCGAATAAGCACAAAAGAGAGCAATTGAGCACCTGAATGTGAATACAATTTGATTGCCACTCACCCTTACATACTCGTGATAGACGGCCGTCGGAAAACGTGTCCAGCTGTGACAAATGGCCGCCATTTTGTGCGCTTTAATAATAACTGTCAAATCATGTCCGCTCAGTCCTAGAGCAAATAATCATCTAGGAAATTTATGCTACGGTTTTTATGAGTGATTAATCAATCTTTGGATATGAAAGAGAGCTATTTGTTTAGTAATATCTGGTCGAATAAAGTGAATGCATTTATTGGACTGTTATTCTCTGGCGGGAAAAGGAAATTAAACCGCATAATTTATGTTTATTCGAAAACGGCTCTGTTACGTTTTCATGGAATCATGTTAAAACGGCATAAATTGTTCATGTTAACAGCTTATTTCACGTGAAAATATAAACTAGAAGCTGCCTCTGACCTCACATAATTCGACACCGCCGTAAAAAATTGCATGCTGCGTAAGCCGAGCACTCGTGCACGAAAAGCGGTATGCTACTTTAATTACATTAAGAGCCTTATTTACTCACATTTAATACTAACGTGCCGTCATAATAAGATTATGTTCATTTCATTAAGCTTGCCCGTAACACGGTAATCCCGTGGTGTTAATTAAAACAAACGAAATTAAATTAATATACCAGATACATCTGTTTACGCCGGATCCATTACTTTGTGTTCGTGAATTTTATTATTGTTTATAATTACTGCTTGTGTTGGTTATTGAGTGAGTTCAAGTCTGATTGAATCCAAAAATGGAAATCTTTGTTGTAAATAAGTTTAAGAGACCATTTCATCACATTCGAGACTATTCTTAGTCAAAGTTGTCAGTAGGTCATTTTGATTACCTTTTCACGTAAATTACTTTCTAGAATTAGAAACTGTCAGCTACATATATAGTTTAAAAACGTTTTTGTGTGTGAGTAAAATGTATTTTCTGAGAAAAATACATTTTGACTACGGCAATGGTTTGACACACGTTTCCCCTTGTCACTTGGGAATAAGACTGTCATTGACAAACATTTGGTGGAAATTTGTAAAAAACATTACTATTCTCCTTAGACAAAGAGCTCTTTGCCTATATAGGTAGGGCTGCTTGTAGGTACGCGAATATAGAACACCCAACTCATTGATTATCATTTCAGTTTATGCAAATTGAACAATCATTGTAAATATTAGGCTATATCTCTTTATTGATAACAGCCTTGAAAAGCTGGTCATAGTTGGCAATACTGAAGGAAAGAGAGCACGAGGCCGGTCGCCAACACGATGGTCAGACCAAGTGAAGGAAGCTACGTCCTCAAGCAAATTCCAGCAGGTGGTGATGGCAACTTTGGACCGGAGTCGATGGAGGCAGATTGTCCGCTTAAACGGGTCCAGTGACCACGATCCTCAGTAATGAGGGACCGACTGAAGAAGAAGAAGATCTCTTTATTATTTTTCATAGAATTATTAATAACATTTTGTACAAAATAAATCTTTCATTTCCAAATAAGTAAACCTAAGGATAACTGGAACGTGTACCTAAACATAATAACTTATTATTAATTTTATTGACAGAATTCAATAGAAAGTCAATCGCAGAGTAGTTTTGTTTAAATCCAATTTTATCAATTCTGAAACGATAATCCTGCCCTTCGCTTCAATAGCAATAAAATATAAATGTTGTTGGATAAATCTGTTCAAGTTGAATATTTCTTACATTGAAAATTTCACTGTATTTTGGACAGGCGAGGAGCTTAAATCGTTTGTCATTAAATCAATTTTTTTTTAATTCTGTCATTTCGTCGATTTTTTTTTTAATACTGTGCATTTCAGATATCATTTGACAAGTGTAAAAACGTTCGTTTTAACATTTGCTCCCTAGATGCTATTTTAGGATCAATGTCGTAAGTGGTGACTCGGGCAAACAATACGTTAAGGCTTCCCCTCGCCTCAATAGTGTTAATATATATGTCATTGGATAGATCTTTTCATGTGGAATATTTCTTATACAGATGACATCTCTCGATTATCAGTTTGTGAGGAGCTATATAGCTCTAATTATGAGTAATTAAGTAGGTATCATTGAAAATCTGGTATTTGTCAATTTATTAACTTGGACTTTTACTTATTTTAATATTGACATAAATCGCTAAGTAAATGTAATGTACGAACCTCCCTTACACCTGGTTCGAACAAAAAAAAAAAAGTTGTTTTGTAGCCAAGGTTTTTCTTAAAAAGCTCTTTTCAGTGGTGTTTATCTTATAGCTATAATGCTTAATTAGTGCCCTCTTTCCTATTTAAGTCATTAACTCCGAATGAACTTATAATTAGCAAAAATCTTTTAGAATCGAATATTCTTTTAGAAAAGTTTTTCATTATATTTTTGTAATTTATGACAATTGGGTACCAAACAAGAACTGCGGTGACCAATCAATTTCCTATTTAGGTCATGAATGCCAAACATACTTACAATTGATAATAGTTGTTTTGTAGTAAAGGTCCTTCTTGAAAAGCTCTTTTTAAAGGTGTATATCGTGATTTTTTAAGGTTTTTTGAGAAGATGAATGAAAGATAGAATAGTAAATAATTATATGCCCTCTGTTTATTTTTTTCTGTAAGTTTTTCGTTTTGTTATATTTTTGTTTTGGTATTTTTTTTTCTGTTTTTTTACTTTGTGTTTTTTTATTTGCATGTATTTAGATATGTCTTATTCTGCCTTATTCTTGTTAGTTTCGTTTTAGTTTTTTTTGTATAACGCCTTAGGTGTGACCTGTAAAGGTATACAAGTATTCTTAAATAAATATATTTCATAGTTGCTGGATGCTGTTAAAACCTTAATTCGATGCTCAAAACTAGTTACTATTACTATTGACCAAAATTGCATAAGAATCAAATGATCTTCTTGAAAAGCTCTTTCCAATGGTGTACATCTTATGACTAAGCTTTGGAAAAAAAATTCCACAGTATGATTCCCATTATCCTTTAATCAGAATTAGTTTAGTTCATGCTATCTTATAGGTAAATGATATTGGTTATCTACAAGCCCTAGAAGATTTAAAATATTAATTTAAATTATTTTTTTGTGACGGTACGTGCCGTTGTTTTTTGAATCCAAAATATCATATATTCTTCCAGTATTAAAACTATATAACTTATGCACACTCAGACCTTTTAATAAAACAACAAAACGCCATTGCATCTGCTACGATATTTCCATCCGCTTTTGATTAGTTTAAGTTCATAAATCTGGTCATAAACCCACACACAGCACACGCTATGAAACATTAATTCACTGCAACGCTTTTTATACATACCTATCAACCTAATCTAATAAAACCCCAAAATCTCTTTAAAAGCCGAACTCACCCAATACTGCCAAACAAAAGGTATAATACTTTTACTTCAATCTAATCACAATTAGGTAAGTAACCCATGTAATTACTTAAAGTCCAAATATACTCGGCCCAACAAAAAAGAACCTGGCTGTTTCATCGGTTACAAAGGGAATTTCGCCAAACTTCATCGAGGGTTTCCAAGAAAAAGTTGGGCTCGGAGAAAAAAGATTTGACCCTCGGAAGTCGGGGCACCTGACATACATAGGGGATGTCTTTATCGTATTTGCTGCTACTTTATCTACATGTAAGTCTGGAGTAAGAATGGCAATGTTTTGGGTGATTTATTTATTTTTATCTAAATAGATAGGATAATTTCTTGGGTAGGGGTATATAAATAAGGTTACCCTCCATGTTCATTTACAAGAGAATGTTATCATTTCGGAAATGTATCACTAACAAGTAAAATTCAAAATAAACCCGACACATTTTTATTTCATGTTTATATACTAAATAATCTATGTAATAGTAGACACGGTTCGATCCACAATCAAATTAAACACGTAATTATGGCACGATATCTTGTGAAAACCCCGATTCACACAGTATGACGCCCATAACTTTTGAATGGCTATGGATGAACCGATTCTCATCAAACTGCTACTAACACTCTCGATAAATTCACCTTTCAAACAAAAAAAAAACAAATCAAAATTGGTTCATCCGTTTAGGAGCTATGATGCCACAGACAGATACACAAATACACACTCAGATACACACCTCCAACTCCGCCGCACCTCTTTTTCCGTAACCGGTCTTAGCTTTGATGCAAAATTTGTCTTATAATGGTCATATAATTAACTCTTTAATTTATTTGACCATTTGTGATACCAACAATTGATGAATAAACGCGTTTTACCGAAATTTGAAACCGTTAGCATATTTCGCCATTTATTGAGATAACTACGGATCAAAAAACTGGGCCTACGTATATTAGTATTTTTAACTACGCCAAATATAGAATCGGTAGCAGAATTACCTTTTGTAATTAATCTACTTCAAATAAGAACCTTGTGAAGGTAAATATTTAACCCTCTGCGCGCCGAAGCAAAAATCTCAATTTACCAATTTCGTCGAAACCTTACAAATTATGACGCAAATCTAATCACGTCTTGTTATCGCTCTATTATCTCTGAGTGGTAAATTATGAGAGGAATTGCTTGGATATGCTTATTTGTGTGAATTGTATCACTAAAATATGTTAGACTTATTATAAAGAAAATTATCCCATACGTCCAAAAACAAAATTCTAAAATATCTACATTATTTTTCTTAACTACACCAAAAAAAAAAACCGCCATCAGAATTACACACACAATTTTGTAATTAATCTGCTTCTATAACGTTAGAAACTTTACGAAGGTAAATCTTTTACCCTCAGCGCGCCGAGATAAAAATCTCAATTTACCAATTCTTTGGGCGCACGGTTGGCGCAGTGGTTGAGCGATTGACTGCTGCGCTGCGTGTCGCGGGTTCGATTCCCGCACGGAACAATTATTTGTATGATCTACAAGTAGTTGTTCCGGCTCTGGGTGTTTGTGTATGTGAGTTTATATGTTTGTAAATGCACCCACGATACAGGAGAAATTCCTAGTGTGGGGCAACGTTTAAAAAAAAAAAAAAAAAAAAAAAAAAAAAAAAAAAAAAAAAAAAAAAAAAAAACCGTCGAAATTATCACAGATTACACAAATTATAACGCAAATCTAATCGCGTCTTGTTGTCACTCTATTAGGAGAGAAATTGCTTGGATATGCTAATCTGTGGTATTCATGATTGCATCTGTGTTCTAAGCCGCAATTGCTGGTGCACACACATAATTAGCTGCATGGAGATAAGTACTGGCAACTTTTGCAATTAACTAAGGGTTATGTATGAGTGCGCGTGCTTTAATATTTAACTTTGTAGGTTTCCTTTTTGTAGGTTGTCCAGTGAATAACTGCCATCGTATTTAATTTGGCTACGGAGCAGCTGATGTGACGCTCTGTGCTATAGCACAAAATATAAAGTTTACAGAAGGATCACACCCGCCGACCTCGCTTATATATTTAATTTTTTACTTGTCATCTTGAAACATTGTAAAATAAAAAATATTTAATTAGTACTTTTTTAACTTGTCATCTTGAAAAAAGCACAGAGTTAAAGGGTTCGGCGCAGCTTACGTAGGTAGGTATATACTTTGTGAATGACGTGACAAACTATCGCAGGCTAGCACTCGCGACAGCCACGACTGAGCTCTATCCAATATTGTAATGTCAATGTGTGCGTGCAACCACTTACGACCACTTACTTTGTGGCTATAGCGATCTTTGACCCATGTACAGTCAAGGGTCAAAAGTGCAGTCATACTCTCCCAAAACTCAAATGGCTAGTTTTTGTAGAAGAAGTTAAATTATCCACAACTGAATTAATACTTTGTATAGAAATTAAAGTATTTCCTACTAATCTCGAAAAGCTGAAATTCTGCTGCCTACAAAAAAATGCTTTTTCTGTTTTGGTAGAGTGTGACTGCACTTTTGACCATTATAGTACATTCATTGACATTTTTTTTGAATTAGTTGATACACATTGGTACTTGCCTGGATTTGAACCCGACGCGACCTCAAGCATGAGAGGCGATCTCTTAGCCACTGGGCCACCACGAAATACAACCTGATAATGAAAAGTTTATGTATAGTTATAAGGTATAGTAGTAGCAAGACTACCTGTAGGTTTAAAAAATAATGTCGTAAGGTCATTTTTACGATTTAAACGCTACAAACTCAAAAAAATATTAATGTTACTTTTTGGTTTAGGATTTGCCGTTATCAAGTATACAGAAAGGCATTAAGTCCACCTCTATACGTTTGAGTGCATGAAGTATTAAATAAATAAATAAATTATCAACGCTCGAAATCTAAAATAGTAATACTTACTTAGCTATGGTCTAAAACTTCTTTTTACTTGTATACTTGAGTGTGAATTCACATTAACACACACAAAATGGCACAGTACTACAGTACACATAGAGATGTAAATTGAAAAAAAACTTAATGTTTTTTTCACAATCTTGAACGAAAAAATGAAAAAAAAACTTAGCACCGTTGTTTTTTTCTACATTTGGTTTTTTTTTCAGAAAAAGTGAAACACTCAATTTGGTTGTTTTCTTTTAATTAAAGTAAAATTATGTATATATCAATGGGTACCTATTATTATGAACTTACTTAATGTGTTAGAATGAGTTTTTTTTTTTTTTTTTAATTTTGAATTAGGAAAATCCCCGTCCGTAAATGGTAAACTTCTGTGGGTGTTGCCAATTATTTTAAGACATTTATGTACTATTCAACAAAAAACAAATGGTATTTTCTTATAAAATAAAAAAAAATGTATCAACTCTTCAAAAAATATATTCATATTCGTACTCTTGAAACAAAAACCTACTCCATACAAGAACCTACTCCTTTTTTTTCATCTCAGAAGAAAACAGTGTTTTTACAACTCAAAGTACACAACAAGACGCAAACGCAATAACGAAGGACTGCCATAGACTAATATAACATATAGAATGCGCCGATGTCCATGCCAATCGCAGAACTGTCAAATGTTTAAAAAAAACGTTTCAGTCGTGCGAACTCAATTACATACTGCATAATTGATTTATGTAATTATAATGTTATTTTTAATTAATCTGTATTATACAAAAACTAGTAAAGAAATACTAACTGATTAAATAAAACGTAAAATAATGTATAAAACGCAGAAACAGAGTTGAAAATAGTCAACTAGCAGTGTGTAAAAGTGAACGTCGTAAAAAAAGGGTAGTTGAGATGCGTTCAAAACATGGTTATACCACAAAGTAAGTAAACGGCGACGCCGCAGACAGAGAGTCCACTACGAGCAAAGCGACATTTTGCACGCACACATTGAAATCACGATTTTACAGGCATTCTTGAGCAGTGGTGGCCCAGTGGTATCAGCTGCGAATTACATGTTGTAGGTCGTGGGTTCGAGCCCAGGCAGGCGCTTGACTTAGTGTAAATTATTTCATCACTACTGCTCACAAAACGGTGAAGGAAAACATCGTGAGGAAACCGGCATATCCTAGAACCAAAAAATCGAAGACATGTGACATCCACCAACCCGCACTGGGCCTGCGTGGTGGATTATGGCCCATTCCCTCTCACAGAGAGGAGGCCTGTGTCCCAGCAGTGGGAACATTAATAGGCTGATGATGTGATGTGACAGGGATTCTTGGGCATTAATGGAAGAGCTAAGTCTGGGCTGTCACGAATGCTAGCGCGGGCCTTTGTCACATCATTCA
>CAOCPI010000077.1:0-15019 GCA_948252205.1 Orthosia incerta
GTATGGCGCTTCATAACGCCATCAGCGCCATTCATGGGAGGCGCCTGGGAGCGCCTAGTTCGTTGTGTAAAAAACACACTATACAATGTACTTACAGAAAAACACCCCACCGAAGAGGTGTTGTCCACACTGATTTGTGAGGCAGAGTACATTGTAAATAGCCGACCATTGACACACGTGTCGGTAGATGGTGATGATGATGAATCCATCACACCGAATCACCTCTTACTCGGTGGGTCAGCCAGACTACCTACACCTGGCACGTTCACCGAGCAAGATATAGACAGCAGGAAAATATGGCGACGATCACAGATCCTCGCTGATATGTTCTGGAGTCGCTGGGTCAGAGAGTACCTGCCGGAGCTCCAAAACCGGCGGGAGCCACATAGTAGTGGGCCCAGATTTAAAGTGGGTGACCCTGTCCTGATAGCCGACGGCCAGCTGCCCCGCAATACGTGGCCGCGAGGCCGCATTGTGGCCGTGTATCCAGGAATCGACGGAGAAATCCGGACCGCTGAGGTACGCACGCTTGGCGGTACCTTGAAGCGTCCGGTGAAGAAACTCGTCCCACTGCCCCAGTAACCAGAGATGCCGGAGCGGCGACCGTCCTCTCGGTGGGCCTGGCCGGCAGCCGAGAAATGCCGTCCGTCGCTCACCGAAGGAATGCAGCGCCGCGCCGACAACACTTCGAGTCGACACAGCGAGTCGACACAGCACTGCACGGCGGGAGATATGTTCGCGACGAAGCGTCATCAACCATACTAAATGGTTCATAGAAATTGAAGTTTGTATGTGTAGACATGTCTGCTTACCACGGCGCGCCACCTGATACTAAAATGAATTTTAGAGGCACGTTTATATTTATACTAAAATTTTACCTACATTTTTTGAGATAGTAGTATAATGTTTTTAGTGTTTGTCAGTATGTTATAGGGTTCAATAGTTCACCCTTAACAGAGTAAAATCATTAGAAAGCATACTGATAAGAGTTATCATAGTAAAAAACATAAATTTCTGTCATACGATACGTCTGTGCTCGACGACGGATTAGTTCCGAATGAACCGTGAGAGGGAACCACACGATATATATAGTTTTGGTGGTTTTCGAAAATATTATAGTAATTAAAATCATGTTTTTAAGGGCTTATCCTATGTACTGGACATGAAATCAGTACATAATGATGAAACTATGTGAAGACCACATAGTTTCTGCTATGTAAATAGGAATATTGACTTGATATCTCAAACACCAAATATATGGTTTTAGGTCATTTTAGGGTATATGGGGGACCTAGACCGAGACAGGAAGCCTATATACACCTCATAGTTAGCGTAGTCTTTTATATAAAGCCCATTTACTTGAGATATCAAGTCAGTATATAATAGAAAAACTGCTGTTTGACTGGTTTTGGCAATCGCTTACGGTTTTAGGTGCCCTAAGTACCTAGAAACATATAGGTGTACTGGTAAAAGTACTACCATTGGAAAGCTTGCTAAAAGGGCTTCCAGGCGGTTTCTAGATGGGAAGAATCGCTTGGATAGTCAACGAGATAAGCAGTCGTGAAAAATGTAAACAACGTAAAACGTTGAAATTTGTAGACCCTTCAGGTGGAATAACTCCATGAAGGGAATAGATGTACTCATGGTGTAAGTACTTTCGGATGGCTTGCTGGACTAGCTACCAAGCCATCACTTTGGAGCGAAAATCGCTCAAGTAGTTTAAGTACAATTCCAGAAAATAGGTTTCTGGAAACGTAATTTTTAGTCAGTTTTTGGCATTTCCCGGGACTATACACCCCTGGGAATTCCGAAAATAAGGAATTTTTGGGGACCTCCCGATGGCCCGTTGAACGCACCATCGTGTCGTCCCAATCTTATTAGTGTTTTTATATCTAATTTCTCTGATAGCTGGGCGCAAAGAAAGTGACCGGCTATCAAATTTGTACATATCAAGGCACCTTATGTGCATATGACCTAGATAGACTTACATAAACACTAGAAATGTAAAGTGTGGTCTATTGGCTACCAGAATCCCCATAATAGGCGGTGATTGTCTGGTTAGCCTAAGTAGGAAGTCCTAAAGTCGGTGAAATGACTTAGGAACTTATAGATTCATTACATAAGGGATGATATCCCATAGAAGATTCCCGAAAATAAGCTTTTTCTAGACGTCAACAGACAGCCTGCTATTGGCACCAGCAGGTCAACCCAACCTATAGATATCCTTAGGCTAGGTTAAAAGCTATTAAGGTTTTAACTGGGAAATAAAGGGAATTGTCCTTTTATTTCATGGAAATAGTCTAGGGAAGCTATCAATACCTGGAAATTAGGTATATTGATTAGATACATAGATAGGGGGCGTTACTGTGTTACAGTACGAAGGAATCCAGCTATTGATAGCACCATGGAAGGGGTGCGGTAACCCTATTTACCAAATATGTATAAGGGTTTTTTAC
The DNA here is from genome assembly GCA_948252205.1 of Orthosia incerta. Taxonomy (NCBI): domain Eukaryota; kingdom Metazoa; phylum Arthropoda; class Insecta; order Lepidoptera; family Noctuidae; genus Orthosia; species Orthosia incerta. Next base: position 2,457 of record CAOCPI010000077.1, read on the forward strand.
ATAAATAAAAATTATTTTCGGCGAGAATTTGCGGGGCTCTCAATAATGGCACGATGCGAGGGTATAAAGAACCCCCGGGCCCAAAATAGAATTTGTAGTCATCCAAAGCTAGTCGCTTGTACTTGTCTTAGTAAATAAGAAGTAATTCTTATATAGAATCAAGTCTCAGAAATTGTTGAGAGCCCTAGAATCGTGCCGTGTACTGAATAACTTAGTGTTTCATTTAATTCATCGACTTCAACCCTTATGAAGACATCCCTTTTCGATCCTGTCGAGCTGAACCTCGGAACCTGGACACCAGGAGTGCTGATCCAGAAGTAGGCAACCCGGAATCTGGAAATAACTCAAGTACAGCCAACACATCGTTGAATCGTTAGAGTCGATTTGCAACCCTACGTCACTGCTGCAGCTAGGCATCCAAGAACCTTTGTTTTCGTTGATGTGGATGGGGCGTTCAGCGGCAATGGCCAGAAGGTTTACGCCCTTCTTTTCTCGGGGCCAATGAACACGCTACGTCCTGCACATTTAATGGTCCTATCGAGCCGAATTTTGGAGCCTGGAGAGCCCCAGGACGTCGGGAACAGTAGATCCAGAAAAAACAACTGGGTGCCTGCATATTAAGTCGGCTACGTGCAACACAACGTTGACCCGTTCGAGCCGAAATTCGAAGTCTGGAGCGCCCCAGGACGTCAGGAAGAAACAGTGGTGGAATTAATTTTTCGAATTTTGGAGAAATTAATTTCACAAATAAACCAAAAATCGACGTGCACTGCAGGGAACAAGTCCTACGTGCCCTATTTGCCGCTGGATCCAAGAGGTAAAATTCTGGAGACAGTTATTGAAAATACCCTATTTTTTCAATAATTGTAAGAAAATAGAAGAAATTTTCTGTGAGCCGCAAAATGCTGTATGAAGACAGATGCGCATCCTTGAAGCCCCAAGAATAGTTCCTGAAGACTTATCGCTGAAAACTACCCTATGTTATCAGTGATTTGTTCTAGAACTGAACGCTTGTTTATTCAACCAAGAATACTCGTTCAGAAGATTGGATTACGTCTTTGACGCGGAAGAATAGTTCCTGAAGACTTATCGCTGAAAACTACCCTTATGTTTTTAGCGATTTGTTTAAAAAACGAGCGCCCGTCAGAAAAATACAAGACGTGCGTTTAGAAGGCTGATGTGCATCCTTGATGATTGAAGAATAATTCCTGAAGCCTTATGACTGAAAACAACCCCTATGTTTTCAGGAAAATTTTGAAGACTGAATTTTCGTCAGTGAATGGAAGAAACGTACTCTGAAGACTTAGATACGTTTCGGATGTACTGACTATGCGGTTCCTGAAGCACTATCACTGAAAATAACTTTGACGTTTCGGTGATTTATTTGAAGATTGAATTTTCTTCAATCAAGCAAGATACGTGCTCGGAAGATTGATGCACGGCTCTGATGCTTTGGACAAGCAGTTCATGAAGCATCACCACCGAAAAGTAACCTTGACTTTTCGGTGATTTAGAATTTGATTGAATTATAGTCAATCAAATAGAACATACACGTTTATGGGAAAAATAAACTTGTATAGCAAATGCCTGAAGTTTCCTGAAGACTTATCACTGACCGTAAGTTTTTAGTGATTTTTTATTTGAAGATTGAATTATAGTCAATCGAAGTGGAGGTTAACTTCTGGAGATCGTCGGTTTGAACGCTGAAGCCCGGAACTGGGACTTATCTTTGAAAACTAACTTCGAGTTTTCAAAAGAAAATATTTCAACAACAATGCCGATAACCAGATCCAAAGGCAAGACGCCGGAGGCATGGACCGTGGAGTTGGATCAGCCAGTTGGCATCAGACATGAGCTGCCGCCGTGTTCACCTTCCACAACCGAAGGGACCGAGCCGTCGGACGAGCAGCGCCATCTAGCGCCTCAAACTGAAAGCACTCCGACGCATCAACCAATAGAAACTGATCAAGCGGTTTCTACCAGAGTAACCAGATTAGAAGGAGCTTCAGACACAACATTGAAACCTTCTCAGAAAGAGAAGATTTCCGAAGAAGACAGACGTACAGCGATGCCGATGACTACCCGGGGTGACGCCCGTATCGAACATAGCCGTCCGCCGTCAACTAGAGTGACTCGGTCACGAAAAAACATAGACAAAGCTCGCGAAGACTTACTCAAAATTAAGTTGGAGCTTGCACAACTGGCACTTCAGAGAGCGGAGGAAGAGGGTTCCGAAGCTGAATACTTGGATGACAGAAACTCGAATGACGAGTACGTGCGTTCATGGCTAGAAGAGGCACCAGAACCTCAGCCTGAGAAGGAGGATAACGTCGTTGAAGGGGGAACCAGAAATTCTATGCATAGACCCCTGACTGCGGCCGCCACCAAATCGCAAATAGAAGGTCAGCATCCTAAGGAGAGAGAAGTGCGAAAGCCTCCAGTTGCAGCGTCAGCTGAGGGTACAGGAGGTCAGAGGGATAGTCTCCGTCCATTCTTGACGGAGTTGACGTCCGCTATAGCGTCGCTAGCCGACAGAAAAATAGAACAGCGGGACCAATCGAACCCCTCTGCGTCGAAATTCGTCATGACATTGCCGAATTTCAATGGTTCTCATACTGAATGGCTATCATTTCGGGCCATATATGAGACAACTCGAGCGTATTTTACGGACATCGAGAATACAGCGAGGCTGAGGAGAAGCTTACATGGACGTGCAATGGAAACCGTCAGCTCAGAACTCATCGGACATGCCAGGCCCGATGACATCATGAAGGAACTCGAGCTGCAGTTCGGCCGTCCAGACTCCATAGCGCAAGCTGAAACAGATAGATTACGCGGACTGCCGCGCTGCAGTGAGTCACCAAGAGACATCTGCGCGTTTGCAAGTCGCGTAAGAGGTGCTGTAGTCACGCTCCGCGCGTTAAAAAAGGGTCATTACCTTATGAACGCGGAGCTTATGCGATTGTTAACAGAGAAGTTACCCAATTCGCTACGAGCACAATGGTACCGATCATATTCGGAGAAGTACCAATCGGTGCCAGATATTTCATTGTTCAGTAATTTTATATCTGAACAGGCACACTTCTGTAGTCCATTCGCCCCACCCGAAGGCATCGCTTCGGCCGAGGCGAACACCAACAGACGCGTCACACAAAGGACGCATATAGCTACGGACCAACCGGTAGGAAAATGCCGTGTTTGCGACGTGGGACATCACTACGCCACTGGATGTGCACAATTCAGGGGCGTAGCTGTCGAGAAAAGATGGGAGCTAGCGAAAAAACACAATCTATGTTATCGCTGCCTTCAACATCGACGAGGCAACCACACTTGTAAGAGAAAACAGTGTGGCCAAGACGGGTGCAGAGATACGCACCATCGGCTTCTTCATAGGAAGAAGCAACAGCAGAGGGAAGCCAACAAGAAGCCCGATGTTCCTGAATCCCGCAAGGATCCTCAGGAAACGGTGGCCAGTTTCGGGTCACCATCGAGCCAGGCGTACCTCAAGATAGTGCCGGTCCGGGTAATCGGACCGGCGGGAGAGGTAGCAACATACGCTCTCCTAGACGATGGGTCCACCGTTTCGCTGATGGATGAAGACATCGCGAGGCAAGTCGGGGCAGAGGGCCCTGTGGACCCGCTCAAGATCGGTGCGATAGGCAACACCATGCTCACCACCCCATGCTCAAGAAGAGTCAAGGTGACGCTGGTTAGCCCGCAAGAGAGAAGGGTACAATTTAAAGCACGTACTATACCTAAACTCAGCTTGGCAAAACAAACAGTGAGCGATAGGGTTGTCGCACGCTGCAAGCATTTAACCGACTTGAGAAAAGAGTTGATGTACAACAATGGCGTGCCAAAAATACTCGTCGGCCAAGACAACTGGCATTTGTTATTGGCCAGCGAGATTCGCAGAGGTCCAAGACACCAACCAATTGCGTCACTTACAGCAATGGGTTGGACACTACATGGCGCGCACAGTAGTTTACTACGACAACAAGTACATCATGTCAATAGAATAACAACTGATGACAATTTGGATCATCAGTTGCGCGAACATTTCGCCATAGAATCGTTGTGCATAAACCCACAGCGACCCGCCTCTGACCCAGCAAGAAGGGCAGAGGACATTTTGAATCGATCAACTGTCCAATTAGAGAATGGACACATCGAAACCGCCATGCTTTGGCGTAATGAGCATGCTGAGATGCCAGATAGCTTTGAGACAGCTCTGAAGAGGCTCGTCTCAACAGAAAAGAAGCTGGACAAGAACCAGGAACTTCTAAGAAGATACTCAGACCAGATGGACTCGCTAATTGCGAAAGGGTACGCTGAAAGGGCACCCGCAATTAGCACGCCGGGCAAAACTTGGTACCTCCCACACTTCGATGTCTTCAACCCAATGAAGCCAGACAAACTTCGCATCGTACATGACGCTGCCGCCAAATCGAGAGGAATGTCACTGAATGACTTCCTGTTAACTGGGCCCGACCTATTACAGTCGCTGCCAGGCGTAATGATGCGGTTTCGCCGCCACTGCGTCGCAATAATCGGTGACATAGCGGAGATGTTCATGCAAGTGAAGGTGCGGAGCCAAGACCGAGACGCGCTTCGCTACCTGTGGAGGGGAAACCGCAGAGAAGGAGCGCCAGAAGAATATAGAATGACGTCCATCATTTTCGGCGCAGCCAGTTCGCCTTGCACAGCAATTTTTGCAAAGAACTGGAACGCAAACAAATATATAGAGAAGCACCCTGAAGCTGTGGATGCTATACTACGTAGTCATTATATGGATGACTACCTAGATAGTTATAGAACTATCGAGAAGGCGGCAGAAGTCGCTAGTATGGTGCGAAAAATACACCTACAGGCGAGGTTTGAACTCAAGAAATGGGTTTCAAATAGCTCGCAGCTCCTAGAAAAAATGGACCCATCGCATATACAAACTGAGATGGTATCCATTGGAGATATAGATACGTCGGAAAAGATACTCGGCCTCATATGGAGGCCAGGCGAAGACACGCTGGGTTTCAACCTCACACTCGCGCGTCTGCCTGAGGGTATCTTGGACCGAGAGGCGCCCACCAAGCGAGAGGCGCTCAGAATAGTAGCGTCGCTATACGACCCACTCGGACTCGCCTCGCCAGTAACCATCAAGGCAAAGCAAATATTGCAAGAAGCATGGAGGCGAGGCGTCGACTGGGATCAGAGGCTAGATGTTGACCTAGCATTACAATGGAAAATTTGGGTACAACATTTACGCCAACTAAAAAACGTTAGCGTACCAAGATGCTATCCTGGATATAGCGACGCTATAGAAATGCAGGTGCATGTGTTCACTGATGCAAGCGAGATGGCATATGCTACCGCTATATACTGGCGGGCCACGACCGTGGAAGGCAAGCACTTAATAAGCCTTGTTATGGCGAAAGCGCGGGTGGCCCCACTGAAACTGCTTTCGATACCGAGACTCGAACTTCAGGCCGCGGTATTGGGAACCCGCGTAGCCGCAGCAGTGATGAGTGAACACGACTGCAAGCCCACGTCAGTAACGTATTGGTCAGATAGCAAGACCGTACTGACCTGGATTAGAAGAGGAGCGAGAGTATACAAACCTTTCGTTGCTCACCGAATAGCTGCTATTGAAGACAATAGCAAAGTCGAAGATTGGCGATGGATACCCACCAAGATGAACATCGCTGATGCAGCAACCCGTGACGTGCCACTGCGGTTCAACTCGGACCACGAGTGGTACTGCGGGCCGAGTTTTTTGTCTCTTGGGCCCGAATTATGGCCCACAGAGAAACCTCCGACTACAAACGACACGGGAGAAGAAAAAACTTTCGTTGTCACAGAAGGGGACAAGAAGAGCTTCATAGAAGCCGTTCCAGAGCCAAGCAGATTCTCCAGATGGGAGCGACTGCTTCGTGCGACCGCCACAGTTCTGCGTTTTATATCTCTTTGCAAAAATAGAACAGAGATAACGTCCTATAAACGGACGAGAAAAAACGCTGAAAAGGACCCAGACTGGCGCAAGAAGCCCGCTGTACCTGCACAGAAGCAGAAGCAGGCATGCAGAGCACCAACCCAGGTCAACAGACAAATCATAGAAGCAGAATTTCTCCAAGAAGCTGAGAAAATACTTGTCCAGGTCGCACAACAACAATCGTTCGCTTCAGAGTTAGCGAATGTTGAAGAAATAAATAAAAATAGCTCGCTGCGACCTTTACAAATTCAGGTCGTCGACGGCGTGCTGCGACTAAGAAGTCGCATAGCAGCTACGCAAGAGGTAGCTGAAGAAGTGATGCGCCCGCCTATATTACATGGCGACCATCACATAACGCAGTTGTACATAGACTGGACACATCGCAGTCTACAACATAGTGGCACCGAACTCACAATTAATGAGGTACGGCAGCACTACTGGGTCGTGAAGATGCGACCAACAGCGAAGGTGATAGCAAGATGCCTGCATTGCCGTATACGCAAGGCACAGCCACCAGTACCTGCGACCGGCGACCACCCGAAAACGCGCCTCGCTCACCATAAGAGGCCGTTTACATATACCGGGCTCGACTATTTCGGCCCGCTATCCGTCACCGTCGGTCGGCAGCATCAGAAAAGATACGTAGCACTATTTACGTGTCTCACATCAAGGGCGGTGCACCTTGAAATCGCCGCCAGCCTTAGCGCAGACTCCGCCATATTGGCGCTGCGCCGATTCGCCGCACGCAGAGGATGCCCAGCTGAGATACACTCAGACAATGGCACCAACATGCACGGCGCCGACAGAGAGCTGCGAGACGCCTTCAAAACAGAGGCAAGTCGTAGAGGCATCGTATGGCGCTTCATAACGCCATCAGCGCCATTCATGGGAGGCGCCTGGGAGCGCCTAGTTCGTTGTGTAAAAAACACACTATACAATGTACTTACAGAAAAACACCCCACCGAAGAGGTGTTGTCCACACTGATTTGTGAGGCAGAGTACATTGTAAATAGCCGACCATTGACACACGTGTCGGTAGATGGTGATGATGATGAATCCATCACACCGAATCACCTCTTACTCGGTGGGTCAGCCAGACTACCTACACCTGGCACGTTCACCGAGCAAGATATAGACAGCAGGAAAATATGGCGACGATCACAGATCCTCGCTGATATGTTCTGGAGTCGCTGGGTCAGAGAGTACCTGCCGGAGCTCCAAAACCGGCGGGAGCCACATAGTAGTGGGCCCAGATTTAAAGTGGGTGACCCTGTCCTGATAGCCGACGGCCAGCTGCCCCGCAATACGTGGCCGCGAGGCCGCATTGTGGCCGTGTATCCAGGAATCGACGGAGAAATCCGGACCGCTGAGGTACGCACGCTTGGCGGTACCTTGAAGCGTCCGGTGAAGAAACTCGTCCCACTGCCCCAGTAACCAGAGATGCCGGAGCGGCGACCGTCCTCTCGGTGGGCCTGGCCGGCAGCCGAGAAATGCCGTCCGTCGCTCACCGAAGGAATGCAGCGCCGCGCCGACAACACTTCGAGTCGACACAGCGAGTCGACACAGCACTGCACGGCGGGAGATATGTTCGCGACGAAGCGTCATCAACCATACTAAATGGTTCATAGAAATTGAAGTTTGTATGTGTAGACATGTCTGCTTACCACGGCGCGCCACCTGATACTAAAATGAATTTTAGAGGCACGTTTATATTTATACTAAAATTTTACCTACATTTTTTGAGATAGTAGTATAATGTTTTTAGTGTTTGTCAGTATGTTATAGGGTTCAATAGTTCACCCTTAACAGAGTAAAATCATTAGAAAGCATACTGATAAGAGTTATCATAGTAAAAAACATAAATTTCTGTCATACGATACGTCTGTGCTCGACGACGGATTAGTTCCGAATGAACCGTGAGAGGGAACCACACGATATATATAGTTTTGGTGGTTTTCGAAAATATTATAGTAATTAAAATCATGTTTTTAAGGGCTTATCCTATGTACTGGACATGAAATCAGTACATAATGATGAAACTATGTGAAGACCACATAGTTTCTGCTATGTAAATAGGAATATTGACTTGATATCTCAAACACCAAATATATGGTTTTAGGTCATTTTAGGGTATATGGGGGACCTAGACCGAGACAGGAAGCCTATATACACCTCATAGTTAGCGTAGTCTTTTATATAAAGCCCATTTACTTGAGATATCAAGTCAGTATATAATAGAAAAACTGCTGTTTAACTGGTTTTGGCAATCGCTTACGGTTTTAGGTGCCCTAAGTACCTAGAAACATATAGGTGTACTGGTAAAAGTACTACCATTGGAAAGCTTGCTAAAAGGGCTTCCAGGCGGTTTCTAGATGGGAAGAATCGCTTGGATAGTCAACGAGATAAGCAGTCGTGAAAAATGTAAACAACGTAAAACGTTGAAATTTGTAGACCCTTCAGGTGGAATAACTCCATGAAGGGAATAGATGTACTCATGGTGTAAGTACTTTCGGATGGCTTGCTGGACTAGCTACCAAGCCATCACTTTGGAGCGAAAATCGCTCAAGTAGTTTAAGTACAATTCCAGAAAATAGGTTTCTGGAAACGTAATTTTTAGTCAGTTTTTGGCATTTCCCGGGACTATACACCCCTGGGAATTCCGAAAATAAGGAATTTTTGGGGACCTCCCGATGGCCCGTTGAACGCACCATCGTGTCGTCCCAATCTTATTAGTGTTTTTATATCTAATTTCTCTGATAGCTGGGCGCAAAGAAAGTGACCGGCTATCAAATTTGTACATATCAAGGCACCTTATGTGCATATGACCTAGATAGACTTACATAAACACTAGAAATGTAAAGTGTGGTCTATTGGCTACCAGAATCCCCATAATAGGCGGTGATTGTCTGGTTAGCCTAAGTAGGAAGTCCTAAAGTCGGTGAAATGACTTAGGAACTTATAGATTCATTACATAAGGGATGATATCCCATAGAAGATTCCCGAAAATAAGTTTTTTCTAGACGTCAACAGACAGCCTGCTATTGGCACCAGCAGGTCAACCCAACCTATAGATATCCTTAGGCTAGGTTAAAAGCTATTAAGGTTTTAACTGGGAAATAAAGGGAATTGTCCTTTTATTTCATGGAAATAGTCTAGGGAAGCTATCAATACCTGGAAATTAGGTATATTGATTAGATACATAGATAGGGGGCGTTACTGTGTTACAGTACGAAGGAATCCAGCTATTGATAGCACCATGGAAGGGGTGCGGTAACCCTATTTACCAAATATGTATAAGGGTTTTTTACATAAATAAAAATTATTTTCGGCGAGAATTTGCGGGGCTCTCAATAATGGCACGATGCGAGGGTATAAAGAACCCCCGGGCCCAAAATAGAATTTGTAGTCATCCAAAGCTAGTCGCTTGTACTTGTCTTAGTAAATAAGAAGTAATTCTTATATAGAATCAAGTCTCAGAAATTGTTGAGAGCCCTAGAATCGTGCCGTGTACTGAATAACTTAGTGTTTCATTTAATTCATCGACTTCAACCCTTATGAAGACATCCCTTTTCGATCCTGTCGAGCTGAACCTCGGAACCTGGACACCAGGAGTGCTGATCCAGAAGTAGGCAACCCGGAATCTGGAAATAACTCAAGTACAGCCAACACATCGTTGAATCGTTAGAGTCGATTTGCAACCCTACGTCACTGCTGCAGCTAGGCATCCAAGAACCTTTGTTTTCGTTGATGTGGATGGGGCGTTCAGCGGCAATGGCCAGAAGGTTTACGCCCTTCTTTTCTCGGGGCCAATGAACACGCTACGTCCTGCACACAAACTTTCGCATTCATAATTAGTAGTTGGAAATAGGATTATCCTTTTAAGAATTCTATAATACTATTCTTTATTCAAATCTATTTTAATAAAAGAATGGTGGTCCCAATATTCCACATACTTTCTAAAATTTTTCCTCTACATGTATAATAACGTGCGAAAAATTCGATATGTTATTCAAGATTGTTCGAAACGAATATGGTGGAGGCTGGAAGATAAAATCTAGGGTAGGATTTGCAATATTCAAGTCAAGTGGCAAGGAGATCGCCATTCTCGCTAGTGTAAGGATTCGCTGAAACTATTCCAAAGTTACGATAATTTTAGACTATTCAATGAATATTTTACGCATTATTTTTATCTCAGAATCCGGTTTCTCACATCATTGTTTTGCTTGTGAATATTATATTTTTGTGGCCATTATGTTTTATGATTATGGGTTGTGATTCCGGATCGGTGTGAATGGTATGGTCTCTATATATAGAATTGACATGACATGGTCATAAGTGAGGAAACGGGCAAAGTAAATATATTTAAAAGTTTAATGCTTTCCTAATCGTATAAATAGAGTGAAATCTTTGAAATTATATCTTCTTCTTAGCGTGTCGATGACAAACAGACTCTTTTAGTTAAATGCCTTGCCTGGCCCAGAACTCAGCCACGGCAACGCCCTCCACTGACGCAGTCATAAGGTCCTCAGGTGAACAGACAACAGGACTTGCGGCACAAGACGAATGGTGGGCCATGGTCTGCGGGGAGACGCCGCACAAGCACCGAATATCGGAACCATCCGAGAACCCCTACCTATGGAGATTGTCTTTGCTGCGGCCGAACTGAGTGCGGAGCCTGTTCCGAGTTTTCCAGGTCGGCCAAGGCAAAGCGTGCCCAGGCGGAAGGGTCTCCGATGGCTCTAGGAAATGATCAGGGAGTTTAAATTTATCTCGCCAAAGATCGCATCTTTTCGTGGTGATGTTTCCAGTAGATGGACTCACGCAACCAAGAAAACTTTTTCGACTTTTAAGCCTCTGGGGCACCGAGGTGTAGTTGTGAATTGGGTGGCGCGAGTCACTTTCTTGATTTACCCTTTCTATACGGCTTCCCGACGTCAGCCTGTATGAGATTAGGATGGCTCTGAAACAGCTTAAGAACAACAAGGCACCGGGTGACGACGGAATTACGGCCGAACTCCTGAAGGCGGGTGGAAAACCAATACCTAAGGCCCTTCAGAAGCTGTTTAATTCCGTCATACTCGAAGGGAAAACGCCACAGGCATGGTGCAGGGGTGTGGTGGTACTCTTCTTCAAGAAGGGTGACAATGCCCTACTGAAGAACTATAGGCCCATCACACTTCTTAGCCATGTCTACAAGCTGTTTTCAAGAGTCATCACGAATCGTCTCGCGCGCAGGTTTAACGATTTCCAGCCTCCCGAACAAGCTGGATTTCGTAAAGGCTTCAGCACCGTAGACCACATACATACGTTGCGGCAGGTTATACAGAAGACTGAAGAGTACCTGCCTCTCTGTTTAGCGTTTGTGGACTACGAGAAAGCCTTCGATTCGATTGAGACTTGGGCTGTACTACAGTCTCTACAACGGTGCCAAATTGACTACAGGTGCATCGAAGTGTTGAAGTGTTTGTACAAAAAAGCCACCATGTCAGTTCGACTTCAGGATCAGACCTTGGAACCAGTACTTCTGCAGCGAGGTGTGAGACAGGGAGAGGTCATATCTCCGAAGCTGTTTACCGCTGCACTGGAAGATGTCTTCAAGGTTCTGGACTGGAGAGGGCTAGGCATCAACGTCAATGGTGAGTACATCACTCACCTTCGGTTTTCCGACGATATAGTGGTTATGGCTGAGACCATGAAGGACCTCAGTAAAATGCTCGATGACCTCAGTAGAGCTTTTGAAAGAGTGGGTCTTAGGATGAACATGGACAAAACCAAGGTGATGTTGAATGCCCATGTTACACCCACTCCTATCAAGGTCGGAGACTCTACACTCGAAGTTGTGGACGACTATGTCTACCTGGGACAAACGATCCAGTTGGGTAGGGCCAACTTCGAGAAAGAGGTCAACCGTCGAATCCGACTCGGCTGGGCAGCGTTCGGGCAGTTGCGCGGTATTTTCTCGTCCAACTTACCAAAGTGTCTCAAGACGAAAGTCTATGACCAGTGTGTGTTGCCAGTGATGACATATGGCCCTGAGACGTGGTCGCTTACAATGGGCCTCATCAGAAAGCTTAAAGTCATCCAAAGGGCAATGCAGAGGGCTATGCTCGGCATTTTCTTGCTTGATCGAATCAAAAAAAATTTAGAGATCCGCAAGAGAACTAGGGTTACCGACATAGCCCGAAGAATTGCCGAACTTAAGTGGCAGTGGGCAGGGCACTTTGCTCGCGGAACGGATGGCCGATGGGGCAGAAAGGTTCTGGAGTGGTGACCGCGAACCGGAAGACGTTGCGTTGGAAGGCCTCCCACCAGGTGGACCGATGACCTGGTGAAGGTTGCGGGGATCCACTGGTTGCGGGACGCACGAGACCGGTCAATGTGGCGACGCTTGGGGGAGGCCTATATCCAGCAGTGGACGTCTTTCGGCTGATATGATGATACGGTTTCCCATAGTCACACATTATATACATAAGTACATACATTCATAAATTCATATATGCGAGGGAGACCAGGTCATCGGTCCACCTAGTGGGAGGCCTTCCAACGTATCTTCTTCCGGTTCGCAGTCGCCATTCCA